>VYXB01005419.1:0-49934 GCA_013397135.1 Pachyramphus minor
TCATCTCTCTGATTTTCTTTCAGGGACAAACAGTAAGTAGCATTGGGGCAGAACGTCTGCCAGAGGTGGGAAAAAGGAAAAGCTTTCTGTCACCCTAAAACTCCACCGAGTGCTATTTTTTAAAAGATGTACATGTGGAAACGGGTAATCAAATTTGAAGATACATTGTTTCCATCCCTGGAGCTATTTAAAAACTACGTAGATGTAGCACTTAAGGACTCGGTTTAGCAGTGGACTTGGCAGTGCTGGGTTAATGGTCAGACTCAATGATCTTAAAGATCTTTTCCAACCTAAATGATTCTGTGACTTTAAAAATATCCGAATTAAAGTTGACATCCTTCTACTGTGTCCTTTATCTGTGATAAAACTTGTCAGCCTGTACCTCAGGGGGAAGCACTTCAGTTTTACTCAAAAATCAAATGGAATGGTCTTGGAAATTCCCTTCTTTTTTATTCTGAGTACTTTTTATATTGCTGATTGTATGTAAAATTAACAATTGTAAGTGTCTGTTAAATATTACTTTTTGTTACAGGGAAGTTTCATGAGTGTTTTAAATCCTGACTCTTGAATGGTAGACCTACTGAATGTTTATGTTTACAGCAGTTCTTTCAACATAGGAATTTTTACAAAGTAGAGCATATAATAAAATTTAGACTTTTAATACTCCAAATCTGAACACACACACACATGATTTGATTTAAAGTCTAATAGTTTTTAGGAGACCTCAAAGGTTTGAGCTTTTAAAAAAGTGTTGGACTCTTTCGGAGGGAAGAAATTAATTTTATGATCATTCATCCTGCATTTCCTTTTAAAAGATAGTCACCCTGACAACAGAAGACAAAAGATGTGTGTCNAATATGTGACCCCCTAAAACCAGAGCTCCCTGACATCCATTTTTTTTACATGGTTAAAGTACTCTGGTTTAATTTCTTAAGAGTTTGGAGAAATTTCCCTTGTGTAGCCTTTCCTTTAACTGTACATACATGTGGAAGTGCCCCAGTGAAGATGCTTCATTTCTTTCCATATTACTTCTGTTTGCAGCAAGTTCATTCCTTGTTCACCTTTATGCTTTCTGTCCTTTGTGGGCTGAAGCAGCTGGACTGCAAAGCCTTTTGCAGAGGACATTGAGTTTGAAGGCCTGAGACCAGGCCCTGAGAACAGAGAGAGCAAGCAGCAGAGGAGTACACCACTCCCATGAGAACAGATAAATGCACTGGCAGGGGAGTGCACCATTCCCATGGGAGCAGAGAAACATAGGTATGCACTAATTGTGTTTTCTCTTACTGTAATCAATGTTATTATCTGATACACTTTCACAGAAAGCAAAACTTTCTTAGACTAGAACTCACCAATGCAAAAGGTATTCGTGTCCCTTACGCAATAACTATCCAATCAGCAAATGGCTCAGTGTGTGAGGGTCTGTGGGTATGCAAGTGGGTGAGACACAGTAGTTTTGTAGAGCTGGAGAGAAGAGCAATAAAGGCTGTATATGGAATCATCATCATAAGGTGCCCAGTTTTATTTTCTTGGTCGTCCTCGTATACAACGACAGTCCTTGGTCTTCCTAACTTCCTCCAGGAAGTGCTTCCTTCATCTGTAAAGATATTTCAGTAAACTTAGAAAGGTAGGGTCTTACTTAGCACTGCACTGGCAAAAGACAATACTCATTCATTTATTGCCATGCCTGCTTTTAGAGGAGTGCAGCTGTGGGCACATCTGGATAGTTTATCTCCTCAGACTGGAGAAGGATAAAGGACTGGAACAGCCCTCAGCAGAGCAGGGGCAGTTGGAGGTGTTAAACTAAATAAACCCTTTCAAGGCTTTTGGCTCTGCAGTGATTACTTAATCCGATGTGGCAAAAAGGGACGATGAAAAAGAAAACTGAATGAAGCAGTTACTAAGAAACTTGATGCTCTTTTGAAACACAGAAGACCAGTAGAAGAGAGATTCAAATGATATTTCATTCAAGCAAGGGAGGCTGGGGAAAAAGAAGACCCTGCCTGTTACGCTAGGAAGTATTGAAACCTGTGATCTGGTCAATCATTTAAAGTTAATTCAGGCTGAAAAGTCTTATCTACAAAACTGCACCGAAGTATGAGGAATGCTGTTCTAGTGCGAAACTGAGATATAGATATGAAAGAAATTAAATATAGAGGAGTTAGTGTCTAAGCTAAGCTATAAGAACTAATCTTGTTGGGGTTTTTTTTCTGTTTTTTTGGTTGTTGTTGTTGTTAGTTTTTTTGGTAAGAAGAGACTAGATTGCAAGTAATAGGGGAGAGAGCAAGCTGTTTAGGCAAGAAGACTGCAAGTACTGGGACCTGGACTGTAGCAAGACTGGGCTACCATGGAAAGAGGCCATCAAATAGGGGTGACTATGTTGCATTTCATCCATCTTCTATTATTTCTCAGCCATGGACCTGGGAAATAATGGAAAGGAAGGGGAGGGTGAAGCTTTTCCTCTACTGCTGAGTACTTGGTCTGGCTACCACCTTGGCCTGGTCCCTGTGTGGAGCTAACACACGTTCCAGGTGAGGGAGCATGGAGAGCAGTTGCTAGGACGTTTTTTTCCTGTGCTTTCTCAAAGGAAAGTATTGAGGTTGAGGAGACACTGAGGACTTGATGGAGATTTGGTAAATATATATATTAATAAAACAAGGCATAATTTTGATGGGATTCTTCTGCTAAATGCTCCTGCACATCTGAAAGCATCTTTAGTCTGTGTTCCTATGTGAATGAACCTTGCCTGTAGTCTGGCCTTTTATAAGTGTTTGAGTGTCAAGTTTTTAAGAAGGAAAGACTTTTTTCCTCCTTCCTCCATGTATTTGCTAGGTTCTGTGTATTCCTTTAGATTGTGAATCTAGGAACAATTTTCTCCTTGTGAAAGAGTGAGGTGTTGCCAAAAACAGAATACTGCCATCTCTGCTTATGAATCCCAGTTTCAAATCCCAGATGCTTTACATAATAAAGCCTAACTGGGCTGATTACCAAGAGAACTCAGTCATTCAGAGAAATAAAAGGGAAAAATCCCCTTGCTTCATGAAGGAAGAACTGGTGCCAAGAGGAGGTTGAAATGTTAAAAATGCATTTTCTGTTTGGATCTTTCATATCAACTGTCTTTTTTTCCCTTTTCTTTCCCCTTTTATTTAAGGCTGTGGATCAGTATTGCTCTTGTGCAGTGGGTGTATGTGGAAGTTTTTTGTAGGACCTGTGAAGACCTAGATTTATGAAATACGCATTCAATAGGTCTCTTCCCTCTCTGCAGGAGCCCAGCCTAGGTAAGTCTTTCCGGTATATTTGCAGGGTCTTTAGACAATGACGTGGATGCCTGTAGCTTCATTGCTTACCCAGTTTATGGTTTTGTGGCATGTGATGTTGGGGCCATCCAGAAAAGAGTGTGCTGACTTGGCTGGCTGATGTTGACCATGTGGTATCACTAGAAAGCAGTATGGAGTGTTTGGCAGAGGATTCGGTTGCATAGTCATAAACATCCATATGCTCTGCCTGTTCCCTTTGCCACAAGCGATGTGGTAGGGCCCCTGCAAAGCAGCAGGGAGACCTGTATGTGTTTTCATTTCTTGTGTTCTATAGTTTTTCTTCTACTGCGGACGCTCTTATGCTCTTAGAGAAACTAAGTTCCTATGGGTTAAACTGGAAGCCCTCTTGTGGAATAATAATTGATTAAAAAACAAGAAATGGGGAGTTGCTTTAGGTGGTCAGTTTTCTGTGGGTGGAGGGGGAGTTACTAGTGGAGTAAAGCAGGGATTTCTGCCAGGGTTCCAGCTACTGAACATAATCCCTAATGAGCTGGAAGTGGAAAGAAAGCATGTAAATCTAAAGTTTGCAAACATGTGAAAGTATCTATGCAAAATAGTAAAATTCAGTGCTGAATGCAAACAGTTGGAGGATAAATTGGTGATGTTAAGTAACTGATCAGTAGAGAAGGTGAAATTAATTGTTTGAACAGAGTGATACCTATGAGAAAAGTCAATGCTATTCTAGCAGTTCCCCTCACTGAGAGACCTTGACTGACTGTGGGTAGTTCCCTGAAAATAGCAGCAGCATCGTTGGCACTCAGTGTTGGTCCGAAAGGCAAACAGAGTACTACAAACTGCTGAGAGGGAAACCAAGAACAACAAAATCCTTATGTCATTTTGTAATCTCTGCTGTGCTTGCTTCTGGAGTACCATGTCCAGTTTGTTCCCTTTGTTAAAGTAGAATTGGGGTACGTGGAGGAATGGTGAAGGCAGTCAGAGGTATGGGCTTGCTTTTGTACCAATAGGAACTAATTAGTGTAGGAAATTTTCTGTCCGGAAAACAGGCAATTGGAGGAGACATAATATCACCTACAGTGGAGTTCTGTATAGTCATGAATGGGTTGGGGAAGTGAATAGAGTGTGTTTATTTCCTGAGGTTTTTTTCCACTGCTCCACAAAAGGCAAACTGGGGCACACAGAAAACTTTCAGGAAGGTAGTTTAAACAAAAACAGTTTTTCACACAGCACATAAATAAATTTTGAAACTCACTGATGACTGATGTAGTGGATGCAGATCAAAGTAAAGTGAGCAGAGAAATCTTTAGGTATATTATAGAAAGTATCTTTTGCTCAAGCAAAACTCATTAGATGATTATTTGCTAATGGTTGCTGGGTTGGCTCCCCACGTGAGAGCATAGCTGTGTGTTACTTCTGGAACATTTTCAAAATAGCTACAATTTCTTGAAAAACTAGGTAATACTGTTTGGGTGAAGCTGTTTAAAAACAGGAGATGTGTGATGTTGCTGTGGTTGAACAGGATTTGCTGAAGACCACAGCCGAAACTGGAGCATAATAGAATACTGAAGGAAAAATAAATCACTGTTGTGGCTTTCAAATACAATAGAAGTTTAGAAAAAAGTCAGTACAAATCAGGTCATATATTACATCCACGTAGCCATGGAAATAGATTGATTAAATTCTGCAATACATTTGCTCCTTGTTTATTATCTTTGCAGTTTCACTGAAAGAAATAGGTGTATAGACCATTTGACAAAAATGTTTCCACTGGATTTTAAATATGTAAGGCAGAACTGAACACACTGACTGTGTGTTCCTTAAATTTTTTTATGAATTCCTCTGTTGCAGTAGAGGTTTGCCTGGGTCTGGTGAAGATATTTTGCTAAAGGTGATACATTAGCAGAAGTTAAAAATCAGAATTCCAGAAGGAGCTTGAATTTTTCATTAAAAAAAAATAAATCACATTGTACCTGAAAAATGACAGCATCATCAGTGTTTACAGACTCTCAGTGCTAGAACTGGACATCAGTCCTTTTACTACTAAATTTTAATTTGGCATGAGGTGTGTGGGACTGAAATGGCACGTTTAACTCCCTGTTATGATTGTCATGATGACCTGCAGATGTTTGGGGGATTAAGTACAAAGTTCAAGAGAGTGAAAATTGCAATAGCTCATCCCTAATACTATACTATACTAATGTTGTATTTTCAGGACTGTTTTGATTCCTTAGGTAGCTCATAGTTAGGTACTAATTTGATTTGTGTTGCAAGAAAGCTCAGTTGGTTCTTCATGTTAAGAGTTGATTTTAATTAGTTTAAGGTCTGTTTCTTTTCTTTGACTCAAGATTGTTTAGGAAAACATGGGTGATCCTATTTCAAACCTTCAGAGATCATAGTCCCACATTTGGTTCAGTATCCTGAAAATACTTTATCTGTTTCATTCCATAGAAAAGCTATGCTAAAGCTTCTTAGGAAGACAAGGGTGCCTGATTTCCATGAAGGAATATGATTCAATAAATACATGATTTCCATTAACCCACTTTTAGGTGAACTAACTTTCAGTCCAGCTAACTAAACCTTTGCTCGTGCCTTGCATGTTTTGAATTTGTTCAAAGGTGTAGAAAGTATGTATAAAGTGGTAGTGTTAGTGTAATTTAGGTTTAACTAGCATATTAGGGTTCTCCACTCATTTTGCTCAAGTATAAATTATTATGTGCATGTGATCCTGAGACTTGACTGGCTGATGTGATAAAATTTATCACTACATTTATATCTTCCTTGTCATTTGTTATTTCACTAAGAAACTCCATGGAAAGATGGACCTTATGATATATGGGAGGCTTAAGCAGCCTGCTGGTTTTCCAAGGAAAATATGAAATTACTGTGAATTGAGGCAGGACACTCAAGGAAAGCTGGGATTGAACTAGCATCTTCTCTTGCAGTAGGTGCTTGTAAATTAATAAGTCTCCTGCACTTCCTGCTGCACCAGGAAATGTAATATTACAAGTGAACTTTGCTGTTCTGCAGACGCTAAAATGTCTTAGGTCTTTAACTTGCTGCAGTCAACAAATCCCATTGACTGACTGACAACTGGAGTTCTCCCTGGGCTGTCTTTGGGTGTGGTGTTCTGCTGCACATCCTGTGTTTCAAAACAAGCCTCAGTAATCCATATACACCTGCAGACACTTGCACACCTTTTTTTCCTTCCTTTGCTCCTTCTCGTTCACCATCTGAGTGACCAAAGCCTGACCTGGTACTTGTGGTCGTGCTGCACATCACTTGTTCCTTTGCAAAAATGCAGTCTTAAATGGCAGTCAGATGAACAAAATACTTTTTGCATATAAAGTTCCTGCAGATCCTGTTTTTCAGTGGTAATATTTTGTTATGGAAAAGCCTAAGTGAAGAATTCATTTTGTCATTTCTATTAATATGGAAATGGAAACATATATGGCTCTAGTCATATATAATACATGGAGCTGCTGTAGGTCTGCCATACTTTCAGTAGAAATAATGTAAATGAATGTAGTAAATTAATTACCTCAATCAATTTTATTGGCAGAGGAAGCCCAGATAGATGGATGAGTCCTCTTAAATTTTAGTTCATGCCCTCTCTAATGTTATTATTGAGAGTTATGAACAAGTCATCATCGCTGTCCACTTATTTTCCTGCTGTATGTAATCTGTAGAAAAGAATCTTTATTTTAAATAACACAGCACAATCCTTTTAACCATGCAGTAAAACATCCCTTTTTCTTTTTGCCATGGATAGCTATTTGTTTATTCAAATGGCTAAATTATAAGAGGACGTGGATAAAACCAATAGGATGATTAGAAGAGTGGGAGAATGCAGCTAACCATCAGCAAAAACATGTCAATAATGAGAGTTATTAGGCATCAAGATAACTTTTTAAAAACATAAATGTTAAAAGCCTCGTAGTTTGAAACTTGTAAAACAGTCTGTATAAAAGCACTGAAAATCAATTAGAAGCAGTCAAATAGCATTGTACTGCTTTCAATCTTGTAGGATTTTCTGTATCCCTGAAAGTTTTCCAGTGGTACTGTAGCCTCTGTAGCAAATGGAAGTTTAGTGATTGTGAGGCTTGCTGCAGCAGTTCTGTTGTGTGTACTCTCTACACCTTGAGGGGTCCATAGATCCTGACCCTAACAGTCCTTTGCCTGAGGTGATGGTACAGTTTCTGTGGGAATGCAGATTTCACAAAATTTCAAAACTGCTGCAGCACAACATTTAAGCAGTTCAGCTCCTCCAAACAGTCTAGAAGACAGCTGTGCTCAAGGGAAATTTGAAGTCCTCAGCCTTCAAAAATGACCATTTCAAACCGAACGTGGAGGCATCACGCGGGTTGATGAGAGCGGAATCGCCCTTGGCGTTGCCAGGGAAGGCATTTTCATTCCGAGCTACGCACCCTGGCACCAAACTGGCAAGAAGGTAGAGAGGAGCCTTCGCGTTCACGTAAGCGTGAGTGAGGATGGGGCTTTCTGCGAGCTCCGGCAGCTCCCCATCCAATGCTGCGCAGCCCTTTCCAGCACTCGCTGCAGCCTGGAAGAGGCGGGAGATAGATCGGCTCATCAACGCTTCACATTAATTCTGGCGTTTGAGGACTCCACTGCGGGCAAACTCTCACGCAGCGGAGGGGAGAGAAGTTTTAAGCGGTCTTGCTGTCATTAGCATTCACATCTCTGGCTTCAAGCAGCGCCCGCCTCACCCAGGCGCTGCCAGCAGGGAACGTGGGCTCCTGCCTCCCTTTGTGCTGAGGAGATCCGTGCGGAGCGATTGAAATGCACGCCTGAGAAACACTGCTGTAGTGGTCGGGTTTGGGTTTTTTCCCCCCCTCTGCCTCCCTTCGTTCTTGGAGCAGGAGGGGCATGTTTGCCGTGGATTCCTTTTGTTTTATCTGAGAATGAGATGCTGGCTGAAAATTGAAGAAATGGCCCTGGAAGAATTGATGCAAAGGTTAAATGCGGTTTCCCAGTGCGCTGGTAGGAGGAGCTGCTGGTCTTAAATAATGTGTTGTATGGATGCTGTTAGTGATTTTGTAGGATTTACAGAAAATCCTGGTAATCTGACTAGCATTCTTTATGCATGTTCTCAATTAATAGGAAAGAAAACGTTAGGAGCTTTTGTCACCGGGTTAAACTTCTGTTGATATTAACACTAATTAACATTTTTAGTGCTTGGGTGCTCCTGAGGCATGCTTTAGAAGACCATCATGAGTAATTTTGGGTTACTGTTAGCCCAGTCAAATACTCAGTCTTGATTCCTTTTTTATCTGACTCAGCTGTACCTAAGTTGGAGAAATTACAGATTTATCTAGCAGAATGGGTCTAATAGGAAGCAGTGAAAAGCTCAGCTAACTGAAAGGCATTGCAAGCCAGTATTTAGGGTGGATCTAAACTGCACTTTCATTAAAATGGAGAGTTGTGTGAATTAATCGTGGTAAAGGTAGTTTTACATCTGTATGGATTAAAAATTGCAGCAGATTTGCTAAAATGGTTTTGGCAATGTAGAAGCGTTATTACAGTTTTTGACATATTTTCATAATTTGTTGAAAATATAAATGCTTGTGTGTTCAAAACTAGAACTAAGGAGCAGCATGCAATAGGGTTATAAGTAATTAGATCTGGGAGTGTTTTTCTGGCTATTGCTCATGCAGAGATGTAAATACATTTCAGAATAAAAAGTTACCTGGAAAGACAAGAAATGTGGTTTTTGCATCCTTTGAAACTATTTGGTTTGCCCTTTATTCTTAGTTAGTTGACAGATTACAGAAGTCTTTGCATCTTCTTGTCATCTGAGGCAAACCAGTGGTTTGAGAATACAGAATATTTAGGGTATTGTTGATTGCAATATCGAAACTTGGAACTTATCTTTCCATTTTCCTAGTGCTCTGTTTCCTAAGGGTGACTTTTTCATCTTTTTCAATTTCTATGTGTTGGAAGGAGATAATTAGCAAGATGGCTGATGCTGTAGTCTGATGAACAGATAATTAAATTACAAATGTGGAATGAACAGATCAGCTGCATCTGTTTTCCTGGAGAGGGAAAGTAGGTATTTCACCTTCTTAGTAATAATTTTTTTGGGGGGCAGGAGGGAAGTAAGATTTAATCTGATGAGAACAAGCATTAAATTACAAGTAAAGGTCACCATACATACTATTTTCTTCTTCCTTGCTTTTGCTATTGATTATCTTTCTGTTTTCATGTCTTTATTAAACATCTGGATATTTGTTTCATTGCCTGTTTTGATTTTCTGAATATTTGAGAAGAAAGCCAGTCTGATATTTGCTGGTGCATACTGGCTTTTGCAGTTTATTTTAATAATCTGTATATTACTTTTTCCACTCCTGTAAAATTGTTGCTCTAGTTTTTCTAAGGCAAGATAAATTTTAAGGATATGTGGTAGAACTAGTTGGGAATGTGGGAGCCTCTTCTTTCTGAATTGAAGGAGAAGGATCCTCCAGAGTGGGAGCAGGCTAGCTGGTTTGCCTGTGACACCGCCTGTCTCTCAGCTGTGCAGCTGCAGGTACACTGTGACCTTCATGTAAAAATCAGCAGCAGCTCCAAACTGCTGTTTTCACACTTGCTAGCAGGCTCTGACCGTGTGCTGGTATTTAGCTTGTTAAACTTGCATATTTTTCAAAAAGAAATAAGGAGCTGTTACTTTACAACCAATTTCATGTTCATGTGGTTTAGCTGGTCCCTCTCCTCCCCCTTCCCTTTCTCTTTCTTCCTCTCAGTAATCCCTGTGTGGGTATTCCCAGGCCAAAGGCAACCCTTTCCTACTGCCAGTGATTGTATTTATAGGTGACTGTTTCAAGTTTCCTTTTTCCTTTTTTTTCCACCCTCCTTGTTGCTTTCAGGTTGCTTAGACCCTTTCTCTATTACTGTCTCCCATTCTTGGGCTGTACCCTGTTCTTGGGTCAAATTAGCTGCTGTCTGGCTTCACAGCTGTCTTTCTGTTCACTCAGAAACCTTTTGTAAGCAGAGGTTTCCTTAACAGCCCAAAATCATGTGCAGACTTTTTCCAAGCCCATTTTTCAATAGCACTCTGCTCAAGAGTGATTGAAATGCAAAGGTTCCCCTGGCTGTCCCATGGTGCAGCTGTCCACCATCAGGCATCAAGGGATTTTTTCCTTTGGAGGATTCCAGGTTAGAAAAAAAGACTATTCATTTTCCTTAGCTTGGTTTGGGGTTTCTGTGATTTTGTTTGTTTGTTTGTTTGTTTCTGAATGATACTACAGGCAGGCTGAGATTCATCCCAGGTAGTTATAAGCTTCTAAGTCAGAAGACGAATTCTCTGAAATCTGTGTGTGCCGAACAGAGAGAAGGGGGCAGTTTAAGAAGGGAAGTCCTTCCACCTTCTGAGGTGCACTGGTCTTTTCCTTGACTGGGACAGGGGACCGGGAAGCCTGGAGTAGCTCAGTTCCTAACCTAGCAGTGCTTGAGGTTGAGTCTGGGTGAGTCTGGGTGTGCTCCTTACTTTTTGCGGTTCTACCACAACAGCCTTTCCGCCTCTGGCTGATCTCCCACTAGCAAGTCCCCTGTGTTAGTCTGGCAGTCACACAACCTTTCTGGGCTACTCATCCCTCACTGCCACACCAGCACTTTCTTTAGTGGTCTTTCTGCTCCTCCTGCTCTGACCAAATTCTGATTTACTCACACTCTCAGACCCTGTGGTAAGTTACTCCTTACTCTCTCACAGTATCCTGGCCTTCCTCTGCCACATTTCACAAACCTTGGCAGCTTTCTCAGGCAAAGCTTTGATTGCTAATTTCTCATCTTCTTCACCTTCTCCTCACCTTCACCTTATCCTCCTCCAGCACCGTGCAAATACATTCTTTTCTGCTTCTGGACATATTTCACTATCAAGATCATAAAGATGCTCTCTAGTTTAACCTTATCATCCTCTTCATATTCCTGCTCTGACTCCTGCTCCACAGTTCAAAATAACGTTGTACCCTGCCCTTTTCAGCAACTGTAAAATATGTTCGTATGGCATCTTTTTTATTTTTTCCCATATGTGCTTCTCAGTCCACACTACTATCAAATGGCCTCCAAGACTTGGATGACCAGATTAATTGCTGTTGCTGTTTTCATATAAATCCATAAAACAAGGGAGAAGTGATTTAAAAAAATTCTCTAAGTCATGTAGGTTTTTTTATTTTCCATTAGAATTGTGGGTTATTTCAGAAAAACTGTGAAATTATTATTGATACTTTAAAAAATCCTGGTTTTGTCTATATTTATTGTTTTGATTGATAATGACATCATTTTCTGTTCATTTGGCCATGGTTTTTACTTGTCTTCTTTTTCAGTTCTGTTGCTATGTTAAATTCAATCCTCTTCCATAAATTTCTGATTATGGGCAGAACTTCCCCTCCCTGTAGAACAGTAGCTCAGAGGTTGAAGCACAAGGTAATAAATAGTTCTGGCCTGGGACCTCATGCATTGTCCATACCACTATCTGCTGTGGGATTTCTGCTTAGGGCTCCATTTGCTCTTACTGATACAGAAACAGTATTAAGGCAGCAGCGCTTATTGTCAGTCACTACTCTACATTTGCATCAGCATTAGGAAGTCTTGCAGTGATGGTGTTGTCTAATTCATGCAAACAGGCAACAGAGATTTGCCATTTCCATCCGTAATCCCATGGAAGCCCCACTAATGGTTTCTTTCCACCTTGGAAAGGTGCCACTATTACAGCTAGCATCTGTTTCCTCTCTTCAAACAAAATTTTAACACTATGCAAAAAGAAGAAACATCTGCAAATCAAAGAAGGAAACCATGTGTGTAGTTCCTCAGTAAATATGTACGCAGTGCTAGTATTTTAAGTACATATAACATCCCGTAGCCATTTCAGCTTCAGCCAGTTTTCAGTAGCTCCAGATTTTCTGTTTTATTCACAATTTGGGCCAAAACTTTACATTTCATTTCCCTGGCTTTGTGTTCTTGACAGGCAGGCTTTTGAAGTTTTGAAGGCTGGCTCACCTGTCTTGACAAATTAGGCACAAATGTAGGAGGAATGGACTCACATACCCATCTTCAAGTACCCAGCATCACTGGGATGAGTTGGCTTATTGCAAGGAGAAACAGGAACACCCTCAGGCACACTGAAGGGATATTACAAAGTTATGTGCAGCTGGAAGGACCTGTTCTGTGTGTCTTCCCCATTCCTACACTCTTGCAAGCTTGCCTGCTTGTTCCTACCCTTGTAGCATCTGTCTCTCGTTCACATTATTTTCCAGTTTGGGAACCCAAAAAAGTCTTTTCTGAGCATGGCAGAATACTCTGTGTGCGCGTGTTAATTTGGCAGGCAGGCAGGCCTGAGCGTGAACAGCATTAATTTACTGCTTGGCGACTTTCTACATAGCTGATGGAGTTGAAGAGATCCATGTGAGAGCTCTGAAAAATCTGCAGGTTGTTAGCACATCCGGAGTTTAATGGCAGTGGGAGATGCCTCTGCTTGATACTAACTTGCTGTCCCTTCCTTTCAGCTTTCTTGCACCCATGTTGAGCTGAACCATGAAAGATGTTTCTGATATCCCAGCCCAGAGAGTATAAAGTAGGCATGGTCTTCCTGACATAAGGTTTAAAATTTGAAAAATAAGGGTGGGAGCTGCAGCTGAACAATTAAGCAGGTAGGAGTGGATTGCTCATGTTTTCTATGAGCGTGTACTGTCGCAACTTCTGTGACCACCTGCATGGCATCCACATCTTAGTATATTCTGGCCTAAATCAACATCTTTATTTTACTATTGAAACAGAGACATCTAGTGAAATCAGTGGGAGTAAGGTTCAGAGTTGGCAACAGTCTCATCCTTATTAAAGGGACCTAGCTGCCTTTTTGGGAATCTGAGGAAAAATATTTTGATCAACATTAAGGTTGATTAAATTTTATTATTAACCAAGCTATTGTCACTTAAAGATGGCTTTCTTAAAGGGTTTCTTTTTTACATGCCAAAAAACCCAATTATATTCATGTGCACTTCTTCTTGGGGCTATCAGTGATCTCTCCTGTATCATCTACCCCAGTCTTTCACTGATGTTAATGGCAGTTGCTGAACTGCAGTAGGAAGATTCACCCTGTGTGGATATCCTTCAACAGACTGGGGGTAAAACAGGCATGAAACAGTAAATGATGGCCCATTTAGAGTGGCTTTTCAGAGGATGGCAGGGTGCATATTTGTCAGTCTCCCGTTCAGCTTATGAACTTTGGATATATATACTTAAAGCCAGACAAGTCCTGCCTGGACTTACGTACTTAGTGATATGAAAGAAGAAAAAAGCCTGTTACTTTGATGCATTTTTATTATCATGGTGTCTCAGAATACTTTCTTGGCAAGAGTGCCTGGCACAGCTGCCTGCCACGCTTCCAGCCTCAGAGAGCCAAGCTGCAAGATTACCATGTGCATATCAAATAACAGGGAACTTTTGCAGAAAAGGAAAAGCACAGAGCAACAGAGGTGTCTGTATGTAACAGTATGTCTTGTCTTCAAGGTGTTTTCTCTAAGCTGACATGTTGAGCAAAGCTGGGGAGCATGAGGCATTTAGGTCACTCACTTTTTCATTTAATGAAGGACATCAAGTGAGCTACTTGAGATTTTGTTGTGTGACAGCCCAACAACTTCTTAAGGTTTTCAGTATCTGAAAGAGTGTATTTCAGCTGGAAGTTTGGGCCTTCTGTTTTACAATGTATAGCAAAGCCACTTTAATTTAGTTCCATTGTTTCTTTTGTCTTATCCTATTAAATAGCAGCTTTTATTTCAGACAGAGAGCATGATCTTGGATGCTTTTGTATGGATCAATCACTTGTAGGTCTCTTGAGTCAAGCCTGCAATACTGTTAGCTATTCTGACCTCTCTCTAGTTATCCCCATAGCTGCATAGCTCAAGCATGAGGCCACTTGGCTCACCACATGTAGGAATGCAGCTTTGCAGTTGAGGCAAACTCTTTGGTAGTCCAACCTTTAACATTGCCTTTAACAGCACTGGGTGCAGCCACCTCAAGCCTTGTGGAACAGTCCGCCTAAGCACACAGTCCTGGGCGTGGTAGAGACAGGATCTTGGAGGTTGACTTCCTGCAGTCTGGGCAGTTTCAGACAATAGATCACCTCACCTACAGCAATCTTGGATATTAGTTATATCCTCAATCTGTCTCTGCTGGTCTTTTTGTGGCTTTTGAGTTTTTGTACTAATGCTTTAAATTCCCTGACAAGTGACAGAAAGTCCTCTTTGAGTTGTGATGTACCAGGGGCATGGAGCTGGCTGTTGGGCTTCCCACATGGCTCCCTGAAGCAGCAAGACGTTGGGCACAATGAAACCTGTGCTGCAATGAAGATATGTTAAAGTTGGTCACACAAAAGGTATAACTGGCTGTGAATTCCAACATGGGAGTAAGGTGAAACGGAAAAGCCTTGTGATAGCTATCCCCAAACATTTCTATCTTCATGTGAAGGCTGATGGTGTTTGAGCTTAGTAGGAGCAGGTGTGATGGTGCCTTAGGTAGTTAAATCCCTTTGAGGACATGGGAGATGGCAGCTTTCTAGTAGGATGTGGTGTTCAAATTGTGGCAAGCTGATAAAGCATAGTGCAGCATGGTACTACCAGGTTTTGAAGACTTAGGTGTGTAATGCCGCTTGGCAGCAGTCTGCCTTCTTAAAATTGATAATCTGGGCAAACAGGTCTTTGGCAAGCTGAGAACTGCACTGCTGTGTGATAGATAAGCACTTGTTTTTCACCTGTTCTATTATTTCAGGGGTGTAAGTGCTGTCCCCCTTCATGTGCTTGAGGCATTTGCTAAGTGACAGTTTTACTAAAAGTCTTTCTGTCTTTAGCATTTCATGTGGCAGGCAGAAAATTTGCACTAAGTTGACTGTCCTAGTTCTTTTATAGTCTGAATTCTTGTTGAGCCAGAAATGTATCTTCCTTTTCTTTCAGTTCCTGCCTATCACCTGATGAATTTAAAGGGTGGGTGTCTTTGCATATGAAACACCAAGATAATTGATAGAAAATAATGAGAATACACATATGTGATTTTAAAAATGACTCTTCAGGCTGCAACCTTTGTTATTAAAAAGATAAAACTATAAATTGCAGCCTTTCTTTAAACAGTCCTGTGCCTGGCTTGTGGGTTGCACAAAGTGCATTCCTTTGGTCAGTCTTTTGTCCTAGGCTGTTGGTTGTCTCTCCAAGTTACCCTATGTCACTTAGCTGGTCAGTTTAGGTTACCTCATGTCATCTGCCTGTGTTTTAATAGAAGTTTTGTTTGTGTTTGAGGGAGGAATTTTTCCAGCTTACTTTGAGAATTGTTGACAATGGAATAAAAGAAGCAGAACAGGTGTGTTTGGTTATGCAGCTTGGATGAGAACAGAAAGCTGGCAGAAATGAGGTGGTATAAAAAGATTCTCTACGTGTTTTACTCGTAGATGGCCATTTAATAGGACATGAAGCCGGGTCCCCCACAATACAGTGTCTGAAACACAATGGCTTTATGTTCAGTAGTTACGATGGAATATGATGTACACACAGTCACAAGAATGATGAAAATTTATCATGAGTACTTAATTGATACTTGAGTAGATGCCAGCTTTAATTATGAGATAGCTCCTGTCTGCTCAGGACCCAGACATTTGCTGTGATCCTGGCACAGCTGGTTTTGTTGAGAACAGCCGCAGTCAAAAATTCCATTTCTGAGTTCTGTGGAAAGGCTGCTGAGGCTGCGAGTGACCTGTGGGATGTACACTGGAGTTTTGATACTAGAGATTTGAAAGTAAATGGAGGCAAAGAGTATATGAGTGCATTGGAGAGAGCAAAAGGAAGCTACTGAAATTGTTGGTGGTTTTCAATATGCTACCAAAAACTGACAGAAAGAAAATGGGCATTTCCATATCAGACAAATTCCTTGTGAAGTAATTTATGAAGTAAAGGTAAGAAAAATATATAAAATGACACTTAGCATTTTTAGCTTTCTAATTGTATACTTTCTTAATTTCCTTCTGCTGAATCTCTTCAGTGTTTCTTACTCCCAGCTCATGTTTTACTTGTCTTTCAAGGACATTGCAGTCTGCTTCTGACTTTAGTGCCATCGTTGTTTCGCCGTCACTTCCTTTGAAAATGGTATACCTGAATTGCTTTGAGAGCGCACAGCCTGGAGCAGGAGAGGGATATTAATAGAAACAGCTTCTCTCTGTTGTTGTATGAAGACAGAAGATGAATTATTTCAGTGTGGCAGGTGGAGGTGTTTTTCAAAGTAATTGTTTACATTTTTGAAGATCTGACAGGGAATTAAAAAGGTCTGGGTGGCACAGAGGGCTGCCATAATTTTGTATTAGGAGAGTAAAAATATCCATTAAATACTACATTGTTAATTTTGCACGGTGTGCTTAGCAATTATCCAAGTTAAAGTAGTGCTAACAGTTCCCACCCAGCCTTCAGAAAATCAGGAACAAACGTTTCTGCATCCTATCACCTGCCTTTTAAAATACGGAAACAGCACAATGACTTTGGGCTTTATTTGACATTCCTTTTAAACACCCTCTAAGCCCCACGATGGTCTAGGACTGAATTCAGTAATGACTGTCTGATATTTATATGATGCTGCAGGGAACCTTTACTGGAGCTGGTGAGAACAGACAGGATTTAACTTTTATCCCCAAAGGAGTGTGAGAGATTAGAGAGATCCAAGAGTAGTTTGAAGGGAAATACAGGTATTTGAGACCGTCCCCATGTGCGACTGCCAAGGCAGGAAGGGATATGGGTGTTACCATTTGGCACTTGGATCCTGGAGAAGCCCCTCCTGTTCCCCGATGTTCCCTTAGGAGTTCCTCTCCCATCCTTTCCCATCAACTAGCTCCTGACTTTTTGCACGTGGACATTGCCTGAGCTGCTGTGTGACTTTTGGCTCTTTGGTGTGCATCCTGCCTGAGAAGGAAGGCAGGAGCAGGCAGTGCTATGAGACAGAGGAGCCTTCCCACTCACTGAGTATCACCATCACCCTGGACCAGCAGTCTTGCTGGTTTGACAACCAGTTTGCAAGTTTCCGTGACATGTGAGATGTGTGATGGCCCATATAGTGAGTTAGAACTATGACATTAAAGAAGAGCAAATGCAGTATACACTGTCAGGTTTAAAGATACACGCGGAAGAAAAGGAAGCAAGGCAAATGTACAACCATTCTCCACTCTTTCCTAACCCTTCTCACTGCTTTGTGCTCCTGGCAGCAGATCACCTGTGGGTTAGTCATACAGGGGCTATTTTTGTTCATTAGGCTCTGTGGGGCCTCACAAGCCTTACCATGTGTGTGTTGCTGTCCTGTGCAGGGAGCAGCAACACACTGGGTGCTGTCAGGGCTTTGCAGGGCCTGCCTCTCCTCAGATCCTACCCTACAGCCTATTAGGGACTTCATGGGTTGTCATGGCCATCAGGGACCTTCATCCCATAAAGCTCAGAGCAATTTACTGGAATTGGGAAGCACTTAGGAACAAGTTATGAAAAGCATCAGGTTTAATTTTATAACATCATTAATACTGGAGATCTTAGACTTTGAAAATTGCCAATGCATTCAGAAAACACTTGAGGGGGAAAAACTTAGTTTGAACTATTTATGCCTTTAGATTAAATTTTTTGATGGTCAAAGCCTGATTTTTAAAATGTGTTGCTAATAACACATTAGGTAATGAATTAGTAAGTTATTAAGATATGAACAGATGAAACTGTGTTTGTTTTAAAGGCTGGTCATCTGCTCTGCTCTATTTTTTGCACAGACTGCCAAACGCTTTCCAGATGAGCTATACTGCTCTCGACAGCTCCCTGCCTCGAGTAACTTGTTATCTCTATTTGACACAGCAAAAAAGGAAACATTAGACAAGCGTGGTGGAATTGATGAGGGAGGAACATTCCCAGCAGAAATAAGGTCAGGCATGTTACTGCGCGGTACTGTCTGTGGGCTTCAAGCAGTTTTTCTAACTCCACTTGCTCTTGCTTTGGAGAGTAAAGGAGCTGTGCCCTGCAGTATCTCTTGGCAGGTCCAGTCCTCTGCTTGCGGAGGTGAGAGTCCTGATGTGGCTCCTGCCCAGCTGAGTCACCTGGGTTTGCTCTTCTAGAGATGAGGTGGAATGGGAGGGAGCAGGGCAAGCGAGAGTTTGGCACCTGTGCGTCTCCTCCCCTGATAAAGTCAGGGCATGGCTGGGGTGGGAGCCTGGGGAAACAGTACTCACTCCTCTCATCCAGAGGCAGCCCGAGTGGCATCTGTTCAGTGATGACTGTATGTAAACCTGGATATCCACGGCTGTTACGTGGTCTTGTTCTTCACCTCGGTTGCTTCTATCAGCAAGCAACTAAAGTTGTGTTATGAATAGTAAGATATGAAATAGCATTTTTGTTCCAGTGTTTTTGTTTCCATCTTTGTAACTTTTTTTTTTTAGGTTTTGAGAAATTGATTGAAAAATGGCGTAAAATGTCACATTTCACAATGCTTAATGCAGAATTGTGGTTTGTATGGTGTAGACCCAGCACCTGCTTAGCTTGTTAGGTTCTGACAGCTGTTAGACGGTCAGTCAACAAATGTGCTTTGTCCCCAAACAAAAGCGTCTAATGTGAAGCAACAGTTTGACTCTTAGCAATAAACCATATTGTTGCTAACTAATAAATGAGGCCAGTTAAAACAAACAAAAACAAACCCTAACTGCAACCATTTTTACTAAAGTTTTTAGTTTTTTAAGATTTTTTGAAAACAGTTCGTCCCAAACCATTTTGCAAGCACATTACTATTTTTTCTCTTCCTTGCCTTTGGTTTCCCATGGTTTCTCTGGCATCAGGTGAGAGATGGGTACCTTGCAATTATTGGAATGATTGAACGGGTCCAATTTGTTGATTCAACAGAAATCTGCAGTTTTTTGCTTTGGTTTTTGGTTTTTTGGGTTTTTTTCTTTGTTTGTTGGAGGGTGGTGGTGTTTGTTTCTTGTTTGTCTGTTTTGTGGAAGGGAGAGAAGTGTGCTTCCTGTCATATCTGTAGCCTGCCCTGTCTCATCATGTGGTCATTTGAGCTAATACGAGAGCAGCAGTGGGAACACATGGCTGTGGTATTGGAGGAACAGGATGGAGTATGACTGTCCCTTCAGTAGTGCTCTGCAGTGAATGTTTTGTGTTAATGGTGAAACTCCTGTGACCATCCCCCATAATTTGTGTTTCCTGCATAACTGAGTCATGTAAAATCATCTCTTTAGAACTTTACTGTCTTGGTTAACCTCAAATCTGAAATGGGTATTTTGTCGTAGAATGTTACAGCTGTTGCTTTGTTGGCTGGCAAAGCAGTCAAGAAGATCTGTTTGTTGCCTGACTTCTGCAGAGATCTGCATGGATCCACTACACATTAAGCTACCCATTAAGCCCATTAAGTTTCTGGGATGAGTCTTTTGACTTCTTGATGCGTGCTTCTGTCAGTATTTAATTGATTTTTGAGCTCACCAGCTTGGAGTTCATTTTAGTAGGTGTAGGATCAGGCTCTTAGTCTTTCATGTTGTGTGCATTAGAAACTTGATATTTCTGTTTGTTCTCTCCCTTGCCTGTAACTGAGGACTGCTGCACTTCAAGTTGTGATGTCTTCACACTGTTTGTATTCACGCGAAATTTTATTTGATTGCTGTGAAAGGTAGAAATATTTACATTTTATATGGCACCACTTATCCAAGCTCTTTTGCAAAAATTTTCGCACCTCTTAAATAAGTGCATGATGTCTTCAGCAATATGTTTCAGTGGACTTCAAAGATGAAAACTGTATAGTTAGAAATTACAGGGAAATTCAGATTCCAGTATGTATAAACCAATACTAGAATTTGTTCAAGTACTACATTGTTAACTCACAAGGTGAGTAAATAAGATGCAGGTGCAAACAGTGATTGACTTAGAACCTTGTGTTTCCCTTTGCGTCTTGACCTTGCACTGTGACTAAAGAAACAAACCTGTGACAGGATGGTGATTGGGAAGACACAAGGTTGAAAGCTGAATGTGCAGACTGAAAGTGTTACTTTTAGTTTGATAGGTTTTTGTGACTTTAGTGAGTTAGTGTATATTCCTTTCTGGTTCAGTGAATATTATCAATTATAGTTTTGCCTTAGTTGAATCTAAAATTGCATCTGAGAAAAAAATTGAAAACCATCATTGCTCAAACTGAAGTAGAGACAAAGTATACATTGTATTAGTAACAACTTCTAAGTATCTGTAAGAAATGAACTGCAATGATAAGAAGAATTAGAAGTAATTTTTTAAATTAAATAACTTTTTTGATTTTTTTCCCAAGTCTATCTGTTGAGAACTACAAATATTTTTGCCACTTATCCTCTTCTGTCCTAGAAAAAACAACTTTGTGACAGCTGTGTGCTGTTTTGCTAGCTTTGATATGAAACATCTTATTAGGTGTTTCTTTTTTCCATTTAGAAGTTTTACTCATAATAAACTTATTGTTCAGTGCTAAATTATTTATCTTAAATATTATCTGAGAACATTTTGTTGTTTACTGGGTATTAACTTTTATTATTTAGTTTTAATACTTGCAAAGTTAATGTGAGAGATACATATTTTTATACTTTGTGTATGCTGTCAATTCATGTTACAGTTTGATGAGAATATGTTCAAGCTTTCAGATTTCTTATTTCAGTTGGAAAAGTGCCTTAAATCATGGAATTGAGGCACAAGATTTACTTTGAAAAGGAAACAAGGTACATCTAGGTTGTATGACTGCCCCTTTGAGGCCTTGTGTTTTTTGCTCTGTCGGCTCATCATCTGTAAGATCATGAAAGTGTTGGTGTCCCACCAAGACATCATTAAAATTTGTGCCCCTAAGAACGGTAAATACTTGTCAAACCGTAATTATGTTATTTCTTAACATGATGTCTTGTTTGCACATGTGCACCGCTCTCTCTCCCCCTCTATCCCTGCCTGTATGGTAGGGAACATATCTGCATTGATACAATATGAACAGGATTATCCCAAGTCTTGCTTGTCTTGTTTTCTTTAAGATGCCAGAGCAAAACTGCTACTCCAAGTGAAGGAAACACGAGGCAGCACTGAACAGCAAGCAGATATGCATCCAGACAAAGCCAGAAGCAGTTTCCCTTGCATGGTAGAGCTGCTCTCTTCCTCTCCTCATATGAGTCCTGAGAGGTTAACTGTCATATTGGCCTTCTGCTCCTGTTACCACTGTCCTAAGCAGGTCCCTCTTCAGGGCTTCTGTCTGAGATCCATCTGCTGCACCCAGACTCACACCACACTTCCCCTCCCGGTGCCTGTATCTCTTCTGCACTCACTGTTATTCAGTCCCTGTTGGTCCTCCCTGCCCTGTACCAAGTCCCTGTCCTTGCACAGGCCTCCTTGCAATGTCTCCTTTGACTATAAGGTGACTCCTTTTTCCAGCATCTTCTGTCACCCAGGTCCAACCTCCTTTCACCTTTTTGCTGAGGTATCACTGACCAGCCTTCCAAGGCTGTGGGCTTGGGTCCAGCTTGTGCCAGCAGCCTCATTTTCCCTGCTGGGGATCCTTCTGCCCCCTCCCATACTGGTGGTCTTTCTACCAGTGAGAGGAGGCAGAGGTGTGCATCAGGGAAAGGAGTGAGCACCAGGCCAGACTGAGTGTTTCTGGCGAGCCATGGCAAACCGTGAGGCTAGAGGTGCCTTAACCCCTTCCAGTTGCTGTCATTACACCACAGCTTATGTGCTGAACACATTATGGATAGAGAACTGTCTTCTGGGTATGGTGGAGCTTGTTTTAAATGCTCAAAGGGTTTCCTGCTTAAAAGTCAATGAGAAGACATAAGAGTTTGTCGAAACTAGAAGGTAGAAAGATGCTAATACAGTGTGGATAAGAGATGTGTCTACTTGACAGGACATGGAAGAAGTAGATCCTAGATCTTCATTGCTGTAAAAGATTGCATCACCCAGCACCTAACAATACAGACTACTTTTGGAGGTCCTTTGTTAGTAGGGCCCCCTTCAGAAAAGAAAGGAGATCTTGTTCTGCCAGTCCTTTAATGACTATGTCTGTCTGTGTGCATTTGGGGGAAGGGGCGTCAGAGAGCCAGATGAATTTTAACAGAAGGTCTTTGTCTAAAATATGTGCACATGAAGAAAGAAATATATTTTAAATCAGTTTTTGAGGAAAAAATGTGAAGTTACTGGAAAAAAATAAAGTGCAACGATATTTTGTTCTGTTTCGTGATTCCTATGTGGTAAATTTTCAGAGAATGGTACTTCAAACCTATTTCTATTTTTTCAAACCTATTTCTGATTAAATTTGATTTAAAAGAAGTTCTTCAGCTGTGCATATAAGGCAGAAAATACGTTTAGAAAGGCTAAATTATGAGGAATTCTCTTTGCTGTCCTTGTCTTCATCATGTGTAGAGGTTATTCGGAGTTGTATAACAACTCAGCTGCTAATGTTATTTCTTAGATCTTTATTTTTTGAACACCAAAATAAGAAGATGTAATCTTTCAAGCAAACAGAATAGACTTGGTAATTGAAAACTTGAAGATTTAGGATCTGTTCATTGTTCTATAGCACTGTCCACCCATTACAAATTAATTCATAATTTATTCTCCTAGTCTATGATACCTTAACCGCCTGCTAGCACTTGAAAGGCCTGCACATTTATCATTTATTCAATTCTATCCCCCTAAAATATGGAGCAGGGCTTTAATTGCCCTTTGGGAAGAATTTTGCCAATAGGGAAATAGAGCCTTGCTCCTTCATTTGCAGACAGAAACTGCTCACTCTGGTAGCTCTCAAGTTTGTGCAGACTTCAGATCTACCTTAAATACATTTTCTTTAGCGGTTTTCAATGTCTGAAATTTAAGGCTACTTTTCTGTCCTTTGACAAAGGACTTTGGCTGTCATGCTTATAGTTTCTATACTTTCTAACAACTGTTAAATATATAATGCTGCATCATTTATCTGCCTGCACGTGAGTACAACTTGTAAATAATTTAATCTTTTACTTTACCACTTGGCCTCTTCGCAAAACTCTAAAATGAAGAAGATAAAATTCTTCTAAATTATTAATTCACTGGGAAATTGAAACAACTGACATAAATTAAGCACCAAAAATAGTTCCCTTTTTATCTGTGGGAATCAAAGCAGTGAACACAATTGGATGACAGCGAGGGAGCTAAATGGACAAGATGATCATAGAATAATTTATATTGGAAAGGGCTTCTGTGGGTGTCATCTAGCCCAACCACCTGCTCAAAGTCAATGCTTACCATAGACATGCTTGGTCGAGACTTGAATGCCTCCAGGGGTGGAGATGTTCCACTGTGGAGATGTTCCAGGAGTCTCCTCTGTCCTTGGGAACACAGACAGTGCGCATCGGACCTGTTATTAGTATCCAGAACAGAAGCAAAGTCCAGGCACGTAGCTGCAAAGCAGAGCGTTGTATAATTTGAGGTCTACCATTCTACAAAGTTTCTACACTTTGCAGTGTAGTAAGTAACAGCCTTTTCCCTGATATAACTTTGGTGTGATCTGGCTTTATTTGGATTTGCAAGCGGCTGGGAAGTTCTGAAATATTTGAGTATTGTATACCTTTAACATGAACTACAGCATCTTTTCTGTTCATTTTCTCTACCTGCTTCTCACTCCTGGGAATCCCATATGTTCTTCTGATGGGGAATGTCAGTATGCATGATGCTTTCCAGATGCCCGGCCTGTATTTGAGGATACAAAATGAAAAATATCCCTTGCAGACCTGTATGTAACTAATAGAGGTGCCTGGTGTTGGTGGCTTACACATCACAAGTCGGAGCAAAGATTGCTCTGTTTTGTGTTTGATTGCACAATGAGAGGACCAGCTCTCAAGATGATCCTGTCCTTGGATTTGGTCTTCCACTGCTGTTTGTTGAACATCCTGCTCTGCTAACTGTTGTCAGTCACCCAGGTGAAACTCCAGAGGTTGTTTGAAGAGCAAATTACTTTTTCTGCAGTGGGAAGAGGATGTGTACAGAGACGAAAATACACACTGTTTAAATGCACGAGGACAGTTTACATATCGCATGGTAGATGGAGTAATTGTCACCTGGAAGAGATGCCAGCTTTCTGGGGCAGATTACCCTTTTCACAGATCCCAACTGCTACATCCCTGAGATAAAGTCCCCAGTATCAGTCTTTTAGCGTGAGCACTTAGACCCCTCTTCCTGAGTAGTTGCATTTTCGGTGTCATCATAATTTTCCTCAAACAAACTGGGATTTATCAAGTCGATTTGAGGATGAAGAGTGAAGCAGTAGTGCAATGTTTTTAATGATCAGATTTTTCAGAAAGACATCCTTAATGGACAGTAGAACATGCCTGTGTAACATTTCTTTTGTATAAAGAAAGAACAAATCAAACCTGCTGTCTTTAACTGTGTTAACTTTATTTGACAAGTGAGAAGCCTCACTTAGATTGTCTGGAAAAAAATAATCTGTGAATCCAAATGTAAGAAATGAGACCAAAATTAGTGAGGGAGGAAGGGACTATTGGCTGGAATTGACTTTTGGTTGTACAGCTCTAAAGCTGTGGGGACCCACATTTTGTACCCTTTGCAGGCTTTATTCGCATGAGAGAATATGCAGGAAAATGTTTTTGCTCAGGTATAACCTATTATTTTTTGGTAATGTTTTGACTGTTTCTTTCTCAGTAGCTTCCATACTAACAGTGTTTTCATGCTGTATGACTATGTCAAGAGGAGACATGATTTCATCACTGCCTATTTCTACTTCATATATTTAATTCACAAAATCTTCAATGTTTTTCAACACATTTTGATTTAGTAATTTATTTGGAGACTGTAATTCCAATGATACATTTCCCCATTGTGCCTTTATTGGGGTTCTAAGTGCATAGCCATAAATAGTCATGACTAGTGCTATTTTATTACATAATGTGAAGATCTTGGCTGAAGAATCCAAAAAAGACAAGCCCCACTTGCAGTGCTATTTTAGGAAATAACTGTTACGCAGTATACTCAACCTGAAAATCAATAGGTACTTATAATTTCAGCAGCTTTTCACATGCCACATTACATACCATCGTTATTGAGAGTGATTGTAAATCAGAGTTACAATTTACTAAAAATAAACTACAATAGATGCAACAATACAGAGAAAAACTGGTTTTAACCCACCAAAACCAGATTTATAACCCATCTCCCTGGAACAAGAACAGAACAGTGTTCATTGGCCCCTGTGCTGAGCACCCTGTGGCCCCCCTGGGTACAAAGTAAAACAAAAGGAAAACCTCTTGGTCCAGATGATGATGGCAGTTCTGTTGAGGTAATGATCACAGTCTTGTTTTTAGTGGCAGTGGCAGAGAGTGGCAGTGGCAGTCCTGTTGGAGTTCTCCTCTCGGTCCCATGAATTGTACCAAAAGTCCCAAACCCCAATGGTTTTGTATGCTCAGGTTCAGGTGGGAATGTCCAGTACTTCCCCCAGGGCAGAGGGTTTCACAACGGGTGATTTAACTCTGTGAGTCTTGGGATCTTTTTCATGTCTTTGATGGTCTAGGTGTTGCAGCTGCCTATTATGCCAGTCCAGTATGGCCCATTAGCAGAGATGACCCCTCAGGCTGTGTGTGAAGGTGCTAATTCCTACCACAGCTGAGTCATTAGGTGTGTCCTGGGCAGCTGCTGCAAATGTCCATTATCAACAGTCCATCAGAAATTACATAGAGGGTATAGAATACACAGTTTTGGTTATACCCACATAGTAATAAACTGGTCCTGGCCCCTGTAACTAGGACAAGACCCTTGCTCTCTCTTCCACTGTATGGTTAGATATGCTTATTTGCATGTCCTAAATTATAACTGTGTAATTAAAAGATATCTTTTAGAACTGACTAGCTGATAAGCAGAATGAGGCAAACTAACTCTGAAACAACTGAAAGTTTTACTTTCTAGGAGACTTGTGAATATCCCACCAGTAAATCCCTTCATCCCAGTTCTATAAGTAGGCTTATCTGTGAACAGGGAAAATCCCATTTTGCTGGAGGTCTACGTGAGCATCGTCAAAATCAGCACTTCGTAAATGTTCATTAATATTATGCAAATCCCATTCCTTCTGCAAACACTTATGTGATTTATCACTCTATAACCATTTCAGAAGGTTGATGTACAAAACCTGCTCTGCTGTATCCTAACAGTATCCTGAGAAAAATTGCATGAGGTTCTTACAGCCTAGGGATTTTTGCAGCATTTTTGAAAGCTCCCTAAAAGGTATTACTTATAGCTGCATACAGGCTTTGTGAAGTACTAACAGCACGATTTCTTTCGTGCAGAGTGGACTACTGCCATATAAATTTGTAATTGGTGTAACAGTGCATGCAGAAGAATTTCAAAGCAGCTACTCAACTGAAAACTCTCTTGTTTTATTAATAGCCCATTCATGAAGAGACTAAAGAGGGAGGATTGTGAAATGTGGAAAAGAATTGAAGTCTGATAGAGAAGACTAGAGTGCTGAGCACTGGATTCCTTGGTCCCAAAGCACATGGCAACAGAGAACATTTTTCAGAGGAAGGAAGTTAGGGTAGCAGAGACCAAAGGCTCAAATGATGCTCCTGGCCTGTGGCAGCACAGCAAGGCAACATTCTCTGTGTATGTAGGTATGCAGCAGTCATTTCTCACTGTACACGTTAGATTATTGAGAACACCAGAAGCTGTAGCCAGGGCTCACCCCTGCTGGGAGCTGTCTAAATGCTTTGATCCAGCAGCAGTCTACACCATATTCTGCATTTCATAATTGTCAAGGATATTGTCTTTAGGAAAAGACCTTCTGAAAGTCACCCATCTAATCATGGGGTTTGCAGTGCCCTGGACCTCAGCAAAATCAGCCTCCCTGAACAATTGAGAAATGTGTTCCTAGGCAGTGCAGCAGGTTGCTCTGTCTGCATAGAGAAACTAAGGAAGTGCAGGTTTCATTAGTGAGCTGTTCACTATTCTCAACTGGGGCAGACCAAGATGGGGAGAGCAGCAGTACCTGACAAGAGTGTAAGTGCATATAACCCCCTTTTCCTTCTCTGCATCTACCAGAAATCAACCTGATGAGGAAATACTATGTACCTGCTGCAGTTGTTAAAAGATACAACTTTTGAACTAGATCTCTCTTTTGAGCATAATCAAAAGTGTTTCTAAATGCCGGCAAAAGTTCTTCCAACATAAAATTTTGGCTTTCTCTTCCCCAGCTGATTCTGCACAGAGCTGTTTGCTGGAAGGTCAGTCACTATTATTCATTTCTATACATTCACATGTTTATATAGGTATGTATATACACATACTAGATACAGGTGATTTTTCACTAGCATAACAATGTATAAAGGCAACTACTTATCCTGAGTCCCTTAGTTTGATTATTATCTGGTTCATGATGGGAATGACCACTGTGTCCCACGGTGTGCATGCAGAGAATGGCCAATATGCCCAAAACTATAATAATCTTTACAGGATATTGTCAATGAAACTTTATTTGATAAATCATTTTAAGTCACTTCTTTTTGCTGCCAGTTGTTTTATCTGGTTCTGGACAGCCACTTCCCCTTGCAGTGACTCTGTGATGTGCTGGCACAGCTGTGTAGTGACACCAAAGGTCTCGTATCACTTTCTTTCTGCTTCTCTTGATGTGAAAATCCCCTCTCTACAGGCCCACCACCTGCCGTGGTCCCCCTGCCCCCTGCATTGTGCTCATGGAACAGCAGCAGCTGGGTGCTGAACACAGAGCTGAGGTGCTGTGTTCGGGTGAAAGTGTGGGCCCATATCAAGCATAGGACTGAAATAATTCCCAGGAGCTTCCTGATGTGAACAGATTCCTCTTCTTCGCATGCTTTCATTTCTGACCAAAAAGGTACACCTCATACCTCTGACAAATCTGCTCAATCACAATCTGTAATTGTCATCTCCCAGGTCATTTTACCTCGTAGAATTTAAGTAAATGACTGAACTGCTGGTGACTGTTGCTTAATTAGCTTCAGTAGCCTTTACCTGCTGCTTTTGATTGGCACCAGATACTGATCAGGCTTTGCCTATGCTCTGACCTCCTGGTCTCCTCCAGCATACATCCAGTTTCCTTACACTTTCCTAGAATGTGTCTGAAGTTTTGAAATCAATTGCTAGTTGTCTTCAAAAGTGAAAGGATCTACATTAAAGAACAAACTAGAAGTGCTGTCTTGTTATGTGTTAAAGCTCGCTTTGCTCGACAGATAATAAAGAGACATTCTCCTCTAGTTATTTCTCTGATCCATTGTGATTTTCTGAGTATTTTGTGTTGATAATGGTGGGAGAACTTGCTCTTTTAGAGATGGGTCATATTTGTTGCTAACCTTCAGGAAATTCAGACATGCAGTATAAGTTTACTTATATTAGAGGGACAGATGTTGGGCTTTAAAAGCTTGTTCTTATCTCGACAATTAAATGCTAACACTTCCAGAATATTGAAACCCTAATTTTATATATTGCAATTTTTTGTTTGTTTGTTACTATACATTTAAATTGTGAAATGCTCCGTATTGATTTTAGGATTTATTTTAGTTTAATTTTTTTTTGAGAGATTGCTTTAAGGAAAGACTGGCAGCAGTGATTCAGCAGTATAAATAGAATGCAAGCTGTCCATTTATCTCAGTCCTGATCTACTTATATTCATCTGATGCTTATTACAATCGTGGTTTGTCTCTGAGCAGATACATCCAGTTAGGATTAGGCATGGACAACTAACCTAATTCGCTCTTGTAACTCACACTTGTAACTTAATTCAGGATTTCTGTGTAGATTTCTTGTGAAACCAAATAATTCTTTTAACTCCTAACCCTCAATAAATTAATATAAAAATATTAAGAATATTTGTCATTGTCTTTGTTTTTATGAGATGTTGGGTTTGTTTGTAATTGCTTTTAGGTTTGCCAAGATATACCTCCATTCATGTCTATTTTTCAGATATATTCCCACTCCAGCTTCTCCTTATATGTCATGGTATTTTATTAAACATAATTCCAGGTCACAGATTCTCTAGATTACACTATGGGACCCCTTTTTAAACTTTTTCCTAGAGAGAATGTTCTGCTGCAGTAGTCTGAAAGTGAACTATAAGCACACCTATCCAATTCTTACAAGCATAAAAATAATAAAGGCAAAGATTGTACCAAAACTTTATATTAATCTCATCCACACTGAAAAAGGAAGATTCAGTCTTTTCTGAATTTCAAGAATGCTAGAATATTCATGGAATAATGATTTATTTCTTGGATTTTTAGACAGATTTAGTCTCAGTATTTTCCATCTCCAAGAGCTCTCTGGGATATGTGGATATAAAAAATATCAAGTTCTGTGTCTTTAAGGTCTCAGCTACACCAAAATCAGCCTCTAATTGACTCTTTAGTCTTTTAGCCTAGTGACTAGCCTCTGGCACGGATTAATCTTTGACAACTTGTTTTTAATTTTAAAAATCAACACAAGCAACTCGCCATAATTCAACATTTATGGAGGGTTATAAGAAATCTCAGGACTAAGCATAATAACATTCAGTGCTGCCTTGTTATGGTATATGGGTGTTTATAAAACAGCTTACATTTAGATTGGAAGTAACTTGTATGTTATATTTTAATGTGTGCAAAACAATAATTTTGTTAAAAAATATAGCATGAGCCCTATTCAGCTCTCCGTTTGTATGACTGTTCTCAACAAAATAAATACATGTGCAAAGATAATTGATGAAGCATGTTTTAAAGAGAAAAATCTAAACAACATTTCACTTTCCTTCCCCCTCATTTCATTTTCACTGTAACTGTGAGTGTGCTGATGGTGAAAGATACACATGGAAAGATTTAGCTTGTATGTGCCCTTATATTTGTTTTTAGAAACTGTTCTAAGAAATAGTCATTTCTGAGCTGTGCATATGTGTATTCCCTATGTAATTTTCATAGTCTTTTATATTCCTCATGCCAGATCTCTCCTGCAGCCCTCTGGGTTTTTACTGGGGATGTGATGGCACTTCCAATACTGAAATTTCTCTGCTGAAGCTCCTCCCTGCCAGGACTCCAGGGAGACAGATTGGAGGAGTGAAAGATAGAGGTGGATTCCTGTGCCCTGTGAGCGTGGCAAGGTCTTGAAGTGCATGAGAGGTGCCATGTTTTCATGTCTGTGAGATGTACTCTTTTGTCTGAAAAATAAGGTTTACAATGGGAGAAAGAGCAAAACCAGTGACAGTGATATATCAGCAGATATGAAGAATAACTTGTGTTGAGGAATGGAATAAATACAGAAGAAACACTAAAGCAGTGATAATTCTGCGAACAGAGCCTTCTGCTCTGTACAGTTAAGAGGGATACGTGGTCCTATAATGTGAACCTTTCAGTGTCACGTTGAATGTGAGGATGTAACGAAGGGCCTGTAAATAATTGTTAGGATTTGGAGGAAAAATCATAATAGGGTGTTTGAGATGTCACATAAAGATAAGGTGCCTGTACAAACAAAAAGATCAAAAGGAACAGAGCAAACATTCAGTGGTGAAGAAAGTGATGACCTCCTAATTTAATGAGTCCCAAGAAAACTTGAAGTTATTTTACTGAAATACTGTGAGAGCCCCTGGGAATGAAAGGAAGAATCAGTGTGGCTGCTTCTGTTGTCAATGTGCAACACTCTGCCTGTGGTCAGACCTGGAAATGAAGCATGAGAAAAATAAGCCCTATTTCATTGCCACAATTTTGTTGATTCCATCAGACTGTCTGCAGTCATTTAAAGATAATTGAGGTGGTGTTAGCCACTAAATGTTACCATTTTTATGATGTGAAAGAAGAGATAGGTGCAGTCTAATTGGATCTGTCAAGTAATACTCAAAGAATATTACTGTCTTTAAACTGTGATGTAATTTGCTTATGCTGTACAGAGCAGAGAAGATACCCTACTAATAGGAGCTTTTGTTATAGTTATGCCAACAGCAAGGGAAAATATTCAGATTATTTTCCTGGAGATTGAAGCTGATGCTGTTTGGAAAACAGTGCATTGCACCATCTGTTTCCTTCTGATTGCGCACTACCATAGCCATTGTTGTGATTAATTTCTTTGCTTCTAGGCACAAATTTGAGTGCTTGAAAGAAGATTAAAAGCTTGTTTGCAGACAGGGATGTAGCTAATGGCTAGATTTCAGTAGGATTGTGTGTACTTACCAACTTCACAGCTCAAGTCATCAATCTTCTGTATGCATTTGATGTGTGAAGAAAGCAAGGAGAACATCCTTTTGCTTCATTGTAATAATCCTCTGCACAAATTGTTGGTGAGGTTTTCACCATATGTGAGTAGTGTTATTGCATGCTCAAAACACCTCTGGGACAACGAGTCACTTTTCATAGAATCACAGAATCATTTAGGTTGGAAAAGACCTTTAAGTTCATCGAGTCCAACTGTTAACACTGCCAGGTCCACCACTAGGCCATGTCACTAAATGCCACATCTGTATGTCTTTCAAATACCACCACTTCCTTGGGCAGGTCATCAGTTGTTTTTTGAAGAAATTTTTCCTAATACCCAGCCTAAACCTCCTTGGCACAACTTAAAGCCATTTTCTCCTGTTCTATCCACCTGTGCTGGTTTAAAAGTAAACCAGCGGGAAAAATGAACCCAACTCAAGAGAGATTATAAGTCAGAGTTACACTTTACTAAAAAGATTACAATAAATGCAATGATACAGAGAAAATGGGTTTTAAGCCCCAAAGACAGATGTATAACTCAGCCCCCTGGGACAAGAACAGAACAGTGTTTGTTAACCCCTGTACTGAGAAAAGCCCTGATGGCTGACAATCTGCCGCAGGTATCCCCTGGTCCCATTTGGTGCCTCCCCTGGAAAACTCAGCAAGAAACAGATTGTCTCTGCAAATGCTGCTGTTACCCTGTGTCTGACCAGAACCACTGCTTTGTGCCTACCAGTGACAAGCAGCACAAGAAAATGTGGAATTTTGTCTAATATGGATGCTGTGCCTAATCTCAGTTCTTCTTTTGTTTGAAGCCTGAATATATAGCACATTGGCAGTGAGCATCATGATGGTTTTCCACCCCTAGGCTGTTCCCATCCTTCCTTCTTTTTAATCCCTTTATACTTAAATAGCTTAGTAGGCCTTTGACCCAGGACAGGTAGCACAGCTGCAATATGCAGTGGTCCATTTGCTTAGTATAATAAATCTGGAAAACAAGTGATATTTGCATGAAACTCATCAGTTCTTAATTATTACTTTGATACTTTTCTTCATTGTCTCATTTCAAGGTTGCCACGTTTGCCCATGATTTCATGTTGAAAGTTGAATTCTAGCTAGAACTGTAATGATTATCCTGTTACCATAGCATATGCAAACTAGACTTTTGTAATAAGGTATTTAATGTTTATTTCAATGCGATTAACTAAAGGTTGTCTCTTTGAATTTGCTTTCAGAGTAATAGTTGGTACATCATATTTTAAAACCCTTCTTCAGGGTGATGTGTGTAATGGTATATATTTGGATTGTGGCAGATCTGTGGCCACACAGAGCATAGTTAAACATAATTGAGAGGAAAATCTTGACTGCCAAGTAAAGCAGCATTATCAATTTCCTCTCTCCTGCATTGAAAGAGACAGGGGGAACAGACAGTGTAGGGTTTCCTGATATGTTTTAAGAAAGCCTGGGATTCATTTCCCCACCCTTCCTTCCTATTAGCTGTTTGTTAACTCCCAGGAAGATTCATGCATTTCTTGTGAGACCTCTCTGCTCACATACTCTGGAAACAGGCTCTGCCTTTGAGGAGCTCAGTCCTCACTTTTGTGCAGATACAGGGAGAGGAAGAAGAGTTGTATTGATGATGAGAGTCTGACTTCAGGCAAGCAAACCGAAGAGGAGTTTCTGATTGACAACATTGTATTCACAAAGGTATTTTCTTTTAATTTGCTGGCACGAGCACAGCACTTGCCCCTGAGGAATACCGGGTGTTTGAGAATCAGGAAACACAGCAAGTGTCAGTGTGAGATTTCTGCCCCTGGAGTGCCAAGTTGTGAACTTACAAGCAAGTCCATAAAGTTAAAAGAAAGACGTTCAGCTTTTCTTCAGGAGAAACCTCGCATGTTTCCTTGCCACTGACGAAGATCCCTCACATTAAAGAGAAGGATGTGAAGACAGAGGCTACAGTACCAGCTACTTGGGGCAAGCAGTGGTGTTGGATCTCTGTATGCTGCTGGAGAGCACTAACAAATTGGATGTTTTGTGGGGGCTTTACTTCATCCCAAACAGGGCAGGGCTGTTAGTTTGACTGTAGTTATTTTGGATAAAACACCAAAAAGAGAAGGTTTCACAGGTTTTTTAAATTTCACTTGCTCATCTGCCCTGCTTACATGAGAAGCTGTGCCGCATTTATTCATAGTAATCACACGGAGAGTAGATTGAAAGCTGTGGCAAGATGTCCTGTCTGCTGGGTGCAGCACGCTAGGAACTGAGAGGGCCTCACAATTTCGTGCAGAAACATTTTTGGCATTTTCAGTCCATCAAGTGCAATTGATTTTTCTTTTTCCTTTCCAGTAAAACCAGGTATTGGTTCCTGAGGAAAAGCACATACAATATAAATAATTGCACTGAGGCTGTTTCCAGGTCTTTAAATCTGCACCTTTTTTTTGTCATTTTTTGTTAGCATTTGAATTTGACAAATAAGTTTCACATTCCATTGACATTTAAAACCAAAATTAGAGTGTCTTTCTAGAAGTGTTAATTTTGAAGAGCAGATTTTTTATTTCCTTTACTGATTAGCTTGGTGAAGATACACCCATGTCTCAACGCCGTTTTTTAAGGGAAAGACATGAAAGTCATTTTAGGATCCTACCAAGATTCTTTCAAATCCTTCATGGCAGACGGCACTCAAGAAATAACCCACATCAAATATGCTCTGGTGAGATGAATTTATACATGATTCTATAGTTTGGTGTATGTGTACATAGAATGTTGCACTTAAATTTGAGTAGTGTGTGAGTTGAAAGGAGCAGTAACAAGCCTGGGATATGTGTTGCTTATTTTCTCAACTGGTGACTCTTGCAGGAACAAGTAATGTTTCTGAAAGTGAACTCATGTAGGGATCCAGCAACTGTTACAGTTTAAAAATATTTATCTTTGTCAATATGAGGTATTACTCATGATAGTGATTACTCTCTGTCACCAGTACTTACTGGAAAAAAACTCTATATCTTAGTTTTCCTTGCAGTTCCAGGTGTATGACAGTATCTAATACAGATTTGAATGCTTTACACCAGCCCTCCTTTTATATTCTGGAAGAATGTCACTGAGTGTTCCTCTCCTAAAAAATATAATTACTTACACCAAAAAAATTTTTTTTCACTGTAGTGAAAAATCAAGAAGCCTCTGATCTTATTTTTTTTTAATTTAAATTTAAATTTTTAAATTTAGGACTCACCACCACTTACCCAATCTCAAAGTCTGTTTCATACAGTATGTGGTGTAATAACATGTTAGTGTCACTGATAATGATATAATCTTTGTATTTAGTAAAGCTACGTTTTGGGGTTTTTTTTCTCTGAAATTAGTTAACCCTGACTGGCTAAGATAAGCTGAATTACAATTTTTCAATAATTAATTAAAACTTCCTTGGGTTTTTTTATGCATGGTGACCTATTGTGGTCTTTAAAAAAAAAAAAACAACAAAAGAGGACTTTTTTGTTTCTTTTTAAATTAATTTGAAAATTGAAATCAACATAAGCTAAGCTACCTTAGTTAATTTTCAAGGCTTTTCAATATTCCTTTCTTTAATGTTGACATTTACTCTTAGGAAAAAAAATAATAAGAAAAAAATGCCTCTCTGATGATTCATTTTTCTCACACCTTCATTTGTACTGTACTCACCGGATCTTTTGTCATCTATTGGGTTTGGAATTAAAATTTTAAGGGTTTTTTGGTAAACTTTTTCTATAACCTCTGAATCGTAAAGATTTCACCTTTCCTGACTTACCAGTCCTAGATATTCATGAGGCCAAGGTTTGGTACTTTTAGGGGTACTAACTAGTAAATTATAAAAATTTAACATTTAATTCTGTTCAGCTCAGAATAGAAAAAGTTTTTATGTTAATTGCTATTAATCACAGTAAAGAAAAAGTTAGAAAAATTTAGTAATATTTTAACCAATGGGATGCAGATCTTGCAAAGCAAAGCAAAACAAGATCTGTAATTTGAGTCTTACTTTCATGTAGCATTCAACCATCATTTGGTAGCACTCACAATGCACTCAAATCCTAAGTGTATAGCCATAAAAGCCATCAATTTCACCAACTATTTTATAATATTTATGTTTTTATGAGTTTCAGGCATCTGCTGGCCATTCATTAATGGATTGGAGCTAATTCCAAGTATAGGTAAAGCTTAACTACATAGGAGAAAACCACAAATTTGTTCTATTGAACACATTCTAACGTAGTTTTCCTAACTTTTGCCTAATTTACCTTAGACTAAGCTCCTTAATATAAATCTTGTAATGGCATACAATCATGTTTTACTTACAGGTTTCTTTCACTATATATGTGTGTGTGTATAGTCAGAAAATAGTATGTTTCTCTAGGAAGCTGTCTGTTCTGTCTCCCACCCATTTTTATTATTATTGCAAAACTCCTTTTGATCATGTTGCAGCCTTTTCTGTTTGAAGTCTTCAAGTATGCAAAAATTCTGTTTCCTTCCTGTTACCCGTTTTATGTTGACAGTAGGAAAGCAATTATATGCTTTTAATGTTAACCTTATATATCCAGTAAGAATTATTCAATTGTTTCAGTCAAAGCTGTTTTATGGCCTTTTTGGACTGATAGGAGTTTTTACACCTTGCTGGTGGCAAACTCAGCTTTCAATAAAACTTTCAGACTAAACCTTACACAGATGGTGGATCAAAGTTTTAGACTGTAGAAGGGAAGAGGTACTCCTGGAAACATTTCTGTCCTGTAGCTGCACTGGGTGAAATTAAAATTTTTTGGCAAGAATGTATTTCTCAAGTAAATGTGCTTGTGGTTCTGGGTATCCCATGATGTATGCACTTCTCTTCTCCTCATGACAAAGTTGAGCCACTCTCTCCTGTTGTCCCAGGTCTCACAAAGCTTTGTTCTCTCTTCATTAGCATCTATGCAAATTGCTGAGAGCATGTTTGCTTTGCTGTCCCCGCATGTTAAAATCTTTAATATAGAATGTAGTAATCTTTAACTGAACAATAAATATTCTATTTCATATATTGATTTTGCATGATCTTATTTACCTTAATAAGGGAAGCTGGGCTTGATTCCAGAGTTATCATATTTCATCAAATCCATCTCTATTTTATTTTTGTTTTAACAAAGCAGGCTTTATTTACTGCAGCTTGTGGACAGTTGGATCTGTCCTCCTTGGCGTAATCCTCACTACGCTGTTCCCTGCAGGTGTTTTCTACTCAGGGCAGGCTGTGTTGCCTTTATCCGCTCATCGTGGTTGAGCCCTGGCTCTGGTGACACTTGTTCTTTGGAATGCAGAGGTTTGGGACCAGCTGCCATGTGGCCTCTCCTGTCTGGGCAGGCAGAGCCCAGGCTGGTACAGCCAGGCTTGTGTGAGACAGCATCGTGTTTTCTGAATCTGTCGCTGAACTGTGTCTCTTCTGCGTGCTTCTCCATCTCTGACTGCAAGCAGGTGAGGCACCAGTTGTGGATTTTTTGAGGATTTCAGCTCTGGAAAGCTATGGCTCTGAGCAGTCTTCTGAGGGGACACTTGTCTCCCATCAGCAGGGGAGATTTCCCACAGTGATGAATTGCTGTGGCCCTTTGTGGTGGGCTTCCTGGCACAGTGCTCATAGACCCTCCTTTGAGATTCTCCCTCTTCTTGCTCTCCCTGAGCAAATGGGAACAGTAGGTCAGCTTGAACTGAGAGCTGTAAAACAAGTCTAACAAGTAGAGACGCCAGAGACATCTGCCTTCAGTCTGTGCTGTGCGTAGTATGGATGGGGAGTATCTTTGGAGGCATCCTGCAGTCTGCATCTTTTCACGCTGGATTCAGGTTGGTTTTCTGATGAAGATGACTGAAGCAGTTTGCTTTCATGTGTAGATTTAGGCATGTAATGAATGATGAGGAGACTGTCCATGTTGCAGGGTCCTTCCAAGCCAAAGAAGTTCTGCAAAAAGGTACAGTGAGGCAGCGCTGTAATGTGGGTGTCTGATACTGATAGATTTTCGTAGTAAAGGAGTCAGATAACCTGAATAATTCACAACAAAGAGTGAAGAAGAGTCTAGAGGAAGAGCACCTTTGCATCTTCTGTGTCAGCTGAGAGGATGGAGATGTGGTACATCTTCTGGAGTTGTATGAATATTTCTGTTAGATATTGGTCATTCTTGTATGGGGAGAGGGAGTTAGCTTACAGACAGGGTAGCAAAATGTGTGGATGCAGGAAATGTCGGACTGAGCACACGAATATAGCAGAAATATTTTAGTACCTGAAGACTTCAATGTGCCTGAAGGCTTCGATGTAGCCAAAGCCTGCCTGGAGCCTGTGCAAACACTGACATTTCTGGTCAGTGTTCAAGTCTGCCATGACAGCTTTATTACTGATGCTAGTCCTGGTGCTAGATAGGTCCAGGCATGTAAGGCTGTGTTTTCTGTTTGCTGCATTCACGTTTTTGTTTGCTAGTGTTGCAAATGGATTCGTTTGAGATTTTGGGCTTCAATGCTTGGGACTTTCATTACCTGTCCTGTTTGAAATGCCCTTGCAATTTTTCCATCAGAAAGATAGAGAAGAGAGTTGGGTGTGAATCCGTAGCAGAGGTGACAAACTGTACTTGTGAGTGAGCAATTCAATATGACTAGTTCCAGATAGTATGCTGAATATCTGCACGAAAAACAGTTTGCTTTGCCTTGCTAAAGCCTAACAGGAGTGAAAATATGCTTAGGGCTTATGCCTATGCTTAGATAGACTGTATGAGACACTGGGTATATCAGCAGTCTGTAAATACTCAGGGTGGGGACATGAGGGGAGAACTATAATTAAAGAGATAATTACAAGAACAATGGCATTAGTGGAGGAAAATATATTTGTAAAGTCATCTTGTGCCACCTGTTGCATTTATGGAACAAAGTTCAGTTAATAGGAAAGCTCTTACTGTCTCAGGGTAGTTTGTTCTGAGCAGGGGAAGAGAAAAGTGGACCTTTTTCTTCTCTGATGATGAATCGGAGAGGAATTTCAGTAGCAGAAATGAAGAGCTATTATTTTTTCTCAGAATGGTGTTCATGGCTGGACTTTGTAGCGCAGGGTAAGTTGACTTAACTTTATAATAGTTCCTAGGTCTTGTAAATGTAAACAGACCTGTGTAGTCTGTTAAGTCAGGGGTGTGTAAGCTTTGTGGCTTGGGACTGCATTCTTAGAAGACTTTTGAACATGTTTTATGTATGCCAGAAAAGCATGCATTTCAAGAGTCTTAATATAAATTTTGATAGCTCACTGATTCTTGAAAATACACTCTATTCATCCAATACACATGACTGGAGCTTGTGTGTGTTGTGGATGGTAGTGTCTGGATTTTATTTTAAGAACTTTTTCCAAAGGAAGTAAAATATTAGATATTTTAGGTTTTAAATTTTCATGTAAGGTTTTTATAGACCTTTCTTTCCTCTTAAATAGCACACCCCAAACTTGTTTCCATTTCATATCTGTGATGTACTTAAATTCAGTGATTTATTGGGCTCAGACCAGTTACTCAGTGAAAAGTGAGCACATCAGCAAAACAGGTCAGAGTTGACATCCTTCCAAAGCCAGAGAAGTTCCCAGCAGTATGTCCATCAAAAGTGAACTGTTTCTTCCTTCAAATAATTTTCAGAGCAGCATCATACAATTTAATAGGGATGTGTTCAGTATATGTTTTCTGATTAAGAGGTTGCCACATTCAGAGATACCAATTCAGTGACACTTGCAAATGTTTTTCTTCCTTCACTTGATATGTCTGTATTGACTTGTCATATAAATCTGAGGGACCTCAGCCTTTTTTTTAAAACGCTTTTTTTTCTGGCTTCTTTTTAATTTAAAAAACTTGTTTATTCTTTGTGTTAAAAAGTAAAAGTGAAGGAAATGCATGATTTGAGGTACTGATATACAGGCCACCACTTTTATTTTCCTGGATGATGATTCTTCCAAGAAAACAAGGGCTTTAAAGAGTCTTTCTAATGAACAACAGACATACACACAGAATTAGGGGCAATACAAGACCTTGCTCTTAGGTTCCTTTTCCAGTAGATCCACACTGACTGAACTCCATGAGCCTGTTCCTTTGCCCCTTGCACCTCCCCAACCTCCTCCTGTGATTTTCTCTTTTTCCCTTTTTGCTAAGATTCAGGCTGTCTATGAGTTTTCTTACAGGGAACAGGCCTTTTCTAAGGGTTGTTGTGTGACATTAAGGGTTGCACATGTGAATGGATGGAAAAAAAAGGTGAAAAATAGTTACTTCAATACATGTAAAATAAATCCTCAGAAAACAAGATCTGACTATGTCTGTGATGCTTGAAATGGGGAAAAATTTTCTTCCTGTGCATTAGTACTGTCTGAAAAGCCCATTTAATTAGAGACACTAGCATATACAATATTAATGTCATAATAGGCAGTGAGCTAGTAGGAATTTATATTTTTCCTGCTTTCATGGCCACTGAAGAATATTTGAAAAAAATAATGCAATAGTGAAAAAAAGAACTTAGAGTTTCCCTGATCACTAATCTGAGAAACTTTACTTCAGTAATTTAGAGAAAAATTACTTCCTTTTCTTATAACATACTTCTGCTTTTCCACAAAGAGGATTGTCAACAAGTATATTTGCTCTCTGGGCAGAACCAGTCCTGGAGCCAGGATGTAATTTTATTTACACCCTTTATCTTCTTTACTGTTCTTTCAAGAAGTTACTATTCTCATGTGCTCTTGCAATCTGTTCAGCAGTACTGAAGTCATGCTTAATAAGATGGTTTGCACTACTTCCTCTTACTGTGTATGCTTACAGTGTTTAATGAAATCCCACATGATCTCCAAATTAACCTCAAAGGTTAAGCCAACCTGAAAAGGTTGACCACACATAGCCTCGTGGTGAAGCACACTAAGTCAAAAGGATTGAAGTTTACTGTAAGATTTCCAGCACTTCCTGATTGAAGCTAGCTCTTGTATTTACTTATTTATTTTATCTTGTTTCAGAGCCACTATGCCTTCTTCCAAAGCAGGAAGTGAAGATCAGTGCAACTTCAATGTGTTTCATTTCTTGCTCAGTGATTTAAAAAACACCCCAAAAGAGATTTTATTTTAGTCAGCAGTTAATCTAACCTCACACACAGTTTCTGTTTCTTGTACTTTGACTCTAGGATGGCATGAAACCTTTCTCAGTCTTGTTGGCTGGTGTTTTTTCTGGAAATAATGGCTAAGAGCTGCTTACAGTCTTAGTTTTCACATTTACTTACTCTTCAGCAGTCTTTGGTGTCACTGACTGTGAGTTTGTCAACTTGCACACAATTCAGGGTGAGGGAGTAGGCTGTTGAATAAGTTCATTCTTCCCGTCTGGAGTGAGGCCAAAGAATTAACTGAAGGACATGGGAATCTTCTGTAGGGGCTGCTTCTTCTCCCTTCTCATCCCCAGGTGGAAAAAAAGAAGAGATTTTTCCAGCTGCACTGCTCTCAGCATGCAGTGAGTTTCAGTCTTGTTTTAATCAGTCCTACATATTTTAATCAGACTTATTTTTAATTTCAAAGTTTCTAGTCAGTTCTGGAACTTTTGTAAATAGAGCTCACCAAAAAAGTGAGTCCAGGGAACAAGCTAGAAGAAGACCTTGAAGGGCTCAATGAGGAGGCCTTGCAGTTGTCTTTTAGTAAAGAGTTTTTTCCATTTAACAAACACATAGCAGTGAGGCAGTTGGGAGTGATTGATTCTGTAATTTCAGATGGGAGTGGTTAGGCAAGATCTAGTATGTGAAACAAAGAATTCAAGATGCTGCCTCTATCCTTTTACGTTAGAGAAATTCGACCTTTCCAATACTGCTTGTTATAGCTGGATTTTTGAAACAGAAACTCAAAACATGTCCTTCTCGAAAGCCCCAAACCACATAGCTCTCCTTCAACTCTCCTTTCAAACTCTTGGGCTTCTACTGTCTGTATCTCTAGGACTCCAGTAGTGTCTTCAGACATTTTACCTTGACTGTGCACGTGGGGCACAGGTGATGTTTTGCGGTCTGTCTGTGTCATCTGCCACGGTGGCCATCAAAGACTGTTCCAGGACTTCAGGTGCAAGTACAGGTGGTGTCTACTATCTTCTTCAGTATAAACTTTTCGCCTTTTGGTTGATAACATTTGACCTTGTTTTTTTTCTCTGATTTTTTTCTGACTTCCAGCTATTGAAAATTATGTTCTTTGTCTGCAAGGTAAGTTGTAATAATAATTTTTGCAGATGTTGTCATGTGCTTTTATAGTTATTTTAGGGATCAATTCCTCGGGGGGAAAGAAAAAAGCAAGATTCCAGGGGGTTTTGAGTGTCTTCCTGTTTAATTGGAAGTTATTTCATAATTCAGAAGCAAGATTTTTTTATGTTGGTAAAGTGAAAACATTTTATAGTATGCTTTGCTTACAGAAATACATGATCTTTTTTACTTGAATTAGCTAAGATATAACAGTCTCCAGTTATATCTTAATGTGCTGAATAATGACAAAGAGTGCTATCTTAGTATTTCATGAAGATACCCCCTTTGACCGAATGAAGTATATACATGGCTCATACACTGATGAACAGAATGTCCTATGGCAGAAAAGATATCCGCGAAATAAAACGGACATTTAGTCATTTTTTAACTCAAGCAGCAGGACAAAATGTGTACTTAAGATAGCCTGGTGGGAGATTGCTTTTTTCCTGAGCATGACCAGAACTTAAAAAATTTATCTTGTCAAACAAAAAGACTAACATTGTTGTTTGAGAGAGTAGCTGCATTGGCTCAGGTTACTGGCTGTACTGTCCTACTTAAGTGTTGTATGAACCACCAAGGCTCAAAGACATAGAATGATGTAAATGGAAGTTGGGTACATCAGCCAAAAAAGTGGGACCCTCAGAGTCCTGGCTTGGTCTTTTGGGTTAGTATCCCTAAGTATCGCTGCTTTAGAAGTACAATTTTCACAGTGCCCAAAAACAACCCTCTGAGAATGCCAGATATACCGCCCTAAAATGCAGTGGCATCCTTAACCAAAGACATCCTCTGCCTACATCCCATAAAGTGTTCTAATCTGTTTAGCATGCTCCAAGCACAAATAATGTGCACTCACATTTCAGCACAAAACCAATCTCTGCTGCCATTTTCACTGAAAGCATTAGAGGAGGCTTGATGGTACCAACTTTTACTATTAAAACTTAAAAACATGAGAACTGTCTTAGTGGCTCCCAACAAAGCCTGTTTCTTTGTCAAAGGAAGGACTTGGGGATTTGGCACAGCTCTTGGAATTTCTTTCTATATTCAGTTTTCTAAATACACATCAGACTGTATGCAGAGAACATGAGCTGTGTTGGAAAAATTTGTAATGAACCTTCAGATTTTGAGGATCATGCCCTTGGACTCAGGTAACAGCTTTCTCCCTGAAAGTGCCTAAGCCACTCTTTGGCAGTGAAGTGAGTTTAGTGCCTAAACACATGGAATTTGTATGGGGGTTTGAGGTTAAAGATCTTACAGTCACAAGAGTTAGGGATCTTCCACCCAGTATTTTCCATTCTAGCATGCTCTCAGTATAAAAAAGAGAAATTATATTTCCAAACCTGTTTTATCAGATAAATTTTTGGCCATTTGCCCAGTTGCTGGTCACCGCAGTTTACCTGCTTCAGTGTTACAAAGTAACCCAGCATATTTTTTGGGAACAAGTAGTCACAATCAGAGTAATAACAACTGTTTTCCACATTACACTGCTTCCTTCTCTCAGTTACAAAAACCTACTATCATTATTGTTTACATTTAAACAACGAGAATGCTCTATCCTCTCTCCCTGTCCCAGCACACACCAACCTCGAACTCTTGTGGTCCACAGGACTTTTATGGATGCTCTGCAGCACACTGCTGCCCCAAAGTCTCCTCTCGAAACAATGGGCTTGTTCAGTCTTGAATAGTTTAAATTTTTTAAAACAATTTCCTCTATGGGACCATGTTTATTTTAGAAAGGAAAAAACAGAGGTTGCTGTTGTTACGTGCACACAGAAGCAGTGCTTCAGAGAGAGTAAACATGTTAGAGCACAATACCAACAGTTAAGCAAGTGAGGGGAGGAAATATGGTATGACACAATAATATCAGAACAGAGAAAACATGACAAAGTAGCTTTTGGGTTACAGTTTGCCAAACTGGGGAACACACCAGAAATATACTGTTTAGCTCCTAACCTCTGCTGTTGCATGGGAGGCAGTAACTGCAGTGGAACTACTGCCACAGATGGGAACAGGATTGAATTAGGAATGAATTTGTTTCTCAGTGTTTAAGATTCAGGAGAAACTTTAGAACAGTAGTTGGTCTGAAGACCTTCTTGCAAGAGTAGTGTTTGCACAAGCTCTTTATCAACCAACTGCTGGTGGCTGCACCTGTGAATCTTTAAATGCCTGTGAATTCAGCCCAGCTGGGCTGGCTGAAGCTAAATAGCAGTCAGCTGCCAGGAGGTGCCAGATGGATGCATGCTGCTTTTTTGGGCAAGCTGGTGATAGAGCTGCAAGTCTTTTCCTTTCACTCAGGTACAATGAGAGCTTCTTGCCTGAAGAAGAAAACATGAAATAAGGTCAATGAAGTCATGTTTTTTTGTTGTTGGTTTGTGGAGGCTAACATACTTACGTGGTGTTACTTACTTGTGGATGAGCTGCTTTTTCTTTCACTAGTTTATTAAACTAGGGTGGTTAAAAAGATGTGTATTGGGGTTTATTTTTCTGCTCGAAGGAATTATACGTAGCTAATGGTAGGGAGTTGAATATATGTTATATATGTGAGCTGCATCAAATTTGTTCATAGTGCAGGAAAAGAAATTCTAATGTAGAAAACACCCTGAGAGCTGATGGAAAACATTTCCAGAATCTCAGGATGGGGAAAAAAAATAGAATCTTTTGGGGCTGGTGGAAACAATGCATTTTCTGCAGAGGCAACAAGAAGAGCAGAAAGAATGGCCAGGGGTTGTGTCTGTGTTATCGCTTACTGCTGTGAGATTCATGGGCATTAGTTCAGCTGCTGCATGTGTCAGAACAAGTGGAATTTGCTCTTTGGCATTTGATTCATCCTTCTTTGCATCTCCCGTCTCCTAATGGAAAGGAGAAGAAATATAAAACTGCTTCAAAAGCTTTTGGGAATTAAGGTGTTTTCCCAGAACTGTGAAAGGGAGAAACTTTGCAAGTTTTGCTTTCTGTTGATTGCAAAATCCTAATTGGTGGAGACTAGGAGTTTGATGTGTAGGGTTGCCAACTTTTTATACTTCTTTCCTAAAGGTTTGAAATATTGCATCTCTTAAATGGCTGGTGCATCTATTTTTGTTATTGCTCATCTCAAAATAGTGTGAAGGTTTTTGAGGCGTACTGAAAAAGCTGGCCTCCCGAAATTAGAGGTTAAATGCTAGTAAACTGCCCTTGGCAGAGGCGGGGCTTTGTTGTTTCAATTCACAACCCTGCCTGAGCTGTCACACCTAGGCCAAAAGTAAATACAGTACCAGGGCAAGTAGCAGTCTGTAATGTGGAAAATGAAGGTAATGGTGCTGTTAAAGAGCTTGGTCTCCATACTGCTTTCCTAAATGGGCCAGGAAGCATCCCAGAAAACTGGAAAAGAAGGAAAAGGTCTTCTTTAGGCTGATTAAATCTCAGGAACTGGCTGCTTTTTCAATCAGGTAAGTGTATAGTCTTCCTGTTTGCTTCCCAGAGACTGGAAACAGGACACAGTTACGGCTGCTATGCTGCAGTTGTTTATGGATGTTACAACAGCTCTTTGCAGAGTTAGGTTTGTTTTTTTTTAATTTATTTTGAAGAAGTGGTTTGTTAAAGGGATCACAGCCTTTTTAAATTGTACAATAACATTTTCTTAAAACTTCTGCATCTACAAAGTAAAAAGTTCAGCTGTGACTGTATGTCATGTCTTTCCACAGAGAGCAACACACGTGGGCTTTGTCTCTTCTCCACTGACTTAATCTAATCAATATCATGCTGCTAAGCACAAGGGATAAGGTATTTTATTCTCTCATTGCAGTGAGACTTTCTTTCTTAAAAGTTAATTTCTGTCAAGAACCTGAAGCAGTTCTCCTGGTTGGCTCTCCAGAAGAAACTAGTGTGTTTTCTGCTCTTTTCCTTTTTGGTCGGTGGAAAATGAGCTTTGGTTGCTCTTTTTTGGTGTTAAGTCTCTTCTTTTCTTGAGGAAACTAAGGAGCTTGTTGAAGCCTAGGAGGGTGAAAGGATTGGCAAATGGAGAAATTCAGATACTATTTTGGAAACCTTTAAGGGGTTTGAGGGTTGCTCAGTGTGTTTGCTTGTGTTTTTTCGCACTTTTCCCATATGTGGGGGTGGGTTGCACAGAGTGCATACCTTGGCTACAAAAATTCCAAGTCATAAGTCAAAATCAAAACTGCCTTGATAAATAAGAAGACAGTAGCTTTTTTTTTTTCTATCAGTTATGTGGGTTTTGCTATTTTGAAGTGTAACTTCACAATAACGTGGGACAGATTTATGCAGTGTAAGGACTTGAGGCTGATGGCCAATTCTGAAGAATTTTGCCTATACTTGCCAATCTAAAATGACAAATAAGTTATATGATCTCATAGCCAGATTTTCTTAAAACTCATTTGGAGTTATGAATAATCTTCCACTACTGAAATGTTTTAATTAACTTGTCGAAACCTACCCCAAATTATTAATTTAGAGATGTGATAGAATGAATAAATTTTTGTCTCTTAATTTTGCCACAGATCAAAACCAGGTTTCTCATCTCTTCTCTCTGTCCTGTGTGTTCTTTAGGGATTTTTGGGAATGATGATTGCTGCAAACTTTTATTTTCCTTTCCTTCCTTTGTAATAAAGCTTTGCAGGCTTTATCTGTGTTTGTCAGTGTTACAGGAGTATCTGATATTTTTGTTGGAACCGGTTCTCCCACAGCTTTTGACCTGAAAGATTTTCTGCTTCCCGATTATCTTGTTCATCCGGAAAAAAATGATTCTGTGTACTTCAGGAGTCATAAAAAGGGTTTCCTATTGGTGACAAAGCTTTATATTTTGACTATAAATATAGTTGTGAGTGTGGCACAACACTTAATTTGTTGTAATGATCCCTTTTGGTTTTCCTTACTTTTTGAAGTAATGTTCTTATTAATGTATATGTTTCAGAATACATAATAAACCTATTTTTCCTTTCCTGAGTTAAATTCCTGTGCTGCTTTTATCATGTGTTTCTGTTCTTATTACTTACTGTTGGGTTCTCCTTTCTGCTGCCACTAAACTCCACAGCCTTTTTTTTCCCCTCCTTCACTTGGTCCTTTAATCCCACTGCTGATATAAAAATAGATCTCATCTTCATTTTTCTGAATTTTAGTCCTACCTTCTGTCTAACTTCAGCAGTGATTTGGTTTCCATTTTTAATTACAGTTTTCAGTTTTTATCAGACTGCATTCTCTCATCTCTGAATTTTGAGCACCACTGCAGACACCTTCAGCACCAAGCCAGGAGTCCTCTTTTCCTCACCCCAGTGCTGCCTGAGTAGCAACATCCCCCTGCAGGCACTTCTGTACTGAGTATTGCTGCAGTTTGTGAAGTTAAAAAGGTCACTTCCATTTCTCTGTTGGCAGCTGTGGACAGTCAGAGCTGTCACTAAATACTACAGGATAAAGTGTTTTACTACTAACTCCTGTGATTAAATTCAACCCGAAGACAAGTCCAGTTTTTGTCTCTGTGAAACAAGAAACCTTGATAAATCCTGCAGCACAGCCAAGGAGAGGCCTATGAGTAAATACTTATGGGAGAGCTTGTTTAGATAGGACATGTAAATAAAAAAAATATAAAATGATTAAAATTTGGTTCTCAAAACACCAGAAAGATACAACTTTTAAATTAGAAATTGAAACAGATGTGTGATAACTGTGTTCAGTGGCCAGGCTTCTGTCATGGTTTTGGGGAAAGCTCCTGGATGTAGTCACGAGATCACAGGAGTACCATCCTTGATAGGGCCTTACACTGCCTTAAAAACTACTGACATGTTCTTTCGCTTTTTGTTTTACTTTTCAGATACCTGGTGTAAGGGATGTGTAATCTTCAAAATTCTGAGATTTAGTTTTGACTTAAGTGCAAAGTACACTTTCAATATGGAATTTTTCAGCTGCTCTCCTTATGTTTCTTCCTGACATTATCTTTTTCAGAGGTACCACAGGGTTTAGCCTTTTAATTGAACAACATACTTTCTTTTTAAGTGCTCCAGAAACTATTGGTATTACCAGCATCCTTATTTTCAATGAAAAGTGTGTCTTTCTTCATGGATGGCAGTTTTTATTGCCTTTTTTTAAAGCAGTTTCAAAGTGGGTTAGTTTTGTTGCTGTGTAAATATTTAACTAGCTGCTTAGTATAATGGATTTATACAAACGCATATGTTTGTGTGTGCATATATGTATTATGTAATATTATAAACTTATTTTAATCCTTGAAATCCTTTGATGTAAACCAGACAGAATTGGAAATTTTGAATGCTTGATGACTTCAAAAACAATGAAACCTTTTTTGCATTCATTCTTTGGAAAAAAAACCGTCAAGGAGGATTAGAAGGAGAAAATGAATAGGCCTTTTAAATAGTTTAGTATGCTCAACTAGATGCCAACAGACTATGCATCGAATTGCTTAACATCTTCAAAACTCCACACAATTATAAGTTCTGCAGTTACAGGTGCGACTTAGGTGTATTTCGCTAGGGGTTTTTTTGAGAGAGTATACATTTAGATTATGCTAAAGATGATCCTATAAGGATAGCTTTTGTCATGCTGAATCCCACAAAGTGCCACATAATTTTATTGGTGTGCTTTTTTGCTAAGTACCACACCCCTGAAGGAAAAATATGTTTAATAATTATATTTCAATGTTGAACTTACCAAACTTTAATATCCTTTACCACAAACGTTGCCACCGTCATGCTGTACACTTGCACATGCTTTATAAAGCAGGTATGGTATCTTGTATATTTAAACCAAAGTCATAGCTTCCTTCTCTGGGTTTCATAAAATTAAGATGACACAGTCTTTTGCCCTCAATTGACTTTGCATGCATCTTCAACAGCTTCTCCCACAACATTTTCATCTGCTCTGCCGGCTGGAGCCTGTCATTCACAGCCCATGCTGAGGTGGGAGGGAGAGCTTAACCTGAGTGCAGAGCGTGAGTGGAGTTGAAATTAATTTCTTTGCATTTTTAAATATATACACTTATGCCCACACATTTTTTTCCAGAGAGCTGTTGCTCCTTCGTGTTTTAATAGAGCTTGATTTTGCACTAAAATCTTCTTGCTAACATGTGTGCCCACATAGCACAATTTTCCCCTCTGGTTGTGTTTCAAGCTGGATCATGAAGGCCAGGGAAGGGTTTTGTGCTTCAACACCTTTGTTCTCACTGCTGTTTTCTGAAGGGCACAGCAAGGAAATCAGATATTATCACCGTGGGGCAAACGTTTCACCATGCATACACCCCAAAATAGAGTGCTAAAATAAAACCACATTTGGTTACTGGCTGGAATGTTCTTCCCAGGAGTGTGTTTCATAGGAGCCCAGTCCAGATTTCAAAGGAGAATGGAACTGCTAGGAAGAAAATCACCTTTGCCTGAAACACCCGTTAGCCAAGCATCTGAGACCAGTGTCCACGCAGACACTTTGTGTGAGCTTCTTTCCCTCCAGCACAGTCAGAGCAGATTCCAAGTCTATGGCATAGGCTGAGCTCTCTGTGCATACCATTTCTTCACATGTGTTGTTAAGTCCAAGATCATTCTGGTCCCTAAAAGTGGGAGCTGAAGGTGTGTCTAGGTGCTTAATATTAAAGGATAGTGGGGTAGAAACATGCATTCCTTTATTTTGATGCTCTTAGCCACAGTCATTATTACATCTTGATTGCTCCAGGAAAAACGCATCACTGGAAGTGGTCAGGGCCAGGCTGGATGGAGCTCTGAGCAGCATGGTTGAAAGGTGTCCCTATCCACAGCAGGGGCATTGGAACTAGATGGTCTTTAAGGTCCCTTCCAACCCAGGCGATTCTGTGGGTTTTGGAGATCTGACGGTGAGGAAGGAGGAAGCTAAATGGAAGCTTGGAGGATAACTATTCCATGTATCTGTTGCACTAGTCCAAGAAATTAAATTATTTTATAACTAGTACTTGGTTTTCACCTGAATTACTTGTTTCACTGTTTCCTCTGCTCTGAAATCTTAAGGCAGAAGTTTGTTGAAGAGTGGTTGTCCACGTTACATACAACATGAGTGGGCTCTGGAAGAGGCAGTGTTGATTAATACAAGGGTTTATACTTCCTCTCTGCCTTGACAATGAGAAAAAGCACAGCCAACATGCTATAGGCCATTCTTTCTCCTCTTCTACATTCATGGGGGGTTTTGGTTGGTTGTTCTGGTCTGTTCCAGTCACTAGTGGTGTCAGGGTCAGTGTAGGGTCCAGTCCTGTT
>VYXB01005423.1:51533-74680 GCA_013397135.1 Pachyramphus minor
CATCAGGGGGTTGCTCATGGCGGGCGGCGGCGGGGGGGGGGGGGGGATGCCGGGGGGCTGCGGGGGCGGCTGCGGGGCCGTGCAGGGCAGGAGGCCACGGCTGGGCTGCGAGGACGGGGACTGGCTGCACCCCTCAGGGGCTCCTAGCACCAAACCTGGAACAGGGACAGGCACGGAGGGTTGGCGCCCGGGACACGAAGGCTCGGTGGAATCCTGCCACCCCTGGAGCTCCCAGGGGAGCAGGCACAGGGATAAGGCAGTGGTTTGTCTCTGCTCACAGCAAAGCAAGGGGCTGACACTCCCGGGGATTGGACCCCTCTCGTCTCCATGTCCAGGGCACACACTGACCCCCTCAGGCTGATCCCGGGATCTCCTCCCCTGTCTCACGCAGGGAAGAGGAATCCATCCAGCTGCCAACAGCAGCACCTGCCTGGTGGAGGCTCTCCACCCCCAAACAAGGCAGGGATCCCAAAATCAGGGAGCTGCCAGGTACACCCGAGTCAGCTCAGGACCACAAGAGACTGTGGGAAGGAGCTGGAGAGCTCCAGTCCCAGCTCAGCTCTGGGCACGGCCCCGGCTTGGACACCGGCACCACCCTGACTGCCCAGAGCAGAGAGGGGACTGGGGGACCCCATTCCATGGCCTCATAGACCTCCCTCCTCTGAGGAAAAGGCTGGGAAATGGCAAGCTGAAAGCAATCCCTTCCCATGGCAGGAAAAGCTGGGAAGGAGCGAGATGCACGCTGCTGGCACCCAGCTGGGAAGGGTCTCCTCAGTATTCCAGTCTTACTTCCAGAAATAAAAGGGTTGTGAAACTGTTGCTTCGTGCCCAGTAGCTGCTGTTTAACCAATTCTGCCTCTGATCTCCCACATTTCCACAGCTGATCTCCTGGGATTCCACTGAGGAGCTCTGTCAGCAGCCACTTGCTGCAAAGGAGGGAATATTCCACTGACAGTTGCCCAGGGGCTGGATGCTGTGATGGGAAAAGAGCCCCCACATCCCAGGCACTTCCAATCCCATGGAATAAACATAAGGATATGGAGGAAAGTGGGTTTGGTGCTTTTTTTCCCCTCAAGTGATAATTCCTCTGCCTAATTTTTTTGTCTTTCTCCCAGGATGTTTCTAATCATTCACCCTTATATAAAGCCTGGAAAGCAACTGGCTTCTGTTCCCAGGGGAGACCTGGAGGGAAAATTACAGGAAGAGCCAAAAAGCAGCTCCTCTCTCCCTCTGCACTGCACATGCTGGGACAGATCTTCAAATAAGTGCTCCCAGCACTCCATGAATCAGTCCTGGAGGTGGCTGGAACACCCAGGGTGAGCACAGCCCTGGCACGATGGGAACAGGATCCCGGGAGACGCTGTGGGCACCTCCAAACTGGGGCATGAAGGTGTGGTTCCAAAGGCTGGGAGCTGGGACACGGTCTGGGAGCCTCTTAAATACATCTTTTTTTTGGTTGAAAGGACTCTTGTGGAGCAGTTGTTACCCATAATCTGCCTCTTCTCCTCGGGAAAATGACAGTTCCCAAGGATTTGGGACCTGCTGCCGACCAGTGGGAAGGGAGGACAGTGGGACAACGCTGGTTTTTGCTCACTGACACCAGTCAGCAGCTGCCCCAGCTGTCACCAGACTAAAATGGGAGCAAAACCTCTGCTGCCCCTTCCACAAACACCCTGCACAAGCAGCAAGTTGAAAATAATAGATTCTGCTCCTCCCTGTCCAAGGGGAGTACAGACATTCCCTGGAACACCCAGGACACACATCCCTTGGGAAGCTGCTGCCAGGAGCAGGTCACCTGTGACACCCCACAGCAACATCCCCCGTGGGCTGTGCTCTGTGGTACCTGGACAGGCAAGGAAGGACTGAGCTGAAGCAGCAGAGTGGGCACTTGGGATTCTAATTCCCTTTGGCTCCCAAACCTTGCACCACCCCCAGCAGCTCTGGAGCTCAGGCCCAGCTCCAGCTGCTATTTGCTCCCAGGATTCAGTGAATCACTCTGAGAACATCGTGGGCAGATCCCAATTAACAGAGTTTCTGTCTGACAGTTGTGTCTGATGAGACTAATTGGTGACACCTTTCCCTGCCCTCCTCCTTGGAAAGCAAGGCACGGTGCCAGGAGGTTCACCCTGAGCATCCTCAGGGCTGGGAGGGATTTTGGGAGCAGAAGGGAATGGCAACACAACTTGGGGCACAGCAGGGGAGAGAAAACAACGAAAATCGGGGGTTTGAGTTACAGGGGCTGGGAGCAAACACTGTCCCTCATCCCCGGGGACTGAGGAAGGGCCGGGAGAGGCGATGGTGAAAAAGCAGGTGATCAACCAGGTGGCACATCCATGCCCAGGCACCGAGATCCTGGTGCCAGCCACGTTTCATAACCTGAGCACCACGAGTTCCCCAGCCCAAACCCTGTGTGCCAGGAGCCCCTTGGCAGCTGTGCAGGGACCTGCCTGGAGAAGCAGCTCTGTACCTGCCCGGGACGTCCTGCTGGCAGCGCTGCCCTTGCTGCTCCCGACGCTGTCCCCCCGGGTCAGGATGGAGATGCCACTGAAGCTGCTGGCCTTGGTGACGGGCGGCCGCAGGGTGCGGATGGAGCCGTCGGAGTCTGTGCTGCTCCAGGGCCGCGGCTCCAGGGCCTTGATCTCGCTCTCGGTGCTGCTCTGGCGGCTGCCTGAGGCCCGGCTCAGCCCGTCCCGGTTGCCCCTGAGGAGAGCAGGAGTCACACGGGGGCCCCAGGGAAGGGGCAGCAGCAGAGTGGCGGGGGACACCCAGTGCAGCCAGTGCAGGGTGGTGGGGGACACCCAGTGCAACCAGTGCAGGGTGGTGGGGGACACCCAGTGCAGCCAGTGCAGGGTGGTGGGGGACACCCAGTGCAGCCAGTGCAGGGTGGTGGGGATGCTCAGCAGCTGGGTCTGGGACCCTCTGGGGGGAAAGGCCGACTCCTGGCCCCCTCCCCAGGCAGATACAGCAGAGCAAGGGAGCCCAGCAGGATCAGAGCAGGACCCTGTGCTAAAACCCTCCCTGTCTCAGAGCAGGGAGCTTTTAAAGGCCTGGAGACAAGGCTGGTGGAGATCTTAGAGACCCCACCCCAGCCCTGGTGAGGATTTCTGCCCAGCTGGCACACTTTGCACAGAGCTGTGGCTGTGCCATCCCTGGAAGGAACTCCTGAGGTGATGTCCTGGGCTGCTGGGAGCATGAGAGAGCCAAAAATCCATCTCTTGGAAAAGCAGGGCAATGGTTATATCCCTGAAGAGCTCACAATGGTCCCGAGGCCCACAAATCCTCCCTCTCCCATCCAGGGGAACCCCAAAGGCAGGTTCTTCAGGGCCTGGCACCACAGGCAGGGAAGCTCCTGGCACAGCCCTGGCTGCAGCCACATCAGCAGTGGGGCTTTTGCCACGTTCTGGGTGAGTTTTACTGCAACCCCACAGACTGAGAACTGTCCCCCCTGCCCTGCACACCCCTGCCACAGGCAGACCCCAGGACACTGTCCCTGTGACTGTGCTGAGGACACTGGGTTTTCCAGGCCAGCCTGAGGCAGGTGACAGCCCCAGGAGAGGGACAAAGCTGCTCCTGACCCATCAGATCCTCCTGTCCTGTCCCACACAGAGCTGCCTCGTGTCCAGAGCTTTGGCTGTGAAGGCAGAGCACAGCAGGGGTGAGACTCTCTCCCTTTTCATCCCTTTCTTTATCCTCACCCCTCGGCAGCCTCTGGCAGCGGGGTCTGTGCTGGGTGACTCACCAGCCTGACTCCAGCCCTTTCATCCATGGGAAAACTGCTTCCTAAGGACATGCTGCTCAAACGTGTTCCCAGTGCCCTCAGCAGCTCCTCTGGCTGAGATGGAGCCTGAGGCACTTCACTGCCACCTTTAAGTCACTCAGCCTTGATAATCCAGGATTAGGGGCAGCCCTGCCTGATCCTGGTGCTGATCCTGGCACTGTAAGGGCAGGGATTTCCTACCCTTTGGGGAAACGAGAGGTGGAATGGTTTGAAAACTGCTGGAATTCCTCCCTGCCATTCCCACCCTCCTTTTTAACTGATGAAACAGCCAAAAAGACGACTCAAAATTGATGTTGCAAAGAAAACACCCTCAGTAACTCCAGGAGCAGCCACTGATGGGGCAGCTGATCCAGCAGGACACGGGGCAAAATAAACCACACAGGGACACCTAAAAATCTGCCTCTGCGTGGGAGAGCTACAAGCAAAGCCTTCTGTGGAGGGTCTGCCAGTCAACATCAGGGAAAAGCATCACCTGAGAGCCGTGCAGGGCTCTGGGCACACACCCAGGGCTGCTGGGCAGCACTCACCTGCTGTCCGTGAGGTATCCGTTCTGGCCAGACTGGGAGCGCGACCATGGAGGAGGGAAGGAAAGAAAAGGGAGACTTAGTGGCTCTGAAAGAACAACCCCAGGGGATTTCAGAGGGTGGGGCTGGGCCACGGTGTGAGTTGTGAGCAGGCACAGGTCGCTCAGGTGTGGTGCTGAGTCTCCTGTTTCCCTGTGGATCTCCATCCAGGCCCCTGGGAACCGTCCCTGACACCTGTGACCCAAGATCTCTCAAATCCAAGTCCTCAGCTCCCTCCTCTGCTGCTCTGAGGCAGCTCTGGTGGTACCTTCCTCCCTCTGACAACCCAGGACAGACATTTATTGCCAGGAAAACCAGGCAGTGGGCTCCAAGCCAGCCCAGCCTGATCCATGCCAGTCATCCCTGCCTCTGGAAGGCAGAGGCAAAGCTGGCTCAGCCCAGGACACAGAGCAGGAGCCAGGACATCCCACTCTGTGCTGTGCTACAGCCCCTGCCCTAAGCCAGGACTACGGGTCTGGGTGGCTTTGGGCCTGTGCAGGTAAGACAAACCCCTGGCTGGAGAGTGAGCAAGCACTGAGCCCTGGAAAGGCCCAGATTCCTCCTGGAAAGGCCCAGATTCCTCCTGGAAAGGCAGAGCCCTGCACTGCTGGGTCAGGAGGTGGAAGCTGCAGCACTGGGGAGATGCAGCTGCTGCTCCTTTTGGGTTCAGCAACTGGTTTTCTGGTCATCCCAAAACTGCCACTGCATAAACTTGTGATCTTTCTGGCAGCAAGGAGCAGAACTGCCTCCTCTGTCACCTCTGCTGCTCCCTGAAATTTTAGGGAAGGTGCAGACTGGGGGGTGTGGGTGTGGCTCCTCCAACCTGACATCTCAGACACCTTTGTTGGGAGCTGGAATTCAGTGGCACATCCCAAAACCACTGGGAAATTGGTAGGAAAGGCAACAAGGAGATCTGACCTCTCAGTATGCTCAAGGCCACCTTCTGCCCCAAAGCTCCGGGAGGTTCCTGGCAGGTGAGTGATCCAAACTTACCTCTCGTGCAAATATTCGCTCCCTGACCCGCTGATACTCCTCCTCTCGCTCTTCTATGGATTTGCTCCTTCTCCCATCCTGCAAGGGGAGTCTGATCTGAAGGGACAAACACAGCTCAGGGGTCAGCAGTTGCCAGCAGGAGCAGGGGGAGCAGTCAGCTGCTGGGAATTTCGGGCAGGATGTGGATTGTGGAGCGTGCCTGGATGCAGTGACCCAGCTTCTGCCCTTGGACCCTCCTGTGCCTAGGGATGAACATCCCACAGGCATCCAGGGATGGTCATTCCTGGACATCCATCCACCTCCTGCCTCAAGCACAACCACCCTGCCTGAACTCTGCCTGATCCAGAGGTCTGGAATATCACCAACAGCCTATTCCCAGGGAGCATGTGGCAACATTCCTGCTCCCTCATGGATTCTGTGCTCCGTGGGCAGCTGCAGCCCTCAGTGGCACCACAGGGAAATCACCAACTGGGACTGACTGCAACGAGCAGCTCCTGGCCCTGACCTAAACTCAGGAACAGGTGCCAAAGCATGGGAAGCACTGGGGTGATGTGACTGGGTTTGGGTGGGATTTGGGGAAGGAATTCCTGCCTGGGAGGGTGGGGAGGCCCTGGCACAGGTTGCCCAGAGAAGTTGTGGCTGCTCCATCCCTGGAAGTGCTCAAGGCCAGGTTGGATGAGGCTTGGAGTAACCTGGGCTAGGGGAAGGTGTCCCTGCCCGTGGCAGGGGGTGGGAGTGGATAATCTTTAAGGTCTTTTAAAGGAAAGGTGGGGAGAGACACTTGGCAACACTCAGCTGAGGGCATTTCCAGGAAACCTTGGCAAAAGGCTTCACCTTAAAGCCTGGCCCGACCCCCAGATGATTTCAGGGTATGGAGAATCCACACCAATTCTTCATCCCTTTCCATGGTATTTGGAAGTTTTCCTATTGCGATGCTGCTGCCTGGGTGGGGTGGGAGCTCCTACCAAATGTTACTGGAGGAAGCCCAGGAGAATTCTGGGAGCTGTTCTCATCTTAGACAGGTCACATCTGAGTTTCCCAAGGGATGCAGATGCCCCATGGCCCCCCCTCACCTGGTTATCATCCCGATCCATGCTGGTGTCATCCCGTTTCAGGATAAACCTCTGGGGGAACTCTGCATTCTTCTCGTCTTTGATGTGCTCGGAGAACCTCTGCTCGGGGCTGCAGGAAAACCAGCCCTTGTTAGGAGGGGACAAAACGGGCACAGGACATGGCAAGATGTTTGTTGTGCGAAATTCCAGCTCTGGCTGATGGCAGCAAGAGCTCCTGCCCTTCTCTGGGAGCCATGGAGAGCTGGAAGGGAAGGATTCTTCCCTGTTTATTCATTCCATGACCTGATTCTCCTAGAGAGGGGCTTGCCCTTCTTATGAGGCAAAAAAAGGGTGGTGTGGAACCCATCCTGTTCCAGAGCATTCCTGGGCTGTGGGGAAGGGAAGGGAGAAGGGAAAGGGAGAAGGCAAGGGAAGAGGGAAAGGGCAGGTCCCTCCCCCTTACATTCGTGTGTTACTGGTCTTGTTGATGATGACAGCCTTCCCGGTCTGATCCACGTTGTGGTCCATCCCAAAATAGGCAGCAACCCGGTGCAGCAGCATCCTGTGGTACGAGGTCATCTGGGGGAACTTCTTGAACTGATTGCTGGTAAGAGGCAGGGAAAGGGTTACAATTCCCAGCAGTGTCACATCAGGAGGTACAGGAGGTACAGGAGAACGGAGCCCCTCACCAGCGTGGACGTTCCCTCCTCCCCTGGGAGCCCAAATTCCTCAGCTCCACGTTACAAACCCCTTTTTGCTCGGCATGAACTCGATGGCCACTTACTTGTTATCACTAATAAATTCCAGGATCTCCTGTTCCAATTTGAGCAGCATCATTCTATCCCTGTCAAGAAAAGACAAAGGAAAAGGCCACTTCAGGGACAGTGGAGCAGCTTTTCCCTGCTCCCAACCCCTCTCCTGCCACAGAGAAAGTCACAAACACGGGGACCAAGTGACACCCCTAACCTGGCTTCACCCATCCCCAGGGGAATGGGTTAAAACACTCCATGTTTTTCAAACACACTAAATTAATCACCAGATTTTTTCAGTTTAAGGTTGTTTTGCTAAAAGTGCTTGGCTTTGGAAAGCCTGAATCCCTGCTCTGCCAGAAGCTGGTGGTGATTCCAGCTTTGCTATTCCCCTGCCAGCCTTTCCTTCTCCCTCTCCACCACAAAAAATTTCATGTTTGGAATGAAACAGGACATAAATTACCGTTGTGCTTTTAATTTCTACACTGCCCCAGGTCTGGGAATGCTCTTGGAATTCCAAAAAGGAAAACACAAACACTTGCAGGTACAGTCTGGAGGTGCTGCCATCCCCCAGGATATGGGAACACCCACGGACAGGGACACACACACACTCCCCAAGGGTCAGAGTCATCCCCTCCATCGTCCCCTCAGGGAGTTGTTTTACTGCCCAGGACCTACCGTGGGTTTTTTTTCAGTGTATTTACTAAAAATTCATGCAAATCTATTCCAGTGGAGTCTGTATATTCCTGGCTGGAATCTGAAACAACAACAACAGCAGCAGAACAAATTAACCAAGCACTGCAACAGCACAGAGGGAAGGGAAGGAGAAGGGAAGGGAGAAGGAAGGGGAAAGGAGGAAGGGCTGTGTCTGTGTGTATTTCTGTGCACAAGGATGATGTTCCCACATTTCCCAGTCTGTCCCAGCGGCACCTGCCCCATCCAAACCAGCACCTCCCCGGTTCAAACCAGCACCTGACCTCGAGAGAGCATCTTCCTTGGTGTTTTCTCTTTATTCTTGTCTTTTTCTTCTTTCTCCACCCCATCTTTTGTGGATTTTTCTTCCTCCTTGTCAGAGGGGCAGCTCACGTGCAGCTGGATGATGTCCTGGAACAGAACAAACCAGGCTGGAGTCCCTCAGACACTCCCTGAGCCTTGGCTGTGGCTGGAGATGCTGGTGGCTGAGAGAAGCACCACGGGAAGGTCTCAGATCACAGAAAATCCATAAGAATCCATAAGAAACCTCTCTGTGAGAGCAGAGCTGTCTCTCCCCACCCTCCTCCCAGGGAGCCCTGGGCAGGCCCTGAGGTTCCTCCACACACACGAGCAATGGTCCCAGGCACAGCCACTTCTTCCCAACCGGCTCTTGTGGGAATTTCTTGGCTCTCCAAGGCACAAAATCAATTCCAGCAAGATGTGGATTTTCTGGGCTTCCACACTCCCGAATTTGTCTCATTCTGGGCCTACCTGGGACTCCAGCAGCCCATCCACAAAGGGGCCCGAGGACTCTTCACACACAGCCAAACTCCTGACCAGCTTAAGCTTTGAATTCGACTGGAGAAGGAAAAGGAAGAGGGTGATTAAGACACCTCAGCCAACACACACTTGAGCTCCTGCAGTTGCATTCCCAGGCCACTCATGCAGCCATTCCCAACTAAACTGCTCAATAACAGGATAAACAGGGATATCCTGGGATACACAATGGCTTGGAATCCCTGAGCAATCAGTTATTTTATTCCCTCAGCCTTTGAACCACACTTTAAGTGAGAAGTTCCCTGCCTTAATTCCTGCACTCTCTGATCTCCAGCCAGAGCAATTCCAGCCTTTCCCCCCATTTCCATGTTGTGGCAGCCCACGGAAATTCCTATCCTGAACCATCAACTGCTTCATGTGGCTTCTGGAGATGGGAAAGGCTTGGGAGCAGCATCCTAAGGCTGGGATCAGGGCTCAGGTCAGAACAGCCCAGAGAAGATCAGGATGTCAGGAGAGCTCCTACCTTGGCTCTTTTCCTGGTGTGTCCGTGACTCGACGTTCGCCTCTGTGAAGAAAAGAAAGGGAAGGTGAGAAGTTTAACCTGGAAGTTTTCTGCCATTCCTGGGACACAAAGGGGGTTCTAATGGCCAAGCAGCATTCCCAAAACCAAGCTCTCCCTGGATGCCTTCTCTTGACATGAAGTCAAAGAAAGGAGTGAGAGGGAGGTGACAGCCCCGGCACCAGAACATGGGGACGGAGCACGAGTGTCCCCAGGGAATATTTCAATTATTCCACTCTGGACAGGGCAGATGCAGCTAAAGAGGCAGGGAATAGGTTGGGAAGGCTGCACAGTGTGGTGTCCCTGTGGAAAAGCCTCGTGTCCCTTTGGGAAGGGATGGGAAGCAGCAGGTGAGGGCCCAGTTCTCCTTGTCCACGCTCACCTGAGATTCCTGGCGCACGTTGACCTCCTCCCCCCCATCCTTCTCCACCTCCTCCTTGCTTGGTGACCTGGATACATATTTGGTTTTGTTCACAGATTCCTCAACCACCTTTTTTTCCGATTCCTTCATAATTTCCAGGGACTCCTGTGCCGTGTTGCTGTTGGACATTTTCGGAGCCCTCTGACGCAGCGACGGGCACCTGCAGGAGAGGGGACAGGGCAGGACAGGAGGGAGTCAGGGATGGAGGGAGCTTCTCCCTGGACACAAACTCTTGCACATCCAGGTTGTAACTGCCTTGGAACCCACCTTGTGGTTCCAAACCAAGCAAACCAAGCACTCGTTTGAATCCCCCCCACTCATCCCTTGGGTGCAGCCCCACCTTGAGGGGACCTGGCAGGAGCTCTGTGGGTCTCTCCAGGATTTTGGAGAAACACCAGCAGGGCTGGACAAAGCCCCTGAGGCAGAGAGAGGTCCCCAGGTAGGTAACTGGTGTAGAGAGAGACCGAGGGCAGCTCTAAACCAACAGACATCCCACAGGAGAAATAAATTCCAGGGACCTGAGCTGTGCTCTGCCCCAGGGCAAACAACCAAAAACCTGCATTATTTCCCCAAATCCCAGCCCCCACAACACAAGGAGGCAGCTCGGCCACCTCAGCTTCCTTCACCCCACCACCACCTGCCCGAGGCTTCCCATGCATGAGCTGTTCCCTCACTGCTGCCACTCCAGAGCCAGGGATGGAAAAACCAGGAAAGGGAAAAGTTACTTAAGTCAAGGCTAAGCAGCACCTTAACGTGTGGGAAATATTCCATGAAATTCATGGGAAAAGGGTGCAGGGAAAGCATCCATCCTCCAGCTGCCAGGGCCTGGCCTCATCCCAGCAGGCTGAGGTGTTCCCAGGGATGCTGCACAGGGTGAGGAGTCCCACCCCAGGGAATCCCGCTGTGCTCAGCGCTCCGGCAGGAATTAGGTCAGGAAGGGAAAAGGCAGCACTTGCCTGATGTGCCTGCTTTGTGAGAGTCTGGATTATGCAGGGGGTGCAGGTGGTGAACTCTGCCTCTCCCCTCCCCAAAATACTCCACACTGTAGGAAACTGCCCTAGCCTTGTGCCCAGGCTGGGGGCCTCAACAATCCAGGAGGACCTGGAGCAGATCTGGGGAAGGGAAGGAGGAGGTGGCACCGGATCTGCACACACGACACTCAAATAGAGGAGCAGGTTTTGTACAGCTCATTCCCTTTGCACCACCCACCCTCTAACAAGCTTTTCCCCCCAAGCCAAACACCTCAGCCAAATTTAAGAAGGATAACGGGATCTTCTCCCATCCTGCTGCAATGTAACTCCAGCATCACACCGGGAATACCATCAGATTTTCCCAGAAATGACAACTCAGAGCCACGGAATTGACATTTATCAGCTGCCCCCTCCTGCTGCAGCTTCCGTCCCTGCCAGGCAGCCTCCAGGATACTTCCCTGCGTGCAGAACTCAGGGGAGATCTGTGCTCTGCTGCTGTTCCAGAGGAGGATTCCTCGCGGGATGAATGAATCAGCCCCGTTCCCTCGGGCAGCCGTGGGCCGTGGCGAGGGGGTGGCAAACACGAGCGGCGGTGACAGACAGAGGCTTCCAGAGGGTGGGGAAGTTCGGAAGGACTCAGGGAAGGGGGCGTGGGATTGAGCTGGGCCTTGGGAGAGTCAAAAATGACACGGATGCGACGTCAGGGAAGCCACAAAATCTGTGTCGGGGAAGAGAACGAAGCAGAGGTGGGAGAAGGTGGAAGGGAGAAGGTGGGTGAGGTGCTGTTGAGCTGAGGGCTGGCAAAGCAACTGGGCCAGTCATGGCATACTGGGAACGCTGGCCAAGGGCCAGGGAGCCTGGACACATTCAGATCCTCCTCTTCACTCCAAAAGGGGAACATGGAATTCCACCTCTGCTGCCTTTTTGCCACCCGCAGTCTGCAGCTGCCAAGCCCTGGGAACGCAGCAGCAGCTCCTGGTTGGGCAGGGAATAAAGGCAAGAGAAGCCCCACATTCCCAGCCTGGATGGATCCGACAGCAGATCTGGGAAAGGCAGGAAGCTCCTGCTAAATAAACTCCATTCCTGGCCTTGTTTCTCAGGGAACAGACCCGCTCCTGAGCTAAATGAGGGCGCAAAGGAGACATATGGCTGCTGGGTGCAGCTGCCCACACACAGCTCCAGGCAGGATGGGGGGGTCTGAGGTGGGGATGGAGGGGTCTGAGGCGGGGATGGGGGGCTCTGAGGCTGCCAGAGCTCAAGGAGACTTTGGACAACGCTCTCAGGGACAGAGTGGGATCATTGAGGTGTCCTGTGCAGCACCAGGAATTGGACTCCATGATCCTTGTGGGTCCCTTCCCACTCAGGATATTCCATGGTTCCAAGCGTGAGTGGGCTTCACCTTCCCACCCCTGCCCAAGCCAAGGCCACAGGAACAGAGTCCATGCTACAGCCTTCCCACCCGGCTTCCAAGACAAGACTCCTGTCTCCCACCCCTCCACTTCCCTTGGATATTTAACAGGTCTGGTTTGGCTTTCCCAGACTCCCTCCAAAGGACATTCAACAGGGCCGTGTCCCCACGACGGGGGTTGGACGGGGTGGCCTTTGTGGTCCCTCCCAGCCCAAATTTCTCCATGATTTTCCCAGCACCCCAGTGCTGCCCCGTCCCGGTGTTGGGTTTTGGGGGCAGCAGCACCCACCCCTTACCCCCCTCCCCATACCAGTGACGCTCTCGCAAGCAATTCGCTCATTGGCTGCCCGGCAGCCAATGGGAAGCCGAGCTCCATGGCAACGGGCCCTGTTGCCAGGAGCAACAGGGCGGGGGTGACTCAGGTCCCCCCCCCAGCGCGGCAGAGGCTGCGGAAAAGGGTCTGCACAGGGAAAAGTGGAGGCGGTGGGGTGGGGAGGGGGCTGCCTCCAGGCACGAAGCCCCTCGGGCTCTGCTGCTCCCTCTCGGTGCCAGGGGATCATCCCAGAGACTCCTCCTGGGCCCGGGAACAGCGGCTGGGACAATCCCGGGAGCAGCCGCCACGTGCAACAAGAGGCTGGGATGGAAGGATTTGTTAACGCAGCCAAAGCTCCCGAAACATCTCCCTCCTGGGCTCCACTCAGGCACAACATCACTGCAGCAGCACAGCTGCCTGGAGCAGCCCCAGCATCCCGGAGAAAATCTGCAGGCTCGGCTGGAATTCCAACAGGTAAAGAGCCTTTGGAGCTCACTTCCCTTCCCTCCTGTTGGAGAAAGCAGCTCCCAGTCAGAGGGTGAGAAACCCCAAAACCAGCAACACCCATAAGCTCCAGCTTCAAAGCCACTCCTCCCAAATTCTCTCCATTCCTCACTACCTTTTACACTTCCTACAAAACCCAGCAAAATTCCCAACAGGAGGCTGGATGCCTTTGCCCTCAGAGTCCCAGTGCTTAGTCATGGCTTTAAGTCTTAATCTCCACCCCCACATGACATCAAATTCTGAAATTGTGATGCAGATGGAAGGGTTTGGCTCCAGGTGAGAAGGGGGGAAATATCCTTATATAAACAAGGAGACAGGAAATGCAGGTGAGAGAGAGTCTGAGCGAATCCTGTGGAGCACCAGGTTTTGCTGGGGGAACATCTCAAAGCACAAGACGATTCCAGGGGGAATAAAATACTTGGATGTTCTGTTAGATCCCTGCGCCAAGGTGAGGACTAAACTCAGGAGAGGTGTCAACTTGCTCTCTCTGTATTCCAGGAGTGTGACACAACCAGTGTCAGGACAACCAAAATGTGACACCCAGGAATCAAATGTAAAGGCAAATAAAAGGTGTATAAACACACCCCAGGAGTTAAATGGTCCTAAGGACCACTTCTCTAAGGAAGGTGGGATCAAACAATCTCAGCTCCAAGTTGCCTGAGCCTGGAGCTCCCAGCACCAGGGGCCACCTCAGCCCTGCCCTCCCCTCGGGTGGGAAAAGGGAAATTATTAGTTTGATGTTAAAAAGAAAGGAAACAGAGATGCTGCTGTTCCTTTCCTTTGATTTTTGGGAGCTGCAGAGATCCAAGCAAGGACCCTCTCACCACTCCTTTACAAAATCCGAGGGAGAAAAAAACCTCTAACCAACACCAAAAAACCCCAAACCAACTCAGTAACAAGTGAAGGATCACAGGAACCATCAGAAACACAGTCCTGGGGAAGGAAGGGCTCACGCTCACCCCCAGCGCAGCACTGAGGGCTTGTGGACAGTTCCTGAGGGTGCCTGGGCAGAAGAGGAGGAAATCCGGGATGAGGATCCCTGCCAGAGCTCCCTGCTCCACTTCACACCCCTTCTGCCTTCCTTCCCCACCACGAGCTATTCCTGTATCCATCCAAGGACCAGGGAACTGCTCCGGTGACGTCAAAGCAGTTTCCCAGCAACAATTAATGAGGGCTGTCCACCACAGGGGTTTCCTGAAAAGCGAGCAAGGAATTATCCACCTACTTTCCACAGTGTCAGGATGCAATAGGACAGCATGGAACAGGGATTTCTGTTAACCCTTCCGTGGCTCAGCCAGAAACCCTGGCACAGCTCCCACCGACTCACTGCCGGTTCTCTCAGGGAGCCCCAGGCAGAACTCCTTCCATGGGAATCCATCCATAAGGAAATACCTCATCAGGCTGGAGGCACCTGCCCACAGAGGTGCCAACCAGGCTCAGGAAAATATGGAAAGCAGCTCTTCCCTTTGCTGGCAGCTGCTCCTGTGCCGAGCCTGCGCCAGGGCAGGAGCACCAGCACCAAAAAGCTGGATGAGGGAATGAGGACTTCCCTCACCTTCCTGAGCCCCCCTGCCCAGCAAAGCACAGCCCCAGACTTCACCCATCACCCCAAACACAGCCCAGCTCCCAGCAAACCTCCATGGAAGGAGGGCACAAGGCAGGGCTGGTATCTGCACCCCCCTTTCTGCTCTGCCCACGCTGGCAGAGGGCACAGAGACCCCCCCTCACTGAGGGGGACACGGCAGAGACTGGCACCTCTCTAGGTGGGATCCAGCCGTGGACTTGGATGTGGAAAAAAGGGGGAAATGATGATTCAAAGAAAAAAATAAAAAATCAACTTTTATCTGTTGACTGCCAGCGGTGAAAGTTGGGACTGAGCGAGACAGGGGAGCCTGAGGAGCAGGCATGGAGATCCTGAGATCCTGCAGTAGGGTAACTGTGCCTCAATCCCAGGGAAATCAGCTCCCAGCACTAAATCTGGAATGAAGGGAGCATCATTTCTTGGTTTTTAGGCAAAACTGGATGATGGACACGTGTGAGGAGGAGGAAAAGTCAATCCAACCTCCTGATTCCACTAAACCCAACTCAGTGAGAGGTTTAAAATAATTTCAAAACGGGTTTAATGTATATGTGAACACAAGCACCATCCTACAGAACATCAAATTGCATAAGACAACCCTAAAATGTCACATGGCACACAGCCAACTCAGTAGCCAACATTCCTCATCAACTAGCCAGCTCCAAAGCAGTAAATCCATTAAAATAAAAGCCAGCGGAAGAGCTGGGAAGATTCTGTCTTTGCAAAACAAGAGGAGCTGCCCCAGGAACAAGCTGCAGACACCCAGAGCACAAGGAGAATCCATGAGGCTGTCAGGGGAACTCCTTAATGACATGGCAGAGCACAGGATGCCGGCCGGGGATTCCCTCTCTCCTGGAGGTGCATTCCCAGAGCACAAAAGGAGGAAGAGGAGAGCTCCTCTCACGCTCCCAAGTGCTGACTGGGACCCCAGAGCCACAATTCACTTGGTCCAGCTCCATTTTAAATTAACCCCATCCAGCAGCAGAAATCCTGGCACTTACCAACCGGAGAGGAACAGTGTCAGGTCCCCATTCCCAAAATATTCACCTGCATTTCCACTGCATTTTGCACCGGGAAGGGGAAAAGGAAAGTCTCCGATCAATCTTTCTCAAGCCCCAAATAATTAAAGCCTCATTCTAAAAATAAACTCACCGTGGTGGTTCTGCACTCCGAGCAGGTCAGCTGTTCCCCAATTTCAAGGGAGACTCCATGGCCACGACCAATTCAAGAGGAATTTTGCCAGGATGAAATCCCTCCCGGGAAGCCCCCGCCAGCCCCCAGCCCGATCCCTGCGGCTGCTCCGGGGAGCTCCGGGCTCCGCCAGGCAGATCCCAGCTGTTCCCAGGGATGGCAGCGCAGCTCTGCCAATGGCCACATCCACATCCACACCCCCTCCTGCTCTCCTTCAAATCTTCAATGGAGCTGCCTCCGCGCCGCCGTCTCGGCGTTAAAGACGCAGCATCCGTCCCCCGGCAGCCCCGGAGCGGGAAGGGACAGGGGGTCCTGGTGGATGGGAAGTGGGATATGAGTCAGCAGAGTGTCCTGGCAGCACAAAGGGTGTCTGTGTCCTGAGGGCATCGCTGGGCAGAGCAGGGAGGGGATTGTCCTGCTCTGCTCTGAGCTGGGGCGGCCTCACCTCAGTCCTGGGGGCAGTTTGGGCACCACGAGGTAAAAAACACCTAAAACTGTTGGAGAGGGTCCAGAGGAGGGACACAGGGATGGGGAAGGGTCTGGAGGAGCAGCTGAGGGCACTGGGTTTGTTCAGCTGGAGAGGAGACTGAGAGGAGACTCCTCAGGGTCTGCAGCTCCTCCCGAGGGGCAGCTCCGACCTCTGCTCCCTGTGAGCAGGGACAGGACCCAGGGAAGGGCTGGAGCTGTGCCAGGGCAGGGTCAGGTTGGATCTCAGGGAAAGGTTCTTCCCCCAGAGGGTGGTTGGCACTGCCCAGGCTCTCCAGGGCAGTGGGCACAGCCCCAAGGCTGCCAGAGCTCCAGGAGGGTTTGGACAATGCTCTGAGGGACAGGGTGGGATTGTTGGGATTGTGCAGGGCCAGGAGTTGGACTGGATGATCCTCGTGGGTCCCTCTCAGCCCAGGATATCCCCTGCTTCTATGAAAGAGGGGATGGCAGATACCACAGGAGGCATCAGAGCCTCCAGAGGGATTCATGTGCTTGGTCAACACTCCCCACCTGCCCCAGGCAGGTCCCAGCCAGCCTGGCTTCGCTCCTGTCACCTTTCCGAGGGGTCACTTCGTTAATGGTTTCAATTATTTCTTTTTCCTGCTCAGGCCAAGGAGGGTGAGGGGCTTCAGCTGAGCTCAGGTTCTCATTGTGCTGCACAGGGAGCCCCCAAGGCAGCGAGTGCCTGCAGCTGCAGCAGCAGCTCCACGATGGCTCAGCAGAAGCGGGGCCGGAGCCGTCCCCGGCAGCGCGTGCTCAGAGTGACTCCCTGTGGCAGCTGCAGGACCCAGGGATCAGGGGAACACCTCAGCATCAGCCTCTGTGCTAATTCCCAGCCCTGGAGTGTCAGACCTGCAGCTCTGAGCCCCGAAGCTACTTTGCAAGTGAAGAAGTGACAGAAAGGGAGAGAGGAAGCATTCCCAGGCCAAGGATCCCTGTTCCACACAGAGCCCTCAAATCTCCCCTAACCCAGTGAAGCCAAGAGCTCTGTTTTGCCAAGGAGCCCCTGTGGTCGCCTGCGGCCTCAGGATCAATCAGGACGGTGCTGGAGCCCTGCAGGATCAGTGCTGTACAAGGGGAAAACATGGGATGCTGCTCTCCCCGTTTTCCAAGAACATCCCAGTGGGTTTGCAACCTCTGCCGAGACCCCACTGCGAGTCCTTAACGTGGACTCAGAAGCAGAAGGAAAAGCAGCTCCCTGAGAGCCTGCAGACCTGGCACTTGGGCAGGTGGATCAGCAGATTTTGGAATGAGAGGATCTCCAGCCCCAGGGCATGAACACCTGCCCCAGACAGCACAGGTGCAGCCTCCTGCAGCTCTTTCCAAAGTCCCTGTCCATGGCTGAGAGCTGGCAGCATTCCACCCTCACAGAGCACGTGTGTGAGGGGATTTCCTGAGCTGCATCCCTCTCCTTCCACGGGAGACAGTAAATCCTGGGTGGGAGGAGCAGGAGGAGGAGGAGGAGGAGGAGGAAGACTGAGTCAGCTCCAGCAGCCTGGACAAAGCCCCCCGGAGCAGGTTCCTGCCTCTCAATCTGAGAGCCCTCGGCTCTGGAATCACATCCACACACTGAAACTGGGTCAGGGAAAACAGGGACGGGAGGGATGCAGCAGCTCCAGGTATTGTTGGTGCTCCCGGATCACAGGGAAGCTGCCAGAGCCCAACAAAGCCACATCCCAGAGAAAACCAACGCAAAAGCAACACGACATTCCCTCGCTCCCTGGCCGACAGCAATGGCTGAGCCTGGGCTCGACCTGCCAGCCCAGCTTCCATGAGGAGCACACACGACAACCAGAAGTGGATAAATTCCATTGGAAGGGGGAAGAAAAGTCACGGCTTGTGCCACCAAACTGGTGCAGGGGCACTGGTGCAAGCCCCCACCAGCAGCCAGGACTGGGCCCCACCAAGACAGACAGTGGCTGGAAAGGGAGAAGAACTTTGCCAAGGGAATTCCATGCATCCATATACCCACCCAGAGCAGAAAACTCCCCCTCCCCTTGGAAAAGGGGAAAACCCCAAACCAAAGAGCCTGGGACAGGCTCATGTCTCGGGGAGGAGGGAGAGGGAAATCCTCCAGCAGCCGGATCTGTTCTTTGGGGTGGGCCTGCCCTGCCCCCTGCATCCACTCCTGGCATTAATTAGGGAAGTGCACAGACAGAACCTCGCTCCAGCCAGCGCCCACTTCCAAGGACACCAGGGGCACATGGACTGCAGGGAAGAGCTGGAGAGTGGCGGCCTGGGCTGACTCAACATCAGGTGCTGCAGGTGCTCAGCAGTGTGTGAGTGAGGGAACACCACAGCCCCAAAACCTCCCCAAAGCCCCCACACCCACGGCCTCCAGTCCCACGTCCTCCCAGGAGGTGACGCTTCCCGGGCTGGACCCAGTCTCTGGGCAGCACAGGGAAATCTAATTCCATTTTCTATTTTAAAAAGGGCCTTTCTGTTCAAAGGCCGCTGCGGTACCATGGCAACCCCCCCATCCCTGCCTGTCCCTGCCTGTCCCTGCCTGGGGAGCCCCGAACAGGGGGGTCCTGCCCGGCCTGGGCCCCCCCCCCCGGCCCCGGGAGCCGCTTTGCCGTGAACCAAATCTGTCAATGGCTCCAGGCAGACACGTGGGCAGGACGAGCTCCATTCAGCTCCACTCCCTGATAAATAATTCAGGAGGAGAAATGCCGCAGTACAGAGCCCAGCTCTGCTTCCCACACCCCTCTTCCCACACCCCTCTTCCCGGGGAGCTCGGCCCGAGGGTCCTGGCAGCAGCAACCCAGGCTGCCCCTCCTACATCCCCCCTCCTGCATCCCAGCCCTGCATCCCCCCGCCTGCATCCCCTCTCCTGCATCCCCCCTCCTAAATCCCTTCCTGCAGAATCCCAAAAAAACAGGACCCAGGAGGGATTTGGGAAGTGCCATCCCAGATCCAGCTGCTGCCAACCCAGGCACTGCCACTCCTCATCCACAACACCAGTTGCTGGACGACTGTCCCAGCATTTATATCCCACTAAATACAGGTAATATACAAATATAGATAAGCATTCTATAAAATAATACATATTTTATANATTTAATAGATATAAAACATCAAAATACATATATACTCTAAAATATATAAAATATATCAAAATACATAAATATATTTTAACATACTTTATATAGAAAACCCATAGAAATTACTATAAAATATATAGTCTATATATAGAGTAATATACTATAAAATATAATATGTATATTAAAAATACATAACTATACCATACAAACAACCCCTCCCTGTGAGGCAACAAGTGGGAAACTGTTGTCTCAGGATTCCATCACCCTTCCTGCATCCTAAAAATACCCCAAACCAAGCAAACTTCGTGCTAAGCTAAAATATTCAGCTGTCTGAACAGTGTAGGTGTCACCTGTATTTTCGTGGTGGGAACTGGGACACAGAAGGGATGTAGGAAGATCATTATCAGCTCCAAGAGTTCCTCCCCCCAGACACCAAAAAAACACTTCCCATTCCCCATTAATTGTTAATTATCCTCAGCCACAGGTACAGCCCCTTTATCCCAGTTTGCCATTGGGATGCTCTGAGGGGGAAAAATGGGCTTTCCAGGGTTTTGCAGGAATACTTTGCCAGATGGCTGCGTTCTCCCCTCCTCTCAGTTTCAAAAATAACTCCAGAAAGACGTGGATCTCTCCCTGCTTCCTCCTGAACAACTGATCCCAGCTCCCCAAGGACTTGGGAGGTGGGAAACTGCCACTAATAAGACGGCACAGAGTGAATTTGTATGAGGAAAACCAAAATAGCATCAAATAGAGGTAACTAAAACCTAATAAATCCACACACAGAAGCTTTCCATGAATGTTTCGGAGCCTTCCCCACAAATCTGGAAATGAATATATGGAAGGTGTGACAGCAGCTGCCACGAGGGGACTCTGACAGGACACAAACTCCCAAAAAAGCCTCTGGTCAGTGCCCAGGTGGAGGAGAAGCTCCCAACGCTCCCACTAGTGGCAGGACCGGCTCCTGCACTCCAGAATCCAGGCAGAATCCAGGCACAGGCTGGGAATATCCATGAGGATGCCGGGGGATTGGAATGAGCTGAGCTTTAAGCTCCATCCCAACCTTAAATGAACCTCAGCGTGAGGGGTTCACGCCCATCCAGGCAGTGCCAAGGAATCCAACTGCTTCCATGAATCCCATGGAACGGCGGGAAGGGAACAGTCTTGGTCCCAAGCCTGTCTGAAGGCAACCTGGGGAAGGGATACCCCAAAAAATTTGAGATAGAGCCACATTAAAGCTTTGGGGCTCAGTCACGGAGGCAGGACACGACACCTCAGCATTCCCCACATTCTGGATCTTCCTTTCCTCTGCTCCCCTTTTCCCCCTCCACGCTCAAATCCCACCAGGATTGGGCTCAAAGCTCCTGGTCCTTTGGCCATGGGGAAGCAGGGAGCACAGGATCCCGTTTCCTCATGGAGATTCCCCCCTGAACCTCCCCAGAGGGTTCAGTGTCCGGGATGACACCTCCCCAAATAAAGCGGATCCTGTGTCTAAACTCAGCTCGGGAAAAATGAATTTCCCAAAGAAAACTATGTCAAAGCAAGAGCAAAAATTTAAAAACTTCACTAAAAAAAACCCCAAATGAGCTGCTCTGGCGAGTGGGCTGGGCCTGCCCACACTCCATCATCCCCGAAATTCTCTGGGAAGCAGCGGTGACTCAGCCTGCGGCACAGACAGCCTGTGCTCCCGAGCCGGGATGGAACTGGTCTTCCCAGGAACCCCTAAATCCAGGGAATCCCAGCACTGAGGGGCAGGTGGGAGCCACCAGCCTGTCCTCCTGCTGGTGCCAGCCAAGGTGTGGGCACAGGCCCAGGGCAGGGACTGCCCCCCTGTGCTGGCACTGCTGAGGCCCCTCGAGGGCTCCAGTTCTGGGCCCTCAACAGGAGAGACACTGAGGGGCTGGAGCGTGTTCAGAGCTGGGAACGGAGCTGGGGAAGGGGCTGGAGCACCAGGAGAAGGGGCTGGAGAACTGAGGGAGCTGGGGGGGCTCAGCCTGGAGAAAAGGAGGCTCAGGGGGGACCTTATGGTTCTCCACAACTCCCTGACAGGAGCTGGGGGCGGGGGTCGGGCTCTGCTCCCAGGGAACAAGGGACAGGAGGAGAGGGAGCCCCTTCCAATGCCTGACAACCCTTTCCATGCAGGAATTCCTCCTCATGCCCAACCTGAACCTTCCCTGCTGCAGCTTGAGGCCGTTTCCTGCTCGGAATTCCTCGGGAATAACTTGCTGAGTGACCAAAAACCTGCTGCACGTGAGTGAGGGGGGCGGGAGAGGAGCTCCAAAAGCTGCTCTGAAAGTTTGGGCACAGCTCCCACCGTGTCACCTCTGGGACAGCCACCTCCTCCTTGAGAACAACCAAAAATTAATCAGTTGATTAAAACAAGCACCAATCTGGCTCTAATTTAACACTGAATGAGACAATGAGGTGAAGTGACAGTGGAAGTGGGGAGAGACCCACAGAGAGCGGGACCGGGAGGGGTGTTTGCTGAAAAGAGGTGATTTAGGCACCTCAAAGGGGCAATTTAGGCACTTTCCCCCCCAAAAAAATGGGGCTTAAAAATAGCAGCACTGACACAGCCTTAAATTTAGCAGCACAAGTGGCATCACTGCCATAAGGGGAACTCGATCCCGCCGAGGGATCCGGTGTCACAGCCAGCACAAGGGGTCCTGGGAACAGCTGGAAGCAGGGATTGGACAGGGGTATTCTGCCCTGCTCCAAGGCAGCAGGGGCTGCTTCTCCCACAGCAATTCCCTGCCATCAACACAGCGACTTCCTTCCCTCTAATTCAGTTGACCAGACCCCTCTACTCATGGAATAATGGAATGGTTTGGATGGGAAGGGACCTTAAAGCTCATCCAGTGCCACCCCCTGCCATGGGCAGGGACACCTTCCACTATCCCAGGCTGCTCCAAGCCCTGTCCAACCTGGCCCTGGATACTTCCAGGGCTTTGGCATTCCCTCCAATGCCTTTTCCTGCTCAGACCACCTGTGACACCCACCAGGAACAACAAAATTCCCCCAGTTCCTGTGAGACCGAGCGATGCTGCCCCTTCTCCCAGCCCTCGGGAATCAGCAGGATCCCAGATCCTCAGCCCAGCTTCCCAGGCACAGGGAGAGGAGCCATGTGGAGTCCCCCACTCTGGGACCTGTTTTTGCTGCATGACTGAAAAAATGCATCCAAAAACCCAACAGGAGGGAATTTTAAACCCCTCAAGGGGTCACAGGTCAAAGAGAACAGCAGGGATTCTCCTTCCACGCTGCTCAGAAGCACCAACCTCCACCAGCCCGTTTCAAACAGATCCGAGGACACTCTAATTAACACTTTAATTAACACCAACTCACCCCTGACACCTCGTGCCAAGGAGTCAGAGGCAACTCTCACCCTCAGCCCACATTCCTACAGGTTCCCAAAGGAGCCCCGGGAGGATTTCAATGGTCCCAAGGCCCAGAACACCAAGAAAGAAGCAACAAAACGCACCTTTCCACGTGTCCCACGGGCACAGACCCTCCGGGCCCCTCCTGAGCGGGCTCCAACCCGCACACAAGTTCCTCTCCAGCCCCTTCCCGCCCGCCGGGAGGCCCCGGAACCGGGAATTATTGGGAATTATTACAGCAAAGCCGCTGTCCGTCCTCCGTCCAGAACACCGCACGGCGCTTCCCGTCCCCAGGACGGGCCCCGGGCTCCTCTCCCACCTGTGGCTCCTCGTCCGGCGAGCAGCGAACCGGGGCCGGGGGGGCTCTCCCGGGGCTGCCCGGGAGCTCCACGTGCTCCGCAAGGCGCCCGGGGGAAGGGGTGAGACTCCTCCGGGCAGCGGTACCGCAGCGAGTCCCGCACGGCCCGGGGACCCCGCACCGAGCGACCCCCGGCAGGGCTGCACCGGGAGGGGCAGCGCAGTAACGGGACCCCGCCCCCGCCGGGAGGGGCAGCCCCGGGCCAGCCCGTGCCCCGAGCACCGGGAAGCACCTCCGGGCGCGCCGCAGCGGGAGCAGCGCCGGCCCCCGCGGGGGACACCCGGGGACACCGCGGGAGGGTCCCCGCGGCCGCCGCCGCCCCCATCCCCGCTCCCTC
>VYXB01005437.1:0-36003 GCA_013397135.1 Pachyramphus minor
GCCCAACTGGCGGCGGCACAGCTGGTGGCGGCCCTGGAACCGGGCTGCAGCAGAGGTACGCGCTGCCCCGCGACGGAGGGACTGGCGGACCTTGGTGCCCCTGCCGCGGCGCGAGGGAGGGCCGGGGCCGCCGGAGGCCGCTCCGCTCCGCTCTCCCCGGGGACACAGCCCACAGCCGGGGATCGGTAGCAGCAAGGACGTCACGGTTGCGGAGTAGCCTCAGGTGATCCGCACCCGTGGCCGTTTCACTGCGCACCGCGGGCGGGGTGTGCCCGAGGGACGGAATTTGAACCCCTGACGCACCCTCAGTCGTTAAAATCATCCCACCGAGTCCCTGACCTTTCGCACGCTCCTCATCCCCGGCGGTACAAAGTGCAGGCAAGGCTTTCCTTCCGCAGGGGAGGGCAGGGCTGGTGTAAGCCCGGCGGCCACACTCAGTTCCGGCCCCTGTGCTGTGAGCCAGCGGCGGGCTGAGGTGGTGGAGCAGGAGGAGTTAGTCAGGGGCTGAGTCACCATCGGGTTCGCCCCCGGTGAGCTTGTCTTTTCCTGTTTGCCTGTGATCTGTACACTGCCGAGTGTTCCGATTTAACCTCATTTCCTTTTTTCTGCTAGGGATGACATCTAAGGATGCTTCAGGTGAAGCTAATAATAACTGGAGATGACTTTGGCTATTGTCCTCGGAGAAACCAAGGCATCGTGGAGTGTTTCCTGGCCGGTGCGATATCTAACGTGTCCCTTCTAGTCAACGGAAGTGCTGCAGCAGATGCAGCCAAGCTGGCAAGGAGGTAAGCTACTTTCTTTAGCACCCTCGGGAACAGCCTCCACAGACTCCACGGAAAGCCAAGCCTGAAAAATTTAACGTTTTGTAGCCCCAGAATAAATACTGTGTCATAGCTCAGGCTGGTATAAGAAAGCTGGATTCAGGTGCATTTACTAAGACTCTTCATAGTAAAATCAGTGACCTGCAACCATATCCACAATGGTCTTTCTCTGGTATTAGCCACCACACCTTTTTCCCCCCCTCAGGGCAGGAAGCCACTTACACAATTTGACTAGTAGAATTTGGATTTGCTAGACTTTCTCCTTCCACACTTCTAAAAGATGCATCATCAGAAAGAAAGTGCACATTGGGGTGAGTGTATAATCTGCTACCCCTAAAACTATTAGAGCATAAAAGCACAGATCTTGAAATCTCATTTAATTTGATCCATTTCAACCAGGATGAACACAAGGTAAGCTGGGCTCATTGCAGAATCAGGGAAAGGTGTGATTCTGCAAGGGCTTAGTTATAAACCTGGGTAGTGGAAAACTTGATTTTTTTCCCCACCCCAGAGATCTTTTTAAAAAGGATGTAAACATGTCTATTAATTTGAGACTTGATATACAAATTTGTTAAAACTGCATAAAGAGAGGGATGATACCTTGTACCTACCACCGTTACTACTTTGCCAGCTTCAGAGGTTGCTGGCACAGTTAGCTCTGCAGCAGATCAAATACTCTGTGGCAGTCTCGTGGACTAGTCCAGCAAATCTTTTAACAGGAAGCATTACTTGTATTTAGGAGGTAAAACCCAGCTATTGCTTCAGCTCTGGTGTAGGCAGGCACTTGGATACTGGAGTATGTCCTGAAGGAGAGAGCAACAGAGTTGAGAAACTATTAAAGAAAGCAGAAAAAGAAAGGAGTTGTACTAGTACTAAACAAACAGAGACCTTATGCTTCGAAGGTAGCTGATACAGGGGACAGTTCCATGAGAGTCCTGCTGAACTTGTTCTCCTTCAACATCTCTCCTCAATTTGCTGTGGTTCTAGGGGTACTTGGATATTGCTTGTAGCTTCTTCAGTGTAGGATGATAGAGGAAAGGCAGGCTGTGGTGTTAGTGACAGACTGGTCTGTTAAAAAGGCTAGAGATTCCACACAAACATCGAGAGAGGAATTGCCTTGGGATGATAAGGGGAGGGGCACAACACAGTTAGGATTCCTAAAGTCCTGTTAGTAAATGAAACAAGTGAAATGCAAAACACAGAGATACAGCCAGCACTTCTCTCAAACACAGAGGCCCTGTGAAACCCTTTAAGCCTCCATGGTCCAGTAATGTTGTCAGCTATTTTAGTTATGGTCTTTAGAAGGCTTTTAAAATAGCATCCACCTGGCCTCATTTCCATAGCCAGAAAGTAGGCCACGTAATCAGAGGTTTAAAAAGCATCTTTGAATTCAGGTCATGACACTTGTGCTGACAGCTGATTTGGGTGTGAAAAGCCAGGTTGGAGAGCAGGTGAAAGCAGAAGCTGCAGCCTGCTGCTACAATTTAATTTTCTTCTTTGGGGGTGGGGGTAATATTTCTGATCAGGTTTCTCACATGCTGCTTTTGAGTTTTGATTTTAGTTCCTGTATCCCAGAGCCATTAAACACGAGCAATTCCTCTTTAGGTGCCTCAGCCTGGACAGTCTGTCTAACCAGCCAGGACTAACTCTATGAGAAAACTATTAAGATGTTCAGCTGATATTGGCCAAAGCTCTGAAACATGCTCTGATATTACAGTCAGGGTCTCCCCTTACAGCCAGGACAAGGCTGGCTCTCTATGCACTTCCACATTCCACACATTCCCCAGCTCTGGGGCTGATTTTGGCTCAGGCAAGGAGCAGCTCTCATGTTCCCCAGTGTAGCACTTGGCTTCTCATTGTCCCACACCTGTTGGAGGGTCTTGCCTTCTCCCAGAAATAACATCCCTCACCATACTGGAAGCACTGCACAATTGGAGGCAGTTCATTCAGTGCTCCTGGGAGACAACACTAAGAGACTCAGCTGTCCATTTCTTACCCTGTCACAACATATGAGAAGGAGAGTACTCAACAAAAGAAGTCCATCTGCTGATTCATGGTAACACATGAATCCTTTTTCCTTGCAAACAGCAGTGACTGGTACAAATAATGCTCCAGCTGATGCAGTCAGAGCTTGACAAAGACGTGAAAAAGAGGCTGGGGTGAACTTCTGAAAAAAAAACCCCCCACACAAAACCACAAGATCTCCCTCTGCCTTTGGGCTCATGCAGGGTGCCCAGCAGGTCACAGGATGGAGGGGAAGCCCTCCTCTCACAGCATCCATTCTGTAGCTGCCTCCTGCTCAGCTGCCTGCCCAAGGGCCACACTCCCAATGACAGCACTTTCCACTTTTGTGGAGTTACTGTGCATGTGTCATGTGCTCAGGCCTCAGGTGTGAACACCAGAGGAATATTTATCATCAAAAAAACAATCAGGCCATGCTGCACAGAAATCACCAGATCAGAAAAATCAGCAGAGACCCTTTTCCCCACAAACTCTTTTGCTTCACTAAACAAACATTCAAACTCCCTAATCACACAGTGGACTGGAAAGACATGGACTGTTTTTGTTGCATAGATCTGGGCATATAACTTGACTCTTAACATTCATGTCTTTGAGAAGTAGTATCTAACAACTGACCTGTGCCATCTACTTGGAGCATGAGACATGGAGGAGCCAGTAAAGAGACTTAGCACCCTGTGAGAGTCAAAGCTTTAGTACCTGAAGGAGCTAAGTGACTGACTCGGGCCAATCCATCCACAATCCTGTCTCCAGTAACTTGCTGTTTTACCAGTCAGCTTCAGGGCAGCAGACAGAAGGGGAAGATCTGGGTTTTGCACACTTTGCCTAAATGGAGATTGTTTTTGTTTTCTTCCCTGTTGTACAAGGGCTGTACTAGGGACAGGCCAATCCCAGTTTTAGCAGCCTCATGCAGAAGTTCCAAGAAGGATTTAAAGCATCACAGACTTGTTGCCTTGAAATTCACTCTGCACCATGACTCAGCCTGGGCAGCACAGATGGAACATTGCAATTCTGTCGTGCACTTACTGAGTGAAGCAGAGGCCAGGGTTTGTCTTGGAAAAAGTTTCAAAGCATCGTTTTGGCTACTGATTCTGAGTATTTGCAGAAATGCTAATGAGACTCAGCACAAATCTGAGCACTCACAAGTCCTGTTTTCACTGTACGGGAATCCACAGCACAGACCAAGAAGGAAACACCATCACTCCCCTAAGTCCTGTGGCTGAGAGGAACTCTGCAGCTACGCCAGCTCCAGAGTTTCATTTGTTTAAAAATTTTTATAGAGTGCAACTAGATAATGAATTGTACCCTTGTGCTTTCTTAGCAAGGCTCTACACCTCACTATGAGCCCCCTGCGCTAATCCTTTGGCTATGCCAGAGAGGTGTTGCTCTGTACAGCTCAGCCTTGTCACTCGCTGAGTGATCATCTGCACCAGTACATAGGAACCGGGACACTGCAGGCAATTCTAGCTGCAGCCCCTTGGACCAGGAAAGCCTTAAACAAAGACAGTACACTTGTAGCCTGTGCTGTTGCCATAACAGCTGCCTTGGGCACTATTTGTATGTGTGTGTGTATATATATATATATGTATGACTGGGTTCTACTTAAGAGCAGCTTTAGAAGTTGTCAAGTAAAACTCACATGTCTCAAATGTACCATCTGTACTAGGGTGAACAACTCAAGGGCATACCTGGCAATGGCTAATGAAGTGCTTTAGAAAAGGATGCAAGGTCCAGATTTTTCTGTTGGTCACTGGTGACTGCAGTTACTAAGTGTACTTACAGCATTTAGCCCAGAGTACCTCATGATGTCAGCCAGCGTGGGAGCAGAACTGGGAGGTCTCACAGACTGGCCTCTGGCAGGCTGCACAGGGTGGTTATGTGGAGATATCCTGCTCTGGTTTAGGGTCACTGTGTTTTTCTTTCTAGCAGAGCAGAAATACAAGGATGTGCTCCAATGAGTACTTCAACAACTTTGAGATCAGTTTAGTTCTTTCACTGCCCCCCCCCCAGGGGGGGAGTGACACTTTGGCCACAGTGGGGAGGTTAAGCAAAGCTTAACAGATATTTCATTCTTGTTACAGGTACAGCATCCCAATAGGCCTTCATGCCAACCTTTCTGAGGGCTCCCCCGTATGTGAGGTACTCAAGACAAACTCTTCTCTGCTCAACCAAGATGGATTCTTCCATGGAAAAGTGGGATTCAGAACAGCTCTATCAAGAGGTCTCCTGAATATGTCAGAGGTAGGAGAAAGCTGCATATAACCCTGCAACTTGCTTTCCTGGTGAGGATCACCCTGCACTTATCCCAACACGTAACAGCTGAAGAAATTTCCCAGATCCCAGCTATGAGTAAGCTTAGAGATGACTCTTGACTGTACTGCCTGTGCAGCTGGATATGGCTTTCCAGGACCTAGGCCTCCTTCTGCCAAAGGCTCTGCAGCCTTTGAGAACTCATTCCTCCCCATTTCAGTGCATGCATACACTAATGTCCTGTTAACTACTTATCTGAGGGGGCAGAAGAGGCATTGGAACTGGTATTTACTAAAAACCCTAGAGATCACTAAAGGGCAAATGACAGAGAAGTCCTAAATAGGCACTAGGCTTTTCATCTGCTTGTGACAGGCTTCTGTTCTCTAGGGAGATGGCTAGTTTTGCCCCATGAGCATGAACAAACACGTTTGGGTGATCAAAACTGCCTATGGGATATGAGCACCCATTTCCCCAATCATTTTAAAGGGAAGTGGGTATTCAAATGCCCTATGTATTTTAGAAAATCTCAGTATCAGCACTATCCCCATGACTATCCCACAAAGAGCCCCATGCCTGGGGGAGACTTGGGCAACCCAGCAAAGCTGCACATCCATTTAATCCATTTATAATCACAACACTTGGTGCCTCCCAGGGCCAGGTCCCAACTCCTGGCCAGTGATGTCCCCAGCAGCCCTTCCACTCTCCTGCTCTCAACCTCCTGACAGGTCTTGCTCTGACCCTTCTCTGCGGCACAGGTGAAGCAGGAGCTAAAGGCCCAGGTGGAGCTGTTCCATGAGCTGACAGGTCATCTACCTCCTCACATGGATGGACACCAGCATGTCCACGTCCTCCCAGGTGAGAAGGAAATCCTCCTCTTCCCAGTGCAAAGCAGGTGAGGGAGTCAGAGAGTCACTCAAGAGGGGTCTTCCCTTGCCACAGCTCCCTGTTTGAGCAATAAACCTCACTGTAAGACACTTGCTCTACAGTTTGCAAAAGCTGGTGACTCTTTCAGGTGCTACAAGAGCTCCATCCTGTCAGTTGTTTCCATCCCAGTCCCTGCCCACAGGTCCCAGCATGTTTAAGAGATGAGCGAGTACCTTTTGTCCTTGGTTTGAAAATAAATTCACTGTAGTACAGAGATGGAAAACTGAGTAAAAAAAAAGAATCCAAGTTTCCCCACTCCAGTTCTAAACTGCCTCTGGATAACATTGCTCTGGATGTGCAGGGACTTGATGAAGAACTCATTCCTGACAGCACAGTCACCTCTGGTGCACTCTAAGACCAGTCATTCACTTGGAAGAGGGTCTGGACTAAATGCTCAGTGCTTAAGGGAAGAACTACAAGGCACCTTTGGGAGCCCCTGGTGGTCTAGTGGTTAAGGATACGGCACTGTAACTGCCGAGGCCCGGGTTCGATTCCCGGTCGGGGAAACTCCCCGGGCAGGTGGAGCCCGTTAGCCCTGTAAGGCAATCCACCTACGTCCTGAGGACCTCACTGCCACTGTCCAAGCTCGCTTGGCCCTGGCAGATGAACCTTAGGATTAAAGGGTGGGCTCAGTTCTGCGCGCACTGTGTCCCACCTAAAATTAAGCCAATGCGCAGGCTGGAAGGCGTACAGAGACCTTCCACAGTTCTTCGTTCACGAAGTCTGGCCATTATTATATTACAAGGCACCTACAGTAGATGGTGAGGGAGAAATATTTCCAGTATAGAAGGTGACTCCCATCCAGATTAAGAAAATAATTTCAGCAGAAGATAAACCAAATGAGATTTTATTTTCTTGAACATGGGAAGGAAAGAAGCCTCTGTGCTAACATCTCACAGGGGACATGATGAGCTGGTTACCCAATTCCTGACTATACTGTCCCTGGTTATACTTGCAGAGGTCAGGCACGTGTTTGCAGAGGTGTTAGAGGAATATGGGATTAAGTACACACGTGTCCCAGTAGAGCCAGGCCTTCATAACTGTGACTGGATTCCACCATCCCTGATGGACTTTTATCTGGGAGTAGAAGAAGATTCTTTTAACACAGTGGATGTGTTTACAAAGCATGGAATAAGGTAAGACAGGCATTACCCATCCTTTTTGTAGTAAAACTTTAAGATCTTATCAGTTCCTGATAGTATCTTTCAAAAATGGAACACCACCTTTCTCTTTCCTCTCCTGGGCTTACAGAGAGATTCAGGAGGAGTACAAAAGTGCCAGGGGCACTAGGGCTTAGGAAGTTTTGTTTGAACAGAGATGACTCGCCACTTGAAAGGGAATGTCCTTTTCAGGGTATGTTTCTCAGCCTTCCTAGCGAAGCTGCATTAGCCTGGCAACTGGGGTGGCGGGAGAAATGCTGCATCAACACTGGAATATTAAAAGTATGATCTAGGGGAAGGTTTCAAGAAATAACTTTTCATCTACCTGGCAGAATGAAGAAAGAGTTTTAAGTAGCAGGAAAGAGACTAATTAGAAACAGGTGTTTGTCATTAAGGAGAAGCAAGAAGCTCAGAGCTTGCAGTGCCACAGCTAGCGGTCGCTGTTCTAAGCAAACAGCTTTGTCTGTCCTGCACGTCAGGGGCCAAGTCCGAAAAGCTCAGCCCTTCCCCCGATAACATACTTTCTTAAAAGCCTAATGTCTTATGCATTAAAGACATTTCACTTGATACCCTTGCAGTCACCTGTCCTTCGGAGCAGATTTTGTTAATTTCTCGGTCCACTGAAAACGTTTTTTTTTTGGTTAATTTTTTTAGTATCAGTTGTCCAGAACACCAGCAGCAGGCTGGCATGTCACCCTGCCCCAGACCTCCAGAGCCCGCGGGCCGTGCTCCAGCCCTTTTCTAAGGGAAGGAAGGGCACCGCAACTCACAGCGCAGCTCAGCAGGAGAGTAACCCACCTTTCGGGCAGGTCCACACCGGGACAGCGCGGTGGAAATCCCGCACGCCCCGGGGCTGCCCGAGAACCTCCGAGAGCCGCCCCTCCGGGGACGGGGGAACAGGCTCCGGGACCTGCGCGTTTGTATCCGCCCCGCTCAGCCGCTCCCGGCAGGGCAGGCGAGGAGGGGCAAGCTCTTACGAAAACATGAATACGGGGAAACCCACAGGGAGATGCGAAGAGCGCGGGGGGCTGAAAGCTCGGGCGGGGAACTCAGTGCTGCAACTCGACTTCAGCACCTGTGCAGAAGGACCGCGCTGAGCCCCTGGCTTGTGATGCCGGAGAGCACAAGGCTCTGCTCATTGCACAGCAGCGAGGTGTCGGGAAGGGTACTATATTAATACTTAAAATTCTTCTGCTAAGTCCTCCAAACTCTTTTCAAGAAGAGCCCAGTATTCAGCTGGGCTCTTCTTTGATCATGCAGGTAGAAACGGCAGCCTTGGTTTCTTCTAAAAACCTTCTCATTCTGCCCTCACATGCACTCGGCTCAGCCGCCTTCGGCTCGTTCAGGCCACAGTAGGGCCAATGTTTGCAGTCAGTCGAAAAAAAGATCTGTGCCGAAGCTACTAAGAACCAGCCTCTAGCTGTCCTTTAGTAGTAACATTTTGTCCAGTTATTATGACCCTTTGATACATTCTGGCAGAACGCTTCTTTAGCTGAGTGGTTTCCATTTTACTTCAGTCACTTTTGTTTCTACTTACCTGAGGGTTATTATTCAGGTGTAAGTTATTTTGATAGTGTGGCATTTTCCAGTTTAGCTCTGCTCTTCCCTTTTGGGCTAACGAAATGCACCTGTAAGCTCACAGATACCAAACAACCCATATAGTGTCACACAGTGTATATCAATACTGTCCCAGCAGCACTGCTGATGCTGAGGGTTGCTGTCACTGCAGAACTGCTGCTGGAAATAGACTCCTCGTTTCAATAAGGAAAGAGAAAGCATGACTGGCTTGAGGTTCTGTTTTCACTTTTGCTGATAGTCAAAAGTTTCAAAATCCTCCTCCCCTTTTTCAGTCTTACATTGTAGGTAAATTTTGATTCCTAATCCACTGGACATAACACAGTTCTCTACCTACCTCTTTAGCATTAATATCAGTATTCCCTCCCCTGGTTCCAGGTGGCCTGACATTTATATAGGCCTGAGCACCATGGGCAAGAACATGTCTGTGAGCAGCATCTGGAGCGCCATCAACTCTGCCATCCTGGAGGTCACATCCAGGGCACCCTCGCCTGCACACCCGGCACTGCAGAGCAGGACAGTGACCATTGAACTGATGGTGCACCCGGGGTACCCCAGTGTCCCACCCGTTGGTGGCTGTGGGGAAGGACCTGATGATTTCTCCCAGTCTTGGGAGCGCCTCCATGAACTCCAGACGTTAATTAAGCCAGAGCTGCAGAGCCATTACAAAAGCAGGAACATTCAGCTGTGTTCATTCAGAGATCTTTAAATAAATGAGCAGACATCCATCCATCCATCCATCCATCCATCCATCCATCCATCCATCTATCCTCTGAAGCCAGGTAGTTGCTGTTGTCCAGAGAAGCCAGATCACTGTTACCAGTGTCACACTCCCTGGCACAGCTGACAGGAGCAGCTCCAGGCAGTGCCCCAGAGCCACAACATCTGCTCTGGATGTGACATACCCCTTCTATGACACCCCAACACAGTGCAGCACAGTGGCTGAGGCCCAGCTGCCTCCCAGGGCCCAGCTCCTACCAATAAAGGAGCAGCACAGAGATGTGCTTTGTTGTGATACTTTGCAGCAGAGGGGTACCATTATTTCTCTTTTTGGACTTAATGGCAAAAAAATAAACATGCTGGGGGAACAGGTGCTGCTTTGGAGCAGCTGCTTGGTGTAGGTTGTGGGAAGCCTGGAAGACTTCAGCATTTGGTTTTCCTAAAGCACTCAGTCGTGGTCCCTGCCCCTCCACTCATCACTGCTCATAGATGGGGAAGGGTGCAGGGCACGTCACCTTCAGAGCATTCCTCTGCTCAGAGTAGTCAGATAACACACATGGCCCGGTGGGATCTGCAGCCCCTTCCAGGAGCCGTCTGCCTATTTATGGTGCCTCTTGGAATTAAGCTCCCATAGGAAAGTAACACTGGCCACAGACCTTTCAGAGAGGCTTTTTTATTTTTTGGATGTCTTTGCAAGAACAGCAGATGTTGACCCATCTGCTGTTTCAGTAATTGCTGTGTACAAGAGCAGCAGCAACTGATCCTGCCCCACCCACTGCTCCTCAGGACAAACACAGGGACGGCCCTGTGCCAGCTACAAGAAGGTCTGCAAGGGGACAAGGTCCCTGTATCTGTCGCTCTTATTCCTGCCACCAAAGCATTTGAACTCCAGTAAGTCCAAGCAATGCTTAGTGCTCTTAACTGGCAGCCCTGTTACTCCTATAGAACTTTCACATGGGGAGAAATCATTTTAGATTGTTTATGCTCATTTTCTGCACATAAGTGATCCATTTAATGTATCGGTTTTTTAATATTAAAAATGTCAATATGATCGTCATTCTTTTAAATGAAAAATAAATGCAGGCCTTTTCTATTGCAGTGCTTCAGGAGGCTTTTAGTTTTGGTTACAGGTAGTGAGTGAACTAAACCCACCCACCTTTCTGCTCCCCCTGTGGCTGCCTGGGAGCTCCAGAAGGGTTTCCATTGCCTTTCTATCCTTAATGGGAACTATCTGACCTTCCCTGTAAGGCATTTGAGGACATCTTTGTCCTGCACAAATAGGAAAAACAAGAATGCTGTAGAGAATATTTTTCCATATTATTTCCTGAATTATTGTCAGAGAATTAATTAGATATATGACAAGTTTGTTTTTAAAAGCACTCGCCGGATCTGACCGGGGCAGTTGATACCTTTCGGAATTACGCTATTCCAAAGGTTCTCCCAGTAGGGGTAAACCCGTGCTCTGAGCAGCCCCCACCCGCCAGCACCACCCAGCGCCCGCCGGGATCACTGCAATCGCCGTGACGAGACAGAGTTCAGCTGGTCATGGAATATCATCGTATTTTCATGGACATTTTAAAGCCTTATTTTTAATGTTTAAACAACTGGACGTTACACACTTGTTGAATTTTGGAGGCGTTTCCTGGCAGCTGAGCACTAGAACCTGACAGCAGCAGTACCCAAGCACTGTACTGCAAACACAAAATGGAAATGAACAGCATTAAACTCCAAATTGTCATTTAACTGGAGGAATTAATAAAGAATACTAAAAGACGTCTAAATAGGGAACCTTTCAATTGCATGTAGGGAAATAAGGAAGTTTCTCAGTGGTTCTATGAAAGCTTTAAAGGCAACCCAAGTGCAAATTACAAACGATACTAAGATTCCAGTCAACCCCCAGACCTCTCTGAAAATAAAACCATGCCACAAAGCCTTTGAGAGCAATTTTTATTAGGGTAGCAGAACGGACTTGCAGAAAGCCTATACCAGTACTCCTGGGTGTAGTTTCACCAGTGCGCTGCTTTTATTGTGGATATTCAACTGCATGTTTAGAATTCAGCATGGCTTAGGGAACTAGAGAGAACAAGAGCTGGATTTCCTGAGTTAACATAGGACTTTGCACTTGGATTTCTTCTCCTCAGACTTCTGCCAAACAGTGTTGGATCCCTTTTTTCAGAGGCTGCCCCCAGACAGCACCAGCACTTGGGTTACACATCTCACAGTTTAGCAACTGGACTATGGAGAACACACCAAGAGAACTGATAGCAGGATCTGTCTTCCATGTGACCTCTGCAGCTGGAATCAGAATGGCTGGTGCAGCACTGCATGACTCGAGTTCCTTGGATCACACAGCCCTTCCCTTCCCTTCCAACGGCATCCGAGTCACAGTGATGCAGACAGACGCAGTCTTTGACCTGAGAGGCTTTACAACCACAGAGTAACTACTGAGTAGCAACGAGGGCAGCAAACTAGTGCTACAGTTTTGTTTCAAAATAAAATTTAGAGAATGGCATGTTTCCATGCCAACAGACATGATCAGAGGTACAGTGACTCAGGTGATGTGGAAGTTACACACTTCAGTTTGACAGATAATTTGGCATTATTTTATTATGAATCCAAGTGAGCGTGAATGAAACAGAATCGGTACCAACTTTCTGCAAATGAAGACACAAAGATGTGAAAATTTGGTAATAGTGCTCTCACAAGCCTGAAAACACTTAGGAAATGCAAGTTTGCGTAAATAAGGTGAATGTGGTTTAACTTTATTTACCTGCCAAAGAATCTGTCTAAGAACACTTAAACATAACATTTCTTAGCTCCCTAACTTATAAAAAAAATTACTTTCAACAGAGGTGAGGTACTGGGCTGTCATTGTTTACACTAAATCAGAAATGAAAGCCAGAGAGGGATGAATGAGGGAATAGCAAATACACAAGACATTAAAACCAAGAGAGACTTACTGCTTGACACACTAGTTCTGAAAGGTTGCAAAGGCAGAGGCTGTATTAAAATTGAATTTAAGAGTACAGGCAACCACCCAGGTGTCAGGGATTTTCTCACTCAGCTTCCTGCACATTAAAATGATATGTGCTCCCGGATACTAGTAGATTTCTGGAGATAATCCATTTGCTCAGTAACAAACTCCAGCTGGAGAGTAGGGGGGACACGGCAGTTTGACTGTGTGGCAGTTCGACTGTGGAGCTACAAATCACACTGGACTGGGGAAAGAAGGCAGGTGACAAGCAGCAGGGACACAGCCAAGGATGGTCAGTTCTGAACAGAAAGGGCTTCCTTCAGCATGCGTAGGAGTGCCCCAGAGCAACCGGCAAACTGCTCTGTCTGATTAAGCCACAATGCCACTTGAACACTCACTGAATCACCCAACCCGAGTGTTTAAACACAGGAGCAGCAGCACCAAAGCACATTCATACTTTATTGCTCAGACCTGTCCCTGCTCCAGTGCTGGTCAGAACCTGGCAGCAGAGGGGCTGGGAAAGGGCACAAGTGCCATCCCATAAACATGGGTGTTTCTTACACATTCTGATGGAAAACGTTCAGAGATGACAGCAGTGCTGTCAGGTTTAGTTCTTGAACTCAAAATGAACATCTCCAAAATACCAATTTTAAATTCAAAAGAACAGTTTATCACTTTGGTATCTCTTGGTCCTCAGTTGCTGACGCACTCCTGGATTGGTTGCAGTGTTGTTCTGTGCACACTCCTGGTGCTCTGCATGGGTATTAAGGATAGAAGTGAAGAAAATTTGCAATCACATTCCACTACTTGTTTGCTACAGATTTTTTTCCCCAAGTATTCCAAAAGCAGAACAGAAGCCACATTCTAATTCAATGACGCACACAAAAACTTGGGTTTCCCCATTTAATAGAGATTGGCCAGATTTACATCAGACCCAGACATTATTTCTGATTGGTTTTGTGGGGTTGGGTTGGTTTTTGTTTATTATGTTACAAACTGAAGTTCAGGGGACCTTGCAACAAGTCCCACAAAGCACAGTGCAACATTTAAAAATAAAAGTAAATGAAACTGCCAAACACCCAATCATTTTCTGCCAGAACTGGGATATTTTTCCTAAGACATCACTTTGAGGAGGGGGTTTAAAATTCAGTGAATGAACTCAAGATAGTGGGAACTGCAAGGAAAAATGAGAAATGACAGCCACAACCTTTTCAATTTAAGGGCAGAATATAAGTCTAAGATATTTTTGATAAATTCTGACAAGAAAAAGAAAACAGCATACTTTAAAGTATATTGAAGCAGTGATTTTTAAACAAAGAAAGCAGAACTAGAACATCTTAAATTTTAATCCTTTCTTTACAGGTTACCTAGCCCACTTTTGATTAAGAAAACTGTAGAAAGTTAGTAACAGCCACAAGTTCACACCGAAAGGTGGCACTTGTCAATTTTCCATAGAGTCCTGCTTTACGGGGTGTCTCAAATGCACTGCTCCGATCTTCTAGCATATGTTGCTGACAGCAGTTGTGTCAGATTAGTCCACTGGTCGCTTTTCACCATATTTCTTTGTAAACTCTTCAGCGTTCTTACAGAATTTTTTACGGTCCTTAGAGTATTCTTCAGCTAGGTCAGCCCGGAGGGGGTGCTCGGGCTGTGGATCATTCACCAGTGCTATGAGGGACTGGATTACTGTCAAAAGAAGTATAGAGACTGTCAGACACTAAGATGGTTAATTTTTAAAAATCAAACTGTAAGCAAAATTCCCCAGTAAGAAAAGAGCTTTAACTGCATTTAAATACATCCCCATAAATCTTGGGCCTTTTCAAACGCAGGACATGAGTAAGTTGGAGCAATATGCCAAGATTTAGTTCTATGACCATGAATGAACACCAGAAAATTGTATTTGTAAACAAAATCAACATAAATAGAGACCAAAGTGGACTACAAATGATTTTCCAGAATTGGCATCCCATCTGAAATACTCTCCTATGGCTCAAAAAGAATCAAAGTTCCCAGACAAATTCATCTAAAGGGATTGGGTAAAGATGGAATTTCCACCATGAAGCATTTTTCCCAACACCTGTCACAGTGATGCAGCTGTGACTGGGCCTACTTCTGGAAACCCTTTTTTCCAGCTTTATTTCCCTATGACTCTTAATTCCCCTGTGAAGAGGAGGCAAGTCTTCCCTTTTCTCTCATAGTTCTTGACTGAGGCAGCCACCAATACAGATGCACCAGGCAGACAAAGGGATGAGAGCTGGAAGGGGCATTTCGCCCCCTGCTCACAGCTATGTCGTCAAGGAAATGTCAGTCTCCAGAAAACAGAAACGCACCTGACATTTACACAGCGAGCCTCACACACCACAGTGACATTGACTGCTACATTTTCCTCACACAGTCCTCATGGCCACTGAAAGCTCACAAAGATGGGGAGTTCCCCTGTCCTGTCACTCAAAGGTGTCCTGAGGGCAGGTCTACACAAAGAGTACTTTCCTGCCCAACAGCTGGAGCAGCATGAACAACATTCATTTGAAGTAAGTCTGTACTACCCAGAGTAAGACCAGGCAGCACTCCCAGGGTTTTTAATGTGAGTATAACAAACCCTCTTCACTTCATGTACTGCACAGCAGGGCCAGCTGCTTCCTCCCGAACTGACTTCCAGCACTGACACCTGCCCCATCCTGCAGAGGGGTGTTCCACAGCTCAGCCACATGTGTGTGGAAAGGCAGAGTCCATCCTTTGTTCTGAAAGATCTACTTAGCAGTTCAGCTGCATTCTCCCTTGCAATGCAAGTTCCTACGACGCTTATCACTCCAGTAGAATCAGGAATACTAGGATGGCTTCTTTTGGAGCACTGATCTTGTCAAGCTCATACTCTTTTCTACCCCTACCTGACAAGAATGGGAACATACCTCAAACTAAATACTCAACTCTGGACTGCTAAAAAAGAACATTTCCTACCAAAAATCTGAGTTGAAACAGCAACAAACTATCTAAGGAATGTAGAATTGCTACTAGCTTCCTTCACACTAACTCACCAGTCCTGGACTTACAACTGCCATCACATTACTGACTGCTTATGAAACCAGCAGCAACACTGCATGTGACAATCCCTTCTCACTGAGCAAAACATGCTAAAACACTAGGGAGAAAATCTGTGTTCAATAACCTTAATAACACAGTAGGAAACACATATGCCAGAAAAAGTCATAACAGGGAACTGCCTCAATATCCACAGCATTTAAAAACTATATTGCTCTAACAGTCTTTTTTAATACTAAGCATAAATAAAAAGTACAGCAATAAGATGGACATTTAGTACGTGAATGAAAGGTGAGTTAATGATTTAGGATGAACCTAATCTCACCACTTTTGTGACATCTCACTGAAAAAAAAAGTCACTTTGATGTTGTACTAATAATGTCACATTATTTCATTGAGAAAGGCCCAAACAGCAAACAGACTGAGGGTGATTTTTTCAGTGCAGAAGAAATCTGAAGCAAAAGGAATAGACATTTAAGCAGGGCTATAATAACACTGTCACAGGTTCACACAACCATGTAGTAACAACAGATGTTGACAGTAAAAAAACAACTTTTCAAAGAACAAGTTAAAAGAAAGACAAATGAAAGACCACAACACAAAAGATCATGAGAGATTTGCATTATTTTGGTACCCTGGTTTGTTCCAAATTCTGATTTTAGCACAGCTTGTATTCACTCTCAGATAAAAAGGGAATTGGTGCTTCTCAGGGAGACACCAACTGTTTTTCCTGCATGCAAACAATTGCTTCAGAAGTTCCAACTAATGCCAGCTTGCATTTCAAGCTGGGCAGAGACATGTAATCTCTTTACCTAACTAGAAAAGGCTGATAGGACCAAGACAGCAGCTCAGGTGTTAACAAAAGCCTTCTACACATTTTTTCCATCTCCTCTCTGTTCTAAACTACAAGAATTTTGCTGTTTTGTCTTTGGGGCAAGATCACACCAACTGTAAGGACTTCCATTAGCAGGAGGACACAGGAAAAAGAAATCTTAAGTACAGCATTGTTTCCTATCAGGAACAAAGTTCCAGTGAAAACAACTTTAAAGAGGATCCTGGAAGATATCCTGTCTCTTATGGAGCAAGATACTTCAGTGTCACCAAAGCTCTCGCATTGCCCGAAACTGTTACTCACCTAAGTAACAGTTAGTTACCTAAGTAATACTTTTAAAAAATAAGCATTTTTTGCAAGGATGTTTGCTCTTTCTATATGTATAATAACAAATGCTTAATATCAAACTAATAATTACCTGTCAAAAAATGGGAAATTCTCATCCCAACAACAGAAAAAAACCTACTTGAATCATACTCTCAGTCTGCCACAGAACCTGATGTAAGTTTTTTTCCTTAAAATACTTGAATTCTTATCCTAAGACATTGTACACAGTAGACTTTACAGTAGTGATCTTTTTAGATCTACAAGTTAATCTGTGTTATGATTTCAGGTTTTGTTTATGACTCCCTTGATATTGCAAGCCATATCAAATTACTGAACCACATGGCAGATTATAAAATATGCAAAAGCCTTGAAGTGTTAGACCCTTTCTTTCAAACATCCAGAAATGTACCAAACACCTCTGGATTCTAAAGTCACTGTTTAAAAAGAAACAAAAAATAACCCCCACACAAACTACCACCAACATTTTCAAGTATACCAAGGACACAACCTTAATAAACGCTTCAGTCATGAGGAGTTTTGTGGTTTCCTGGAGGTGGAAATCCCACATGTCAGTGCCATCACCTCACATGCCAGTAACAAAATGAGATTCCACAAGTTTTGCATACCTCATGTGATTCATGACACAAACCTTAGAACAAATACACCCCAAGAGCACCAGCAGCTGACAAGTTGACACATTATTAGTTTTAAATTTAAACACACTATGAAGTTTCTCCATACCCAATTCTCTCTCCACATGGAGTCCTACCTTGGTCAGTTTTGGTTGCTGGCTTCCAGTTTTCAGCACTAATTACTGGCAGACAAACCTGCCCCTTTTCATCGATGTTAGGGTGATAGATCTTTGTTTTAAATGTAATCTTAGGAGGTTTGAATGGATATTCTGCTGGGAAGTTGATTTCGATTCTGAAGGCTCCTTTATCATATGGAGGATTGTCCTGCAATAAGAAGGCGGAATGTCAAGAACGTGGCACATAGTAATGGACTCAAGTAAAAAAAGGCATGCTCCAGACTTGGATCTATCAAATGACCTCTTTGAAAGGCACTTTCTTCCAACGTGTACTGCCACGTCTGTGTGTCAGGAAACATCAAAACCTGTTTGGGGACAGAGGCAATACAACCTGTACATTTGCATCCACCCTGGAAAAAGCAGACTGCCATTGTCCTGCAGCTGGCTGACACTTGTACTAGTAAGAGAGCATCCAACCCCATTTACTCCCAGCTGAAGGCCCTATTTAACAAGTAGTTTTATTCCCAACTTTGTGTTTCAAAAAACATTGTAAACCCTTTCCAAGACACAAACAGCAAAGTTGAAAGAGAAATGGGTTTTCTGAACACAGTTATTTTGTGTGTCTTACAACATGGTGGCATCAGCAGCAAAGCAATTCGTCAGATCTCCCTAAATGTTCTGAGAACATTTTTGTGCTGACTACACAAAAACCTGCTGATCATTCATGGCTACTAAAAATAGATATTCACTGTGTCTGCTGATGAGAACATTCTGAATTTGTATGCAGTTTTAGCACCCACTCTTATCAGATCAGTTTTGAAGAAGCAGGATGAGAGAACTGTGAAGTTCTCCATGCTGAAACAGAAAAAACAATGCCCTGGATCTCACTTAGAAAACCTGTTAGACTATTGATACTGCTTCAGATACTGACTGCAGAAGGGAGGCAGAAGAAAAATAAATAAACTATTGCTACATTTAAAGCTTATGAAAATACTGTTCTGCACTGGAAACAGTAACTGTAAATGAAGCCTTTCCAAACACTCTGAGAACATGAATCAAAGGATGAGAGTTTCCAGTTGGTGTAAAGTATAATCACACACATTCTTCATTAGCAACAAGATCATTCTCTGCAATCAAACCCACTCCAAGATTTACCAATATAGGGGAGCAGGGAGTGTTGTATTAAAATATAAGTCAGTAGAAGACATTTTAAGTTCATCCATATGGAGAATCTAGTTATGCATTTGTAAGAAATACATAATTTCTGCAGCCAAGGGAAGAAGTAACTACAGTGGCTTTAAAATCACTTTTCACCCAAGCAATCCTAAAAGTTTTGGAAGTTTACCAAATAATTTTTGTTGGTGGTGACAACTTAAGCAGTCGGTGCCCTCTCCCCCCACAGCTCACTTGTTCTTGCTTCCATCACAAGCTCTAATTTGTGAGGATGTTCAGTGAACAAACACGGGAAAACATCCATTTTCTTCACCATACCTGACCAACGCATTGAAACGTAAGTGTATGTAGACTATGCAAGCAATTAATTTCCAATTATGTTATATTTATTTTGACACTGACAAGAGAAATAGAATTTTAAACACCAAAACACGACTTGCATTTGTGATGCTTCGAATCTTTGCAAAACAAACAACTACAGTCATACTCTGGTGAGCAGAAACTGTTAAAAATAGCTGTTGTATACTATACAATCCTAATTTAACAGGAAAAAGCAAGTATTTCTGTGTTTTCCTTTATTGGTCACATTTACCAACCTTACACTCCTTCAAAGTATTATCAAAGCACTAAACTGTTACACATGAACCACAAACACCAGAGTGGCTGATTAAAGCAGTTGTTCCTCAGCTCTATCAAATTTCAGTGTCACATCCCGCTTGCTTTATTTGTAAGAGTAGTGTCAACCACTAAGGTATCACTTGCAGGCACGTAAGTAAACAGTAACTAAATGTATTCTACAGCATTTAAAGCACAAAGGCCCAGCCATTATCTCAGCCTGTGCCTTGTGAATTCCAGAGCAGCATCCAAGTAACAAGGCAGAGGCACCGCTACAGAGATGCCTCAAAGTCTTACGTATGTATTAAAAAGACAGACTTCCACTGGCTAGGGGGGCTTTGTGGTAGCATCCACAGAAAGCAGAACTGCTGCCCCAGTGGCACAGCCCCAGTTGCTGCAGGCTTAGAAGTAACTCATAGAACCAAGGGAGGCATTTTGCATTGCTACAGCAACAGCAATGGGAAACAAGAGGTGAAAATCCAAGGGACTTTCAACCAAGGAATTCAACATTTCCTGCAATTCAGATTTCCTGCTTTCCGCTTAGTAATAAATCCCTCTCTATTTGACTAGCATAGTGGTTATCTACTTAGACTAAACATTCTCCATTAGAAGATCATAGTGCTTATAAAAATATTCAATTTTTTTAAAATTAATTTTTTTGGCACTAATTAATGCCTAAGTAAAGAGACTTTCTTTTAAAGAGCTCACTTCTGAATATACAAACCTTTTCCTTGCATCAAACTTTTCCCAATACTCAATTTTATCCTAGAAATAAATCTAGTCAATTGAAAAAAAAATACTGAGTAAAAGTATTTCATACTTCCTTTTTTATTATTATTTATGTTGATATAGATTTTGTACTTTAAGCTTAATGTAAAAGATGTCAATGTAAAAACAAAATGTAAAAACTTAATATAAAATAAAAAGTCATTTGCTTCCCTCTTCCAACACTCAGTGCCACCACTGAGCTCCAGTGTTGGAGCAGGCCTACAATAATGCAGCATCCAGGGATGGATCAGGAGTAGAACACCTTGCAGTTACAGAAGGATTTTTCTTTGGACTAGTTACAACAAACACAAAGTAACATGTATCACCTGGATAAAACAAACCAGGGAAGATACTCAAATGAGACAGGAAGATTACGCTCTTTCTCCCAGATTACATAGGGTGTCTGAAGAGAGACAAGATTTAAAACCAGGAGCACATTTCAGCTGCAGTATCACCTGTGTAAGCTCACCTTGTATTGATTAACAACCAGAGGCTGCCCAAACGCACACCTCTGAAGGACAGGTTTTACAATAATAAAAAAGATATCCTTGTCAGGGTGCAGGAATTATTTCATGGTCACCAGCAGCACTACTAAACTGTAGATTTATGACACACAAATGATCCTAATTTTAAAGCTCATAAGAATAAGGAGCAACCTATACTCACAGGAACAATAAGCCCTTGCCAGGTCAATAAATTAGCTTCATCAACCTGGATATTACGGAAGTTTTTCATTCCACATTTGCGGATTTCTTCAAGCTCCTGAAAAGCAAAGTAAAGTATTAAGTGTAAGTTAATAACTGTATTAAGCAAGATGCTCATATTTATTTTTCAAGATGCTTAGAGGTCAATGTGGTTTCTTTAATGTTAAAGCAGCTTGAGGTTATAGTGGTGGCAACCCACACAAATAAGAAATAAAATTTTGCACCTGTAAAAAGTGAAATTCTCTATGACAAGATATTAAAAAGCTTATTTTTTTTGTCAGAAAAACACAAAAATGCCTTGTTATTAACAGGATTAGAGATACAATGAAGCAGAAGTATTAAAGAAGTACATTTTAAAATGTTTTTCTATCTCAAATGTAAATCAGTGGCTTTCATAACAGACCATTGATAACATTGTGAAGCGCAGAAATAAAACGCATCTAAGGATTTGTCTGAAGGAGAACAGTGATTTGGAGAAATTATTTCATAACAATTTTAAACAATGATAAAATCACTGAACAGGCCAATTATTTCAACTGAAAACAAAACAAATTCCTGCATGACCAGCTTAAATTGATCCAAACCCAGAAAAATATCAATCTAACCCAAACAAGCCTTGTTTAGACCAGTAACTTGAGAAAATTCAGCTTTTCCTCTCTTTGGTACCTCAAAGCTCACAGTACATATTAAGAGTCCTCTCTTTACAGCTGTGTCACTCTTGAACAAGGTATCTTTCTGTAACAGTCAAACCATTTTTAATCAGTTAGGGATCCAGGTATCACCAAAACAAGTATTTCAGCATTTTTCTATTTAAAATTATTTATAAATCCTAGTGTAGGAACTGTTTCCTGGAGTATTTCATAAAAGCTAAAAAGAAACACATGGTGTCACTTTTATTTCCCCACAACAAGTACAGTCCTTTGCTCTTTAACTCTGCTGTTTTATCTTTAAAAAGAACTTAACTGAATAAAAATTCAAAAGTCATCTACAGTCAAACATGAAAGTTTCCCAGCGCTTTCAAAAGTGCAGCACATGTCTGGTGGCTGCATAGGTTAGGAAAAATGTTGCTTATACAGCAGCACTGGTGTGCTCTGACAGTGGTCAGCCCTGCACTGAGTGCAGGCACCTTGCAAAATCAGGCTGGGTGTTACTATGATAAAACCACCAACTACAAGCAAAGGCACTACAGACTGGAAAACAAAAATCACCAGTTTTCCTGCTGTACTGTACTGTCCATTTTTTGGGGGAGGGTTTTTTTCCCCCCTAAAATAGCTCTATGTTCATATTGGATCAAATGTTTCTGCATCTGACTGGTAGATTTAATACTTTCACTAAGTTCTCGCATAAACGCAGCACAGTGATAAACCTGAAGGCAAATGAGATTTCCAAATGCACAGGAAAAATCACACGAGAGCCACACATCAGAAAATGAACATTTACATTCCCACCCACTGCACCCACAAAAGCAAGAACACACTCTGAACGTGGAAATTTAACTGTGGAGTCTTGGACACTGAATTGATGCCCAATACAGTCTTCATGACACTAAAACTTACTATCCAGTCTAGATCCATGGATTAACCCCCAAATTCCACTGCTGCTAGATTCATGCAGTGTCACAGACAGTTTGGGTGTTGTTTTCTTTTTTTTTTTTAAGAGGTAAGAGGATTATCCTATATCCTTAAAGCAGAAAAACATATAAAAGCCACACAAAAATAATCCCATGAATCATATTTATAGGGATAAAGAGCAAACCAAAATATTCACAAGAAAATAACCTTTATTATCCCAGCTCTAAGTGATGCTTTACCCTCACTGAAAGCGCAAATCCCCCCATTGCCTTCCTTTGAGGGCTCCTGCATAAAGCAGCAGCTCAGGGAGAGCCTGACTGATCCCAGACTGACTCTGCCCTGACAGGGTCAGGGAAGTAACTTGCTCCAAACAGTTTTGCTGCTCTCTCCCACCACACACAGAACTGTGAAGTCCTGGCAAACTACTACTCCACTGCATGTAAAAGGGATAAATTCCATTCCATACTAGATGTAACACACCAAACATTAGGAACAAAATAAATTAATTAAGCAGTAGGTATTTAAGCATGAATAAACATGCACAAATAGGCATTATCACAAGTGTCTTCACTCTAAAACAAGGAAAGGAAAATGGCTTTACACTAATTTCTAGCTACTATATTAAAAACATTACACATATGATAGAAATCTCCCCCATTATGTCTCAGTGGGAGTGCAGATTTCATGCAGGAGCTTTTATCCCAGGTTCAGACGAAGCATTACACTGTTGCTGGCCCAGAGAACGACTGTCCAGACACACAAAAAAAGGAGGACTATGACTCTATAATTCAGGTATGTCATTAAGCTAATAAAACACATTAGAAAAGTGTAGCTTCAGATTTCTGGAAAATGAAACACCTGCATTTTATAGTTAGATTCAAGTTAAAAAACTGGATGCTGAATTAAGAAAAGGAAGAATCCCATACAGAGATCATTACAAAATTGTAAAACTTAATATGCAAGCAACAAAAAGTTTAAAATAAATATGCAAATAGCTCCTCATTTCCCTCAAGTCCACCACAGGAGAGACGGAATTAAATGAGAAGACACTAAACAACAAGCTAAAAATTATGGAGGCCACCTTCCTCTTTAAACTGACATGTGAGGCCTTTGCAGGAAATCACTTCCAAAATCAGAGAAGTGATAAATTACTGGAGTGTGTCAGGGCTCTATCCTGCCCTTGTCCTGTGGTTGGAGCTGACAGCTGAGCCAGGGACAGACAGGATAAACCCGACAGTTCCAGCCCTCACACGCAGGCAGGACTACAAAGGTCACGGACAACCGAGCCACCTTAGCAGGGCACGTACCTGAACCATGCACTTATGATAAATCCCAATTTATATGAGAAATTACTTTTCTTATGCTAGAAGTGTTTAAGATTTCATTTGTCACTCCAAATGAATCAGTTCCGTGTCAGACTTATTTACAAATAGCTTTTTTTCACAGTACTATCCCCACAACCACAACACTACACAAGTCATTCAGGAGTGGTAAGAGCTTAACCATTCACAATTTAAGGGTGTGAGGGGAGGTTGTTCTGGTTTTCTTCTTCTGGCGACTCCCAAACCCAGTAATAAAGATTTAACTGCTTCAGAGCTATGGATGCAGCCACAACTACAGTATAAATCTACTGTGAAAAAAGTGAACAAGCTAACTAAATACTTTCAAGCATCACAGATTGAAGTTAACATTACATTTAACATGGGCTTGAGCAACTGCAAAGGGACAAAAACTACTTCATGAGGTAAAAGGATACAATCCAGATATTTATTTCAAAATAATACTTAAGAGTCTAGGCAGACAGTAAATAGATTAATACCCTTTCTTGTCCTCCTCCTCCACCCCTTAATTTTGTCAAGTAACATAATTAAAGGAGCACAGGAAGAGCATAACTAAAGGTTAGAAGGCTGCAATAAGAATTTCAATCAGTCTTCATTCCCCACTCTGTTATCAACTTTGCATGTGACCTTGCTGCATTGGCTTCCCCACTTACAAAACTGAAAGGTCTTACTTCACAGGGCTCTCTTGAGAAATGATGTTTGTAGTTTGGAAATGTTCAGAGAAAATGTTATACACAGCACAAGAAATGGATAAAAGATCGTTCCAGAGGTGGTATCTGATCTTCAAGTATATAATGCTGAAGGCAGTCATCTTTCAAGTTTTGGGACTTCTCTAAATAAACAAGTCAGATAGGAAAATGCAGTGAAGGCAAATATTTGTTCGAGTACCATCCTAGAGTATGGGAATAACTGTAAGAGCTCATCCTGACTTCAGTCAGTTCTGCATCAAGCCCAAAATGCAAATAAAAACAAAAGTCTACTGAAATAATGCTAAACCATGATTCTCTAGTGTTTACAACTTATGTTTACATCTTTTTAAATACATTCTGTAAAAGGTGCCTGGCAAAGCTAAACAGGCTCCAAAACACTGATCAGGAACTGACCAGTTTCACTTTCCGAATTTACATTACAGAGAAGTGTTAAAACACCTTAAAACATAATTTTACCACAAAAAGCCCCCAACACAAACCCAACTAAAACCCCAAATAGAATCTTATAAGAAATAGTAGGGAGTTTCCTCTACAAAACTACAACCTTGTATACTTACATCTTATTGACTGAGCAATCTACTTTTTGGCAAAGTATTTTAATTTGATTAAAAATCCTTTTGTCACTTCTGTTTCAGAAAGGGAAAATTAATTGATATTCTCACTTCTCCATAAGGACAATCACACATTGCTCAAAACTACATTTCCCTTGTTACTGAGAATGGAAATTTGAATCAATTTTGAATTGTTTTTCAAATAATGAAGTTGTTTAAAACCTCTTTATTTGGGAGAGTTACAGTGTTTACAGGACCACAGCATCCTGGAGATAGCAGGCTACCTACCTGGGTGTGGCCTCATGTTTGTGTTTTATCACGGAGTTGAACAGTTGCATAAATGTTTGACTGTGCAATTATGGAGGCAGAGTAAGAACAATAAGATTAAAATAATTGTCTACGTGTCTCACTTTATATTTACTCTTTAAATCTATTTTCAATTTTTAACACTAAACATACTTCTGAACATCTAAAAACCAAAGTGTGAATATTACAGATTATAGGCAGCCACCATGGAAGGGCACAGCTCCACACCTGGGGCAGCACAGCCTTCTCCAATACCACCCAACACCCTGTGGAATGTGCAGCTCAGCACCATGTTACTACACCTGTGAGTAAGTACTATGAGTATCCAGCATCAAAATAGCTGCACCCTCTGCATTCCCCCACTACTTCTCCACACAGCATTTAGCTACAGATCTCACATGGAGAACAGCTTATTTTACAGTAGTGGGTGGCAGCTGTGAAAAGCCTTCCCCTTAAGTCTCTGGGAGATCTGTGATTCCCATCACATGTTTGGAGACAATTTGCTTTATTGGAAGGAAATTTATTATTTATTTTTACAGGAAAGGACCCTGAAGCCTTGTACCCCCTTAAAAGAGAAGCCGTAGATCCTTTCCGAATATAATTACTCCATATCTGCCTGTTTTAACCCTGAGAGATCATCCACAACACACAAAGACTCCTTTATTCCCACCACTCACATTTCACAAGGAGTCAAGATTCAACAACTGTGGCTCTTTGAAGAGGTGTAATGGTGGCTCACAGATCAAACCTCCACTTCAGATGTCACTGCAATATGAGTCATTAGCGATGTTTATTTCCCATTTTTGCTAAGCTAGGTGTGCTCCTGGAAGGGCACACCTCCCCTGAGCTGCTGTGAATCAGGAGGGAAGACTTCAGCTAAGACTATTTGACACCCTGAAGTTCAGCAAAAATAGGCCATAAATAAGGTCTTTGGCCTAGTGAACGTGATTTGGTCAAACATACCCTCAGATAACAAGTCAACCTTATTCTCTTTGTAACTTGAATTCACATTTAAAATTGAACTGTATGAGTACAATGACAAAATTTGTAATGCTTCTTTCACTCAGAGGTTTGCAAACTGAAGATGCAAATGGCTTCCCCAATCTGTAAGGGATATCCATTTCCACCTGGAGAGCAGAAACTAGACTCATATTCCCAGTTCTCTACAGGCAGACAGACAGTTATTATGGATGTGCTGCATCCAGCCTCTTTGAGCCACAGTGATTAATATGAATAACTATGATGCATGACATGAGTCCAGAAAAAACGCAGTACTTCAAAATCTTGGCAAGACCTTAAGGAAAGGGGAATTGCTTAATTTTATGTCACCTATAAAAGGTTTAAGGTTTAGTTTCACTTATCAAAGTTGATATTTAGCTCAAAGAAAGGACAGCTAATGCTTATCCTAGATTATTTCAAACATAACTGAGTGACACACAGAAAAACCCTATTTCTTTTAGTTATAATCACTCATCATTCCTAGACCGTGAGAAAAACACCCCACAGACTCTTCCCAATTGCAAAACTTCAACAACGAACAACTTCAATTTAAAGTGGACCTGTGAATTTGGAACTTCAACAGTGATATTAGGGTGACACACAGGCGAGTTCAGACCTCCAAAGCATCATGCTGCAGCAATCCAGATGATGTCACTCACACGAGCTCTGCTTCGTTCCTACTGAGATGAATGGCAAACCCAGAGCCATTTGGGCTGACTCCACTCTCCAGAGGCAGGAAAGGTAACAGCCTTTGCAAATTGTGTGATAGAGCATCTCACAGCTCTTGGGCCACATAAAAACCACAAACAGCATGAACAACGCACAAATATTAGGCAATAAAAAAGAAACTAAAAACGTAAGAGGAAAGTTATCGATGTTTCTCTCCTTCCCACACCCCTCCCTCTGACAAACAACTGCCACACCAATTTTTTAGAAAATAAGCTTACACCATCAAAACCCGTTTTTACTGCATTTTAATAAGAGATTAAAGTACTAACTAATGTTTCAGAAGTACACTGAAAATGAGGAGGGGGACTGAAAAGCAAGAGGTACTGCAGATATTAAGAACAATTTTTCTTGCCTTTCAGATTTTTATTTTCTATTTTAAATTAAAGAAGATAATTGTAATTATGTACTTTCCCTATCAGAGTAGTAGTGACATACTTTTGAACAATTAATGTATTTTTTTTCAGAAAAGGCAGAAAAGCTGCCTTACAAAAATATAGAAGTAAATGGGTGTTTACTATCTCAAACCAAGGGGACCCTTATTTGAGTATACAGTAATAGACATATTAATTATGATACTAAAGCCCTGATAAAACATTACAGCTACTGAAATGAAATAAAAACTGAATTCCATCTTGCCAGGTTCCTTAGGGACAATTAAAGGTTTATGCCTACTGATTTAATATATAAGAACGACACTGCAAACAATGTATCTACTATTTAATTTTTAAATGCTCCATAGCACATTTAGACAGACAAGACAAGCCCTATGGAAGCACTGCTGAGCTACTGGTTTCTTCAAAAACAACCAAGTTATAATGGTTACTTATACAGCTGTACCATTAAGGAAATGCAGCTTCAGAACCTGCCATCTACATGTCCTGGTGAAATCCCTGCCCTATTGGGGGTCCACATCCTTGAACCCAGCTGTAAAACTGGTATTATTAGATAAAAGTTTAATAGAATTGCCCAAGTATCTGTCAAATCCTAGTGCAGGGTTATGTTGCACCACACAGGGGCAGGTTTTTCAATATGGGTGAAACATCACCCAAAAGTTACAGGATCTTTCCCCTCCATTTCCCTGGACTGGCCTGTAAAGTTCATTGATGTCCTCACAGGCACTTTGTATGCAAATCCTGCCGGGTACTGTCAGAGCATTTTACAGATGACTACATTTTATGCCACTAAGTCTGCATGTCCTGGGCAAACCTCACTACTCACAGTTTGTGATGTTAACTGGCAATTATATACAGCACATAAAATAAATTTGTGTGCTTTGGGGGCAACGCTTACCATTTTTCTCTTAAGTACCTTACTCCTCAAGCAAAATAACGTGAAACATAACCCCAAGCAGTATTTTACAATAAGCCAAACGTGCTCTTGGTTAAAACCCAACTGGGGCCAAGTTTCCATTTCCGAGTACCATCCGCGGCTCAGAACAAATAGAGCGAAGACAAAAACGTTACCACGTCCGCCGCGAATAAGGAAACTTCTGAACCCAGGTCCATGTTTCAGTGCGATAAACTTCTTACTCATACAAGGAAGAGGCTACTCTCCAAAACAACGAACATGAAGTTATTTCATCCCCGGCATTCGGGGGACGGTTCCTCACCGGGGCGAGTGCAGGGGGAGCAGTGAAACCCCCGCAGGGAAGCAGGAAGGGAGGGAGGGAGGCGACGGCGCTTCCTCGCCGAGCCCTCCCCCGGCAGGGTCGGTGCCCCCTCCCGCCACCCCGAGGATGCCCGGCCCTGGGACGCAGCGTTTCCCTCCCCGCGGCCCTTCCTCTTTGCTTAGTCACCGTGGAGCCCCCCGAGGAAGGGGGTCGGGGCGGCCCGCGGCGCCCTCCCAGCCTCCCCGCCTAGCGCCGGGCGTCGTTCGAGCCCGCAGGGCACTGCCAGAGTGCGAGGCGGCGGCAGGAGCACAGCGCGGCCCCTCACGGCCGCGGCCCGAGTGCCGGTTGCTCCCGCCCCGGCCGCCACGGTGCGGGGCGTCGCCGAGAGGCGCGGGGGAGGCCAGAAGGCCGGGGCGCGGCAGGACACGCGGCCCCGCGGTGCTGGATGCGCGCGGGGCGGAGAGACGGCCGGAGGAGCAGGGCCCACCCGGCCGACGGCCCTGCCCGGCGCTGTTACCTTCATCAGCCTCCTGCTGGCCGCCATCTTGGCTCTGCTGCCGCGCCCCACAATGCATCGCGGCGCGGGCCGGCCCAGCCGCCTTGCGCTTCCTGCGGCGGCGCGCGCTGGGCGGGGCGAGGGTGGGGCGTGCGCTCGGTTTCGGCCGCGCTCGGTTTCGGCTGCGCTCGTCTCCGCTCGGGTTCGAATCGGACGCGCTCGGCCTGGCTCGGGTCAGGTTCGGCTACACTCGGCTCCGCTCAGGTCGGTTGCACTCGCCTCGACTCGGTCGGGCTCGGCTGCAGGCGGCTGTGCGGTCCTCGGCGGTGCCTTTTGTCCGACTGCGTTTTTAATCATCGATCACTGCTCTGAAGTGCTGCTGTGCCTTACTCTGTGTACTGTGCACTCCTCCAAATCTCGTCGGGAGGCAACAGACAACCACCTGTAGTCACAGGCTTTATCAAACAAGCCCATGCCACGCTCAGAGCACTTCTCTGCCTTTAGTTTCTTCATATACTTAGTTTCTTCCCCTAGGAAGGACAGGGAAAGGCGTTTCCAGAAGCGATCTCTGACCACAGAACCACCCCCGCCCCGCTGGTCTCCCATGAAACCCGCTCGCAGCCGGCCGCGCCCTGCTGCCATCTCCGGCAGAAGAGAGCTGTGGAAGGGGAGAAAATGTCACTGTCAGGATTAATCAGGACTGTAATTTACCATGCGCTTTTTAGCCCTTTAATGGAGCTCTAACTGTAGCTGCCCCCAGCTCTGACCCTCCCCAGCTGTGGAGCTGTTCAGTGTCAGTGCAGGTGCCCTTAGGTATTCAAGACACAGGGCTGGCAGGTATGACACAGGACATAAGTTACTACAACACATCTAAAATGCCACCAGACATCAGTGTCCGGGCCTACAACACATCTAAAATGCCACCAGACATCAGTGTCCGGGCAACTGACTTGCTCCTTAAAACATTCCCCATTGCCCCGGTGTGCTCAGCAATTATTCCAGGATCGGCTCTGCTGATGCATGGCCTTGATTCCCCTTTGCCCCTCCCTCGTGTAAGTTCATGTTCTCACTTGTTCTGACACTTTTTCTACAGAACAAGTAATCTGAAAAAGTTCTCAGCTCTAAAATAAGCTTTACAGACTCAGACAACCTGAAAAAGGAAATGTTGGGGTTATTACAAGAGGCCTTCAAAAATGCAAGGAAAATGAAGCTAGGAAACTGAAAGAGGCAGACCCTCCTGGGGAAGTAGCAGAGAGATGCAAAGAGAGCCGGTGTGCTGACTGGGTGGAGAAGTTAGTCATGTGCCAGGCAGGCACACGTGTGAAAAAAGTTGCTACAGAGACTCTCTGAGGATTCTTGATGTGCTGCTGAAGTGGCATGCTGATGGTGAAGATTTAAAAATGCTGACGTCCGATACAAGAGCTTGTCCAGATTCTATGACTGTGAAATGTACCAATACCTTAATCTGGTACCACGGTAACTTGGAAGAATAGTTCTTACATCTGATTTTCCAGATGTTTACAAACATGAAAAACAAGCTGCTTCAAATACTGTCTTGATCTCTTTATTTGCCAAAATTCTATTCATATCTTCAGCTTGTCTTTATTTGACTGCATAATTTTCCAAGTCTACTCTATGTCTTTAGATGTTCTCTAAACATTTTTTCCCCAAAATACAGTTATTTGGGCCTTCATCTATACCCGCACTGAGACACAGAGCCACCTGACACCAGAGACAGTACTAGAAGCACCACAGGAAATTCTGAAATTACTATCTCTAGTTGTAATCCACAAATTTATAGCTTGTAAGAGAGTGTCAGAAGTAGCTGGGATAATTAGAAGATAATCTGCATTTCCTTTAACAAGACAAAAATACCACCCACACTGCAACTAACAATAGCCCAGCCAGTTCTTAGGAAATCTGTGCTGAGTGTAGCTGTCCTCACAAATTGACTCTTAATGATGTAATCCTGTATTACAGCAAAGTGTTTGAGAAGTTTACATAGAACTAGGCACATTTCACATACCTCTTGCCAGTATCCTGGATCCTTTCAGTGTCCAGTATTAGACTTGACCCAGAGCAGATCTGAAGGTGCCATCACTGATACATACCCTGTGGATGACCAAGGGCTGTACAGCCATACCCCAAGTGCTGATCCCACACGGATGCTGGTTACCTACAGTCAGGACATGCTGTTGTACAGCCCTGGAGAAGTGACAGGAATTTCCTTTCAGACAGAATTCCACCAATTATATCTCGTACTGTTCTGTCAGCAATAAACCCAGACATTTGTTATACTGTTTTTGTAGACAGGTCTGCGTTTTTAAACTTGCTTTTTGGTGTGGTTTCCACATTGTATCCATTACTTTACTTGACAATTAAGAGCGCACAGAGTGCAGGTTTTAGTGCTATCTATGATATCTTCAAGAGACTGGACACTATATTTATGCCTGCCCACTGCCCAAGATTGCTTTCTATCACATTTCCACTGTTTTAAGCAACATAACTGTTCCACTTCTAAAAGAGAAGTTGTCTAAACAGACTTTGTGAACAGGTGAGCCACAAAAAGGCCAACTCTTGAAAACTGTAGAAAAGAATTTTCCTTTTTCTTTGCTGTTTTGAAAAGGCCATCTGAAAGAAAACAAAAAACCTCATGAAAACTGAAGATGGAAAGAATAAGAATAATTTTGGGTCTGTATGAAACCTTGGTACCCCTACATTGTGTTTACAATAGGGACAGGTCAATGCATCTCAAGAGGAATGTAACAGAATCAGGGAAGGTAAAGAGAAGGGCAGACACGATGATCAAGGGAGTGGAACAGTGATGTACTAAGAGAGACTACAATGGCTGAGGCTCTTCCACCTGCAGAAGAGGAGTCTCAGAAGGCATGATCAAGGCTTACAAAATCATAAAGGCAGTGGCTAAGGTGAATATAAAGTTATTATTTATCAGACTGGAATGAAGGTGCACATAGGGAGACACTTGGCATTGCTAGCAGCCAAAAGATGGTGCCTTTTCTCACAGCAGGTAATTAGTGTTTGGAACTCCCTACCACAGGCAAAGCAACCACCAGCACAGGTAAGGGCAACAATCAGCAGGTTCAAAAAGAAACTAGTCAAACTGGGTAACAGGTCTATAAACAGATTAAAAAAGAAAAGACGCATGAAATCATCACCTAACATCTGTAATTGATGTCTAACCATAATCATGGCTGCTTGGGAGTATGAGATGACAGACTGTTGGCTTACATGGTGGTCCTGAGTAAAGCATCCTGTACTGCCACCAACAGGGAGAGAACAGTGGGCTAGATGAACCTCTGTCCTGGTCCAGTCAGACACTCCTTACATTCAAGATACCTTGGAAATGATAGTTTGCAAAATATAGATATAATTCAGATTTCAAAGAGATTCCAATACCTTCAAAACACATCAAAGGGACCTAGCTGCAACACACAAGGGCTAAACTAAACTCTAGGAGAAAATAAAAAAAGATCAAACAAAAACCAAACATAAAAAAATAATCAATGCCTTAAATCATTATATGGCTCTCCACTGGAATTGTTAAATCTGAAATGGTTGGGGGGAAAAAGAAGAAGAAGACAAAATTAATTTTTTTGTTGTCGTTGACAATCCTCCATCCTTTATTCCTAGCCAACAAATTAAAGTTTTATGTGGGTGTTCTTCTCCTTCGATCTGTTGGATCTTTAATGAAAAACATTTTCAAGCCACTAATTATGTATCATGACTGTCATCTGACATTTGTTCTGTCTGATAAGTATCCATTATAGAATTACAAACTCATTGTCTTCCTCCTGCATTTTGTATTGTCATGAATGTTATTAAAGTGATTCTGTGCTATACAGACCCTTTTCCTCTTGAATGTGGTGTTTCTTAACTGTTTATAAAAAACTAAATGCATTGTCTCCTTTGCTCCTGGAAAGTGGCATAAAGATCGAGAAGAGAATGTACAAAGTATCACAACAATGATACCATGAACTTTACACTGTGAGTATGTGAGCTTTGTATTCATGCTGCATTAACTTCTATCAGCCTGAACCAGAGGGAGGGTCGCATGGTGCTAGAATCTCTGAATATCACATTGAAAAAGATTGCTTCTCCCTGAAAAAAACCTGAGAAGCCAGCGGTGCATCCCTCTCAGAATAACCCAGGAGACAGGGCCATCAGCATTCTGCGGTGCAGTGCTGATATCATCCATGCGTCAACTCGTCAGTTTGGAAGTGCATCAGAATCACATCTCTGAAGGGTCGACTCAGATCTCTTTAACTGCCTGCTTCTGGTCTGTATTTGCAGCTGTTGTCTGCAGCCATCGATTGTTAGGGACTAGGACTTTAACACTGTAAGGATATTGAGAGCATTATCTCATGTCCACCTTTTACAATTTTGACAGGCACTTCTTGTAACAACTCATTTCGTTAGCATCTTTTCTCAGGCTCCTTTGAGCCTTGTTAGCTCACCATTGCAGTCTTTTAGGTCATCTTACACGACTGCATCCCCATTCTCACAGTCATCATTCTCGATGAGAGTTTTTTCTCACAATAGTGTCACATTGTCATCTTGTGTGTAGTGGGTGTCTGTGTATTTGTCCTGGAGCTGCTCTGCCCTGATGCACAGACCAGAAGTTAAGTCCAGTCCAGAATAGCACTAAGGGTTTTTCATTAACATGTTAATAAACTGAGCTGATCTAGGTGATGGTTAAGAAGTCATTCCAGACCGACCAGTCCATGGTGTTGTCAGCAGTCAGGACGCAAGTCGCATATGGAGGCCTTGCAGTTCACTCGCTGTTGATTTGTAGCAACGTAGGCTGCAGTTAGAGTTTAGGTCATGTTCCTCACTTGGCACAAGATGCCCAGAGCCGTTCAGTTCTCCTGGAACATTTTGGTGACTTTTCAAATAATTATGTTTCAGATGCAGGCGGATCGCTGAGGAAGTTCAACACACCAGGTTAGCTGATTGCCCTATGAAGAAAAGTCATCCTCTGGCTTAGCAGGGGACGTTCACTGATAAACTAGTTCACTTTTTAGTTAATTAACAAATTGATTTTTTGACTAAGTAATTGATTTTTTCACTAATCAGCTCATTAACATTCACTAATTAAGTAATTAATTTTTAGGCATACTTTTCCTTAATTAACTAATTAACATTTCAATTAAGTAATCAACCTATCTTTTTATTTAATTAATGAATTTTTCAAGTAATTAACCTTTTCACTAATTAACCAAACAATTTTTAACTAAATTAATTAACTTTAAAGTAATTTACTAATATATTTTTAACCAATTAATTATTTTTAAAGTAATTATAAAAAATTATTTCTTACTAATTAATTAATTTTTAAATTAGTTAATTAAAGAAAATTTTATTTATTAATTTTTTACTGACACATAACTTTTTTACTAATGAACTAATGAATATTTTAACTCTGATTTTACTAATTAACTGATAAAGTAATAAACATTTTAACTAAGTAATTAATAACTAGCTCTGTAACTAAGTTCTTGAAACTATTTAAGTAATTAAGTAATTATTTTTAACTAATTAACTAATAATTTAAAAAAACTAATTAATCACCTTTTTAAACTAATTAACTAGTTCATTTTTCACTAGCTAACTAATTAATTCTTGACTATTTCCCAACAAAGAATTAGTCTTGTTCCACTAATTAAACAATTAATTAATTAACTAATGAGTTTTCCTATTATTTTACGGCTTTTTTAACTAATCAACTAATTAGTGAATTACTTTTTTCTCTAATAAACTAATTACCCTTTTTTTTACCACAGAACTAATTGCATGCCTTCAACAGGTGTGGCCAGTCAGGATGACGAGGGGGCGGGACAGCCCCAGGTGTGGCCAGTCAGGATGATGAGAGGGGCGGGACAGCCCCAGGTGTGGCCAGTCAGGATGACGAGAGGGGCGGGACAGCCCCAGGTGTGGCCAGTCAGGATGACGAGAGGGGCGGGACAGCCCCAGGTGTGGCCAGTCAGGATGACGAGAGGGGCGGGACAGCCCCAGGTGTGGCCAGTCAGGATGACGAGAGGGGCGGGACAGCCCCAGGTGTGGCCAGTCAGGATGACGAGAGGGGCGGGACAGCCCNTGAGAGGGGCGGGACAGCCCCAGGTGTGGCCAGTCAGGATGACGAGGGGGCGGGACAGCCCCAGGTGTGGCCAGTCAGGATGACGAGGGGGCGGGACAGCCCCAGGTGTGGCCAGTCAGGATGACGAGGGGGCGGGACAGCCCCAGGTGTGGCCAGTCAGGATGACGAGGGGGCGGGACAGCCCCAGGTGTGGCCAGTCAGGATGACGAGGGGGCGGGACAGCCCCAGGTGTGGCCAGTCAGGATAACGAGGGGTGGGCCCTGCTGGGTGTTTATCTGGGGCAGTTTGGGGAAGGAGCTTCTGGACTCTCTGAAGCAGTGGTGGCGGAGCATGCTGCCGCAGCGTGAGGAAGCCCCTGGGTGTATCTTGAGGTGGATCGTTGCTCAAGGAAGGTACCGTGGGACGAGCCCTGTGCCGGGGAGCAGCGCACGTGAACAGGGGGGGGAGTGCGGGGGTGCAGGGAACATCCAGCTCAGACTGGAGGAAGGGCTTGGAGGTTTCTTTACTGATATGAATGTGCAAAGCAGGGAGGGAGGTGGAATATAAGCACTAGAGGTACTTAGGGTAGGTGAGCCAGGACTTAAGGGAGGGAATGGATTTCCTGAGCACCTAAAGTGCCAATTGCCTCTCTCAGGACCAGTTGAGAGGAGTTTCTGTTTTGGGGCTGGGCTACAAAGGAAGGCAGCTGAAACTGCTGTGGGAAGCTTACTGCTGTAATCAGACAGATATTTCCACTGATATTTTAGCTACTTAAACTAGTGAGTTATATTTTCTTTGTGCACAAAACTTGTTGGTATTTGTTAAACTCCCTTGCTAAGTTGTGCATTGCTTGATGAACCTGTGAGAAATAAAGAAGGCAGTTTTATTCTAAACAGGAATTTCCATAGGTGCCTTATGTCGAGATGCCTGGAAGCTTGTTTTGTTTGGG
>VYXB01005439.1:4754-55359 GCA_013397135.1 Pachyramphus minor
GCTTGCCACATTAAAAAAAAAAAAAAAAAAATCTTAAATCATGGTCAGTCTCTATACTCCTGTAGAATTCTACTAGCATAGTACTGCAGTAGTACTATGTATAGTACTACTACTATAGTACTAGTATATCTTAAGCCATAAGATATTATCTAGTTCTCTATATGCATCTGTGTAGGTATATGACATCAAATGACCTCCATTTACCAAATGGAAGAAGTACCATGATAATCCTCCTTAATATATAGAAACTCAGACTTAACTCCCAGCTGAATAAGTTCACTCAACATAATATTAAGGTGAACGATTTTTTAGAACTAGGTTGAAGACTCATTTGTTAAAATAATATATTGTACTAAAAAAAAAAAAAGTAAAATTTCCATTAAGATAGTTGAATGTGTGAAGGACAAAACATGTGAAGGACAAAAATGAATGTAGAAGCATACCAAGAATGTGCCAAAAAGATGATGTAGGAATGGCATAGCATGTGTTGCTTTATTTATTGCAAACATTGGCCAACAAAGAGAGACAGAAAACTGTGCAGAGACTTATCTATGAGATCTTTAAAAAAGTCTCTGGAACTGCCTTAACAAATACCTTTTCAACATTCGGCAAATTAAACATTTTGTCAGGTATGAGCATAGGTGATTCTGTTAAGATTACCACCGTAAAATAAATACATTTTATTCCTCCCTCAGCTGCATTCATTTCCAGTATCTATTCACAGAAGAGAAACTGCAGATGGAGAACTTCATCATTTAGTCTGGTTAGGTGCTATTTAGGGCTAGTTGCTTACACAGCCCAGTCCCAGTACTGGGCTTCTTCATGATGGATACCTAACCTGAAAATGTTCTTCTTGATAATGCTTACTTTTAAAGAGTTAGCATCTGAGGTATATTCCTGGCTTCCCAATGGTCTTGAGCACAGAATCTAACAGTATCTGTCTTCTATTTATTTTTTTTGGTTACTTGAGTCAATACAATTGGGAACTACAGAGGAGCTACAACTAACTAAACCCAGCTGGTTTCTGCTATCCTAATTTTGTAGTCTCACACTCTGGGACTGGTTGATTATTGCCTGTAGATATGATGTGACTTTACTCTTTCACTTGAAACTAGATCAGAACACGCTTTCAGCTATTGTTAACTAAGTTAAGAACACTCATGGTTTTGCGTTGAATTAGGAAGTGTTGAATAAATACATCATTGGTGATTAAAGGTTGCTCTGCTGGAAGAAGATTAACGTAACTTTGTTATGGCAACATAGGTTATTGTGATGACAATATGACCAGAGACATCCTCCCACTCCCCCCCTCTCCCCCCATTAAGTGTGGTTTGGCTTAGTAGTGGTATTTTTCAGTGACTGGAGAAGATTCAGTTTTCCTACCTTTCGTGTGCAGAGGTACCTTTCCGCACAGAGTCAGTGCAAAACTACAGCAGCAGTTAGACCTGGCTTTGAAACCAAGCTATCATTTTTACCTGAGGTAATAATGATGTTTGTTCCCATTTAAAATTGTTTAACTGAATTGGAAGAGACCCACTAGGATCACTGAGTCCAACTCTTTAAGTGAATAGCTTGTATGGGGATCAAACCAAATGACCTGACCACTGTCAGCACCATGCTCTGACCGACCGAACTAACCTCAATTATCAAAAACATATTAGCTTTGATTGTTTGGTAAGAACTAAACAGACCCTTGTACAGATTTAGAATAAAGCTAATTAGAGTGGTGGGTTGTTTATGTTTTTTTTTTGTTTTGTTTTGTTTTTCTTTAATGCATACCTTTCTACCAAAGAGAATTAACTGTTTGAGTTATCACTTGTTATGTAAAAATCAAAACTGTAGATCAGGGGACTGGTAAATGGATTTTAAATTTTCATTGTTCTCTATGATACTGCTTTACTTTAAACTAAAATAAATCTCCAAGCCCAGCAACCGCTAACAAAGCAATTTTTTAACAAGCTGTGGAATCAGCATGTAGACTAATTTGTTATCCCTTTTTTTGCTTATATTGTATTTAATATGAACTCTTAACATTAGACATATGAGTGTCCTTCTTCTAGTACATGTTTTACATCCCCTTAGAAGTAAACTGAAGAAGTGAGTAAAATGGCCTTTAGCTTGAAAGGAGACTCTTCACTGAAAGAAACAAAGAGTTGCTTAAGAACTGAGCATTAGGAGTTCAAGGCCTTTTGGGACAATACTTGAATAAGGAATATGATTGCCTTTCTTATTCCTGTTGGAAGCTTGTTTATTTCCTTGGTATCTTATGTCACCATATCTGGCCCTCACAGAAAGCCTCTATGAATTCCATGTACATCTGAACAGAGTCACAGCTGACGGAGGCAAGACAAATGCCTGACACTATAATTTTTAACTTCAATTTTTGTCTTACATTTCCCCGTATTGGTGAGGGAAAAAGGTTAAAAATCCCTGTTGATGTTTCTAAAATTCTCTCAAATGATCTCATGCAGACTAAAAAATATTGTGATTAAATATCTCGCAGATAAAAGCTGTTATGCATAATTTTCATAACGTGAAAGATATTATATGTTAAATTATATAGCTTTAATTCACACAGGGGAAGTAAAAAATAATGGGACCTAGCAGGGACAAATAAAAGTCAATAAGGATGTGAATATGAGGATAAGAATTTGAGTTAAATGGTGTATTGGTTATGTATACTAAAGTATAATTACTTGAATTGATAATCCTATTTTCCCTGTTCAGGTGTGTACTAATCTTTTTTGTTTTCAGACTGAGACAATATAGCAATGTTGGCACATATAAGCACCTGAATCACACCAAGTAATACTGACAGCTTGACTGGGAACAATAACTGAATAGCAGACCTGTGGGAGTAAGCTTCATGCTGTTAAAATGTGAATTTACACAATATGTTGCTGCTGGGCTTGTCTGGCATTGAGACAACTTTGCAGATGTCAATTTACCTATGTAATCATATGATAATTTAGTAAAATTAGCATGTGAAATACGTCAGCATCTCCATTCAGTTAGCTCATAATTATAAAGCAAATATGTACTTACCAAGGTGTTTTCTTGCCCTGTGGTCACATAGTGACTTTGTCTACTAGGTTGTTGTGTGTATGTGGAAGGTGTTGAAGCAGAGGTGTCACAGAAATGTTACTCAAAATACTGTTGAAAGCAAAATAATATACTGTAGAAGGAGGGGAAAAAAAGTGTGAACAAACCATATGTCTTCCTCTGCTGTAGTAAATGAACAGTGTCAGCTGATGAACCCGAACATCAATGTGGGTGTTTTGCAAAGGACTTCTAGTTTCTCACATTTAGTCAAAAATAGAAAATGGGGTCTCAGCTTGTCTGAGGAAAGAAATAGAATATAGCAAAGAGAACAAGTGCAATGCACAAACCATAAAAAGATTTTTTTTTTTTTTTCAGTTTCTAAAAGTTTAAATGCAATTTCATCTGAACTAGTAGTTGTACTTAAAGGTACTTCCCCTGATGCTACTGACTGAGTCTGGAGAAAGTGATGGAAATAATTTTAGTTATCCATGTTAAAAGGTGTGGATGAGAATAGGCCCACCTATTTGAGAAAGGAGATTAATGAAAATGGATGGATTAAAGATTATCAGGGCAATGAAAGAGGTAAACCCCATATTGCAATAACTTTCTGTTCTGGGCTGCTGATCAGAGGAACTACTTATCCAGCTGTAGCTAGAAGACCACCATGTGTGAAGATCGAGAGAAATTGTGAGAGTCTCAGATTTTTTAGAGAAAGTCTTGTAAGAAACCACCTGTAGATTCAAATATGTTTTATTTTCCACCCCTTGAACATGGAAAGAGGACCCCAGTTATCAACTGAAAAGGATTAAAGGAATACTTCACAGGCATCTTAAATCTTGTTTAGATGCCCTGAGAACAGAAAGTGAGATATTGAATCAGATGATAAAAAAGAAAAATATACTTTGTTAATGTTTTTTTTAGTGAAATGGGGAGTGATGTTTAAAATGTTAAAAGGAAATTTTGCTCCTGCTGTAAGACTTCAGGAACTGAACAGTTATGGGCTGTTACTAGAGCCAAGAAGTTAGCAAGATTCAAAGGAGAGCTTGAAAAATGTTTCTACAAAAAAAAATCGAGGGGAAACATATATCAAAAGACAGGAGTCAAAACAAAGCAAATCTTAGAAGCAGGTTTAGACTTAGTATAGCTGTTTGTCAAGAGTGTTTAAGTTAAATGGCTGTATTCTGAGCAGTGCAACCTGATTAAGTTTACCCTGGTAGAGCCAGATCTCCCACGGAACAATGTTTAATCCTCTGGTCAATGCTAGAAAAGTGTTGGAGGACTGTGTATAGTGAGCAAAATGCCAAACATGGCATTTTGTAATGGTGTCCTTCTTGCCTAGGGGTTGTCAGCCTGCCCCATGAGGGGGCCCTTGTTGGTGCAGGGGTGTTGATCTGCTGGAGAGCAGGAAGGCTCTGCAGTGGGGTCTGGACAGGCTGTATCAATGGGCAGAGGCCAATTGTATGAGGTTTAACAAGGCAAAGTGTTGGGTCCTGCACTTGTGTCAGAAACAGCTCCAGGCTTGGGGCAGAGTGGTTGGAAAGCTGCTCAGTGGAAGAAGACCCTGTTGGTGCCGGTTGACAGCAGCTGAACATGAGCCAGCAGTGTGCCCAGGTGGCCAAGAAGGCCAATGGCATCCTGGCCATCAGAATGGCATCAGAAATAGCGTGGCCAGCAGGACCAGGGCAGTGATTGTCTTCAAGCTCTCAGCACTGGTGAGGCTGCACTTCAAGTTCTTTGTTCAGTTTTGGGCCCCTCACTACATAGAGGACATGGAGGTGCTGGAGGATGTCCAGAGAAGGGCAGTGAAGCTGTTGAAGGGTCTGGAGCACGAGTCTAATGAGGAGTGGCTGAAGAAGCTGGGGTGTTTTAAGCTGGAGAAAAGGAGGCTCAGGGAAGACCTTATTGCTCCGTAAAACTCCCTGAAAGGAATTTGTGGAGGGGTGGGTTTCAGTCTCTTCTCCCAGGTGACAAGTGATAGGATGAGAGGAAGTGGCATCAATTTATGCCAGGGAAGGTTTAGATTAGGCATTAGGAAAAATTTCTTCATAGAAGCAGTGGTCAAGCATTGGCACAGGCAGCTAGGGAAGTGGTGGAGTTACCATTCCTTGAAGTGTTCAAAAAACGTGGATATGGCAATTGAGGACATGTTAAGTACTGAATATGGTGGTGGTGCTAGGCTAATGGTTGGACTTGGTGATCTTAGAGATCTTTTCCAATCCTAATGACTCTGTGATTCTGTCCAAATACAGATGAGTGACAACTGTAAACTTTTTATTCCCATGTGCATTAACATCGGCAGGTGCTTTAAGGGCATGTCTGCTGTTTCTTCTAACACCTAAATAAAATGCTCTGATTATGGCACTGAACAGACTGGAAATCAAATCAACAACCAGCTCTCAGACAGGACTGGCAGGGAGATGGTTTTGTCTTTCTTGGGGAAAGGACTATGCTGGTGTTTCAGTGTAACATATTCAGTAACTGCATATGCAGAAGTATAGTGAGGTACAAAGCTCTGTTGGAACGAGCAGTGTCTTAAATCATTGATAAGCCTGTGAACAAAAGAGCCCACCAAATGGTGTTCTGGCATCAAGTCTGACATCCACTATTCTTTGTTGTTCTTTGTTTATTGTTCTTGAATATGAAACAGTAACTTTGTGATTGCCAGTTTGTTGCATCTGGTCTTCACTCAGGATAAAATTGCTTTTCCCTGACCTGCTAGCCTGGAGGACGATTTACCTGTACAGAGCACCTCCTTTGCATGGCAATGTCGCAGATGATTTCAGTATTTTTATTAGAGATGAGGAAGAGCAAGATAAGAAGGAGGCACTGGCTTTGACCAATGGTAGAGCAGTGGTACTGCTTCCAGTGAATCCAGCCGAGAGCATCTGGTGGACCCAACTGGACTACTATGTTGTGATCAGATGGAGTAGTTTATACTTTGGCACAATCATGTGCAGTGTTTATTCAGTATGGCGTGCAATCATAGAATCATAGAATGGTTTGGGTTGGAAGGGGCCTTAAAGATCATCTAGTTCCAGCCCCCCTGCCATGGGCAGGGACACCTTCCACTAGACCACGTTGCAGGGGACATCCACAACTTCTCTGGGCAATCTACAGTTCCATTACTTATATTGATAAGCTTCAGTGTTTTCATACTGTACAGACATGGCACGGCGCTCCTTTAGTGTCACGTGACCATACAGTGATCTTTAGGATCAATATATAAACTGACCAGAAATTTGCAAAAGGGGAAGAAAAGGGGAGTGAATAATATTCCTGAAAAAAAAATTGCAGTTTTTGATGAAAACTTCTGCACAGATTAAAAAGCAACTTGTTTTTTGTTTGTTCTCCTAGTAATCTTGGATTTTATAATGAAGCTCAGCAGGTAGGACAGTTCTGTACAGATTAAAAGAAAAATGTTCATCTGTACAATAGAGCATATTTTTAGGTGGTGGTGCTTTGTATAACGTGATTACTTTCATAAATAAAACTGCTAAATGCCTGTTTTGGAAGTCGTTCAACTTTGAAAGAGCTTGAATGAGATATACTTGTCAATTAATAGCACATTTGCTGAGGAGCATAGATAGCAAGAATGCACATGTGTAATACCTCACAAGGTTTACATATTAATATTTAAAGGAACTTGTAAGGTGAAATGAAAGAATACGGAAATCTCTTCATCAGTATCCTAATTTGGGTCCAGAATTGTTATGGTCTATTTGTTGACTCTTCAGGATATTTGGATGATGTTTCATAGTTGCAGTAGGAAACCTGTTTATGGTTTCTGACATTTTCTGACATGGTGGTAACTGAATGTCTTCTACAGTTCTAGTTCATTTGGACCTTGTCCTGTGACTTGTCTTCAACACTGAATCTATTGTAGCACTAAATTGGAACGAATTTTTATTTTAGTACATGAGAGAAAGAACTGTCATTCCAGCACATCTAATTTGTTGTTGGTTTTTTTTTTCCCCTGCACATCAGTTAAATATCTTAATACCTGACTGTTATCTGTCAGCAAAGTATGCATGCAATAATTTAGGAAGCAATTTGTAATTAATTAGGAGGACCTGTACTGTATACTAAATATGAAAAAAGAAGATTGGAAAGGAGGAATTATCTCAATGTGCAGTCTGCTTCTCTAGTTCTATAGTACATATATGTCACTCGAAAAAAAAGAAAAAAGACTAGCTTCTTCACAGAAATTTTGTCTCAAATTGTAATATATTTAATCTAAAATTTAGAAATTAATGATAACTACAGCTCTAAGTCCTTCTAGTTAACATAACTATCTATTTCCTGTTTCTTCTGACTTGTTCTCCATTGTAGCTTTGCCACCCTACCCCAGCTGTCGGTATTTCCTGTTCCCATACTGAATGTCTTCTGTACTCCCAGTTGGCTTTTGATTGCCTATCCCTCCATTTGCTTTGTCCTTACCAGAAACTCATTAATGACTTTAATTTTTGGGTGTAATTTTCTTCAGAGTCATTAAGTTGTGTCAGTATAATAATTTTCACTGATCCTCTTGTCAATTTTGTTTCTTGTTAGTCCCCTAATGTACATTTTTGCATTTTTGTTTTATGTTGTCCGAAGTAGTATGGTCGTTCTTTGGCAGTCACTTTTCTGACTTGATGCTGGAACACTCCTCTGACTCTAATTTTACTTATCGCATCTTATGGTTCTTGACTTCCATCTCCATCGTTCTTCCCTTTTGTGATACTTAGTCAGTAACAGTGCCAAGCTATCCAAATTGTTTGACATTGAAAGTTCACAGGGTGTGTCCCTGGGATACTGCAGCTCAGTGACATATCTTTGAGTACCTCATTAATTAATTGGCTCAAGTAAAAGAAAGCAGCCCTGTAGAGGCAAGATGACTTGTCTGAGAAGTCACTTCCTGTTTCACATTTTTTACTCAAAAATATGTTTCCTCTGGGAATGATGTGAAGTGCCTAACTTTTTTCTTTCCTTTGCTGTTTGAGTAGTAGTGTATAGAATTGAAAAAGTCAGTGTTGATTTTGGTGTCATTGTTTACAGCACAGTAATGAGAAGTCTTTGCTCTCATCACCTGGCACTGTAGTTTGAAATTACACCTTTTAAAAATTCATCTGTCCAGCCTCAATCTGTGGCTCTTTGAAACCTTCTATTAATTTGTGACTGTTTTGGGTGTTTGACCACAGATTATTTTTCGTCTTCTCTGCATAATTCCACTGTTCAATCCCATTTGAAGTCTGTAAGTTTAGGAACTCCCTTTTCTAAAGCATAAGATGTTAACAGAAGAGTGAGCAAAAAAACTAGATGACCCTTTTGAATTTACCATCTGTGAATTGTATATAAAATGTGCTCAGGGAGAGACAAACTACCAAGATACCTTGCTTTTCACCCAGAGAGGGGGGTTTCACATGAACTTACTTTCTAATATGGTGCAAGAGAGTAGAGCTGACCTTGGGAGGGTGAAGAGGTTCTGCATACAGATTTGAGCACCTTACAGTTGTTGCTATGCCTTAGCCAGGCTTTAGCTTGGCCAAGGCCCCAGATTTTTTTCCTGCTCAATTGGTAGTAAAATAATAAAATGTCATGCCGTTTTTCTTAAATGCCATAAACCAAAGCAGCATCTAGCTGCCACATGTCCTTTCTCACTAATTGCATTTCATTAGCGAGCACATGAGCAGGGTTAATACCTTTGCTAATAGTGATCTTGCTCATGATGCATACTGAATCTCAGAACACTGAAACTGCAACAACTACTCAAGTCCATGCAGAGTAAACAGTGTCTTGCACCTGGAATATTATCCTGCCATGAGAACAGCATCAGGCAGTTAAAAAAAATGGATAACAGAAGGTGTCAGATCTGGTTTTGGGCAGCACAACTGTGAAATATTTATCAATTATGTCCAAACCCAGTTTAGTTTTATTGTTTCTTTTCAACAGAGCAAATGCTACATATAAAATTATTTCTTATGTTTTTGTTTAATCATTTTTATTAAAAAAATAAACAGGTTTGCTGCATAAATAATAAAAATATGAATCAAACTAATACAAATGGATTTAATTTGAGGAATTGCAAAGCCAGTATTCATCAAATAATGTTGAGGTTTGCAGCATGGAAGCTGAGCAGATGCATTGACATGCTCCGCTTTTGACTGAAAAGATCTAGACTCAAAGATCTGAGGTAAACCCACACCATTTAAATGTGACTCTTTGGACTTTCTGGATTCTAAAATCTCAAAAGACAGCTGAAGTGCAGAGGAAAAACTAAATCTCTTTTGTGTTCTGCTTTTTGGAAACATCTGAAGCTGATGCTGGGCTGCAGTGAGATTTGACAGAGAAATACTCATCCTATCAAATGTTCTAGTGCACAAAGCCTGGCTCTGTAGCCATGTTAGTCTAGTACCAAACCCAAGACAATCACCTTGGTGAAATAATTAGCTGATGTGTAGTGTGGCAGAAGTAGAGCTAGAGCTATGCTGCTGCTCGCTCTGCAGTTACTGCAATTTTTCTCTCCCTTTGGTCTTTCCGTCTCTTCACTGGAATCAATAAATGTATTTCCCCCTTCCTCCTCCCCCCCCCACCCNAAGCTAAACTTTGGTGAGTTGGCCGGTCACCTTTTTCAAGGAGAGCTTTAGGCTTGTAACTGTAGGTGGAGCTCCAAACTCATCTTCTGCTGAGGCAGACACACTGGTGTGAAGGAATAAGCAAAGTGAAAAGGAAAACCTTAAAAGACCACTTCTAAATACAGTATCCAATTTGTAAAATTTTACAGAGGAACATGCTTAAAATTTTATAACAGAATGTTTCCAGTTTTCGAAATAATGAGAACTGATAGCAGTTTTATGGTTAAAAAAATCATGTTGTTTGTTTCCTTTACTTGCTCAATCATCTCAGTGAAAGCAATTTCTCCCTGTTGAGACACCTTATTTAGCCTTATAAAATTTTAAAGCTTAGTCAGGAAAAGAAAAAAATACCTTTATTTTTCCTTCTTTTTAATGACTTCTCTAATATGAATATTTAAACATGAAGTTATAACTTGCTTCCTGGTAAAAGGATGTGTTAGAGTTCTAGTTTTGCCCTTGAAATGGATCTGATTTTCTTCAGAAAAAAGAAAAAATACTATAGATGTAACAGATGTCAAAGTCTGGGTTGACCTTTTGCATTATATCCACTATTTAGCTGGAAGTAATGTCAGAGTCACCACTGTTCCAGCGAACACTGTGTGTGAACTATCTCAGGTTTAATGGAGAGGTTTGGATTCTGTCATGAGAAGAACTAGTACAGCCATGTTATAGAATGACTACTGTTAGTCATCCTTGTAATTAGCTTACTGCTTTCTGTGGGGATTGGGGGTGTTGGAAAGTTGTTATGTTGAGATAACTGAATTTAGGTCACGACATGGGAGTTCTCAGGTGATTTCTCACCCATGTGTATTTCAGGTGTTCACTGAATACTTCCATGGCCCTTTTTTTGCCTACTGTTTAATCAGAAGAGATAAAAAGAAACCTCTGTTTCTAATGGATGTTACTGGAAAAACTGGTTTTGCCTTGTGTGTTTTCCAATAATGTAATTTTTTCCATTCAAATATAAAGACACAGATGCTGCAGTTGAAAGAAATCCCCTCTCCATAGTGACTTTATCCATTCTTCTCCAGAAGAGTAATGGTGATAAGTAGTTGTTAGTGTGCTTGGAAGAAAGGATGTGAGTAAATCTCAGGTATTTTGGAAGACAGACTTATAGAACACCCTAGGTATAGACTCAGCAGTGTCTATACTGTTCCTACTGTGCAGGAAGATGCATGTTGGCTGCTTTAGTGCAATGTTAATCCACTTACATGTTATACTATAAACCTAAACAATTTTTACTGGGACAAACAGATTTTTAAGAACAGGCAGTGGATATGTTTTGAAGCAATCAGTTCTCATATTGCAGTGCCTTTTATATAGTATGTTGATATTGTCCATTGACTGGATTATGCTGTTAAAAAACTGTATTCTTCTCAGCATCTGTTTTGTTTAATTCCTTACAGAAATATCCTTGCAGTGTATGGGACTACATTTATCTGGGTTGAAGGACTACTTCTGTGCCTGGAATAAAGATCTGTTGGAAGAAAAGGAAGCTGTCTCTTGGGATTAGCTATGTGGCAAGGAAGGTCTAGCTTGATAATAGTAGGCTAAAATTAGAAAAAGTGCAGTCAAAGAGATAGGATAAAGGCCAGAATAACTCCAAATGAAGGGAGAATTGGAAAAAGAAACTTATAGGTCCTTGAGATCTAGGAAGGGAACGCCAAATTATATTAAAAAATAAAATATGTTTATTTCTCTTTTATGTATGTTATACAACCATTAGGCCATTTGGACAGTAAAAAATAAGAATGCTGGGAGAACCATTATTACTGATAATCTTGGTAAGTTTAGGGGTTTTTTTATTTAAACTAAAAAACATTCACATGCTAACTGCTACCTGCAGCCTATGAGCCATTTTTATTTATTGAGACAATGCAATTATTCAATGTCAGTGAAACAGTTTTCATCAATTAGGAAAGAGTAAAATGCCTGGAATAAAAAAATCCCAGCTATTCTGGTTCTGTAATGTGTCTTGCCTCTATATATGCACTAAAAGTTTAAAGTTGAATCAAAATTCTTTGTGATAAGGTTCAACCCCTACCTTGTGGCTTAGGGCACCCACAAGGACCCTCAAGTTCAACTCTTAATAAGGAAAGGTTAAGAGATTGAAATGTTGAGAGACTGGAAAGACAACTGATTTGACCTTAGAAGGAGCGGAAAGATGGGTAAGTTATGAGGTGATACACAAATACCCTACTATCCTCTCTAGCATTACAGTTTTACTTAGTTGTTCCAATTTTTGAATATCTGAAAAAGAGCCCATAACATTGCTATAAAGATGACAAATATCTCTTTTGCAATTTTTGGCTCTTTTGCTGTTTAGAGATTTAAGAGCACCAAGATTTCCTAAATGTCAACATGACCTAAATGACAATGTAGCGAATAAAAATTAAATTCTTAGAATAAAGAATAATAAAAAAAAATGTTCTCATTAAAATAGTGACCATCTTAATTTTGAGAAAAGGAGGGAAAATGTGAGATAATAAGAGTAGGTGGCAACAACTTTTACCATCTAAAAAGTGACAACTTGATAACATAGCTAAAATGCAGTGTGATATTTGTTTTCACATGATTTTGACATTAAAGAAAATAACCTACTGTCTTGGTACCACTTGATATACATATATAAAATGCACAGAAATATGTATTTCATGTTGAATTGACAAGGAAAAAACTTTCTATGATATTTCTCTGATCAAGGCTGTAATTTTAGGGCAGGTTTTAGCCAAACCAGTTCTGGTACTAGCATGGAGACTAGGAGTAAGACTTGTCATCTGAGCTCTGCTTTATTTTCTTTACCCTTTCTTTCTTTCTTACTGTGTTTTTGCCTTTAAGGATTTCTTTACCACACTTCACTTCAGAAGGAAATAAAAAACAAGGTTGCTTGTATTTCTAGGAGAAGATGTAATATATTCCTTTTTGCCATCTCTGGATCACAAGTTAGCTGATTCTACCTTTACTTTCCTTTAGTCTAATGGTCAGGCTGCAAAGTCTCTTGATTGTTGTCAAAAACATGCTGCACTCCAGATAGAAGATTCATGTGGTCTGTCTCCCCCCAAAAATTCTTTGTTTTGGCCTGTATCTTACATTAAAGACGTGGATATTAGGAATTTGTGACTTGTGTTAAAAATCCTAGAGACTGATTAGGTCTGTTCTAATTGTTCATGTTCATTTGTAGCTTTTCAAAAGGGCTGGAACAGGCAAATAGATCATGCTAGTATGTTCCATGCTGGTAATCCCTGGAAGCGAGGGAATGCTCTGTGTGCAAAGCCATGTCAAATCTGTTTTATGAGACTGATGCGAGACTATGGGAGTGCCAATTTTACTCTTCCCCTGCAGAATGGATGTTTCTGAGGCACTTTGGAGAAGGAATATATTGATATATGAATGACTTGTGTGAAAAGAACAGGAGCTCCAGAATTGACATAAAATAAAAAATAAAAATAAAAAAAAGAAGCGAGGAGATCCTGGAGACCAAGCATACAAATCAGATGGGGGGATGTGGGGTAAAAATTAATGAAGATTTACTAAGAGCATATTGGAGATTTTACTACTCACAAATGGTTTTTCGTTTAGTTTCAGAGTATGTACTGGACTAGTTATAGGAATTTTGATTCTGAATGTTTGTCCCCGAAAGTAGTTATAGATCCCAAGGTTACGCAGCACAGCCAGTTTGTCTTTTTTATTAACTTTTTTTGACCAGTTTCAACTGAGTGACATGCTGGTGATATTCTGCAGACTTGCTGTAAGAGTAAGCCTGAAGTGTGTGATTTTGATGATATAGTATTGATCATGTTGTAGAAACAGAAATTGAAGGGCTTTTTGATCTTAGTCTCTAATTATTGAGTATTGTATTTTGTCAGTACTATTCTTGAGAAGGTGAGTTTCTATGATTGGCTTGACATGTTTTGAATCTTAGTTGTGGTTGTTGTTTTTGTCCATTTGCATAGGGGTATAATTCCATGTATACATCCTTAATGTGGTTGGCCCATAACTGCCATGTTGAATAAAAGTCACAATGATAACAGCTAAACAGTCAAGGATCTATTTCAAAGTCCATAGAAGTCACCCCAAAGACTCCTATTCAACACTGAATTATGCCCCACCAAAACAAATGCAAAAAAAGCCCTGTTAAAAAAATTTCTTTTTATAAGTCCTTATTCTATGATGTAATGTTTTGATTATGCCAAAATTCTAGAACACAACACTTTCTTTAAGTAATTTTATCAACTAGTTTTTACAGTTTTATAGCAGGGAGATAAGGTATTTGCTCTTTATCTCTAAAGTCTGTATAATAGTCACTAATGGAGTCCTGTTGCAGGATCTAAACCCTGTGAAATTCTGTGAAATATTTCCATTTGTTGTGTGCTTGAAACACGATCAGAGTAATTTTTGCTGATATTTTCCTGTTAAAACTTATAGCCATAGATCATTGTTTTCTAATGACAAAAATAATTAGCAGTAGACATATTAATGACTGTGCTATCAGGTAATGATGTCTTCATTAATGCATGGCTCTAATCTCTGAAATAACTTTGTCAGTAGCTGCTGGTGGAAGGAATGCTTAGGGAGGAGGGAGTGCTTTGATGTACCTACTGTCCAAATTCATTAACTGCATAAAACTCAATCTTGTCTACTGTATGGTGAAGCTGCTTCTCAGGTCTTTAAAGGCCAGGCTTGAATTCTGCTGAGTTTACAGTAAAAATTCTCAGTGATGACTGTTTTTATTTGTATTTGCATTTGTTGAATTCAAATGCCATATAGCTGAACAGTGAAGGTTTATTCTAGTATCGAAGGATTATGGAGACTAACACGCTAGAAGAAATCTTTGTTTGGACTTTGAATTTAATTTTGTGTCAGAGCCCTGATCCTGCAGTGGACTGAATCAGGCTCTTTTATCTTGGGCCCTAGAGAAAAGAGAAAGAATGAAATCTCATTATGGATTCCAAATGGCTTGGAACAGATGCCTTTTTTTTTTTAATAAAATGTACTTTTCCAGGATTATCATGGAGACTGTTATGAAAACTTTGAAATGGCTAGTGTCAATGTAGCAGTAACGTTTAGCAAGTTTATATTGTTTATGACTTTTACAAATATATTACATTTTAATTTGATAGTTGACACAGCAACACAGAACAGGGAAATCCTTGTGTAATTAGATTTGCAATTCTTTGTTTAAGAATTTATTTTTTTTAGGACTGCTTTATACTTTTGTTCCTTCTCATATTTAACTTCCAGCTTTTGGAAATTCTCCTGTAAACTCTAATTGTACTCTAAATAACAAAATAAGAGTTTTCGTTTGCAGTTGCCTCTATAGTAGGTGTTCACAAACCTGGAGCTACATGTCAGAATTTCTATAAGTTTTCTCTAGCTGTAAGAACTTGTTTTCTAAATAAAATAATCACAGTTTACTATTTATAAATTACCACCTTTCTGTTTCTGATGCTTAAACTGAATAGGTTTCCATTGTAAATACCTTTTGATTGCAATGTGCAAAACATGTGTGGACACCTAATAAATATATACTTTTTGAGCATTTCATTGGAGGTATGATATTCTAAAGGAATAACTTAACGTCAAAGCATCTTTAGGGTTTTTTTAACTTTTTGGGGGCTTTTTTTGTTTGTTTGTTTGTTTGTTTGTTTTTTGTCCCTGCCATAAGTAAGAAAATTACTAAATATTGAACTATTCTGTCCTTTCAATCTCAATGCCTTCCCCCCAGGCTCTGAAGGAAATCCATCCTGAAAGCCTAGCATCCAAGGCCTAAAAGAAGTAGCAGCCTGCCACGTAACATATGAAGCTTTGCTGGTTTTTTTCCCCTAGTAGTAACATCTGTCTTGGCTACTTTCCTCATACTTATGTTGAAAACCAGTGATCTGTCATTTGTTTTGTTCATGGAAATGAATACTACCACTTAACTCCTATGAATTCTAGACTGTTGTTTTTCTTTCGTAATGTCAAGTGAGGTGTACATCACTTTAAAAACTACTCTGTTATCTTTGATGTAAATCTGCTGTTGTTTTGAAAAGGTTGGAGTGTTCTAAGACATCCACCAGTGGATGCCTATAAAAATATCTAAGGGTTTGTAAAAAATTATCAGTAACTCTTGAAAATTTACTGGTTCACTCTTCAGAAATGTGGATTTATGGATGATTCTGAAAACATAAACCAATGTTTTAGTAGTGATGATTATTGGTTTTTCCAACTGTCTGTAGTAGAACACTCAGTTTTCTGAAAAGTGTGGTGTACTTCTATTGTTTTCTTTTGTAGCAACATCACCATTTCAATACATCTCTAAAGAAAGAAAAAGTTCTCTTATATCTCATCCATCCTGTGCCTGATGATGATAAAGAAATGGAATCCTATGTTTTCTTTTCTCTACCTGGTAAAGCTGGTATTTTCAGAGCTAGTCTTGGGGCCTTTTCAGTTCTTTATGCTTTGGAGTGCCCCTTGTACTTGACCAAGTAAACACTGGAAATGGATATTTTTTTGACAGCTTGAATAATTCGCTGAGAAAGGCTGATGGCTACAGCAATGTTACACCAGACTGGGATTTTTTTCCCCCCCAATTTATTAACCTCCCTTCCTCTAAAATGAATAATGATACCTAAGACACTTTGGAAGTAGTGTGACTCACTAAGGAATTCCACTTTAAGAAAAATTTTAAGTCAGTCACACTGGAATTTAGAAATTCCAATTTTACAACTGTCTAATATGTAGTGTGAGAATAAAAATAACTAAAAGTGTACTGTGGTGAAAGTGATTAAGACAGGTTATAAGTCATGTCTGTTCCTTTGCTGTGGAGTGAGTGAGAATAGCCATAAAGATGAGAGAGGGTAAAGAAGGAACCTGATCTGGGAGAGGAATTATACATGTGTTTTAGTGAAGTACCTCTTGCACTTTCTGGACTTCCTTAAGAAATATGGTTCTATGGAGTGAAAACTTTAGATGAAAAGAGCTTGTTTCTGGTTTGTTCACTCTCAAAAATTTACAGTTGTGTAGTTCCTTGAAATAACAAGCTGGAGGTTGGGGTTTCATATTCACTGAAGAAAATATTTGCATATAGTCTGCTGAGAATTGTTTTATCAGTTTCATTATATTCTGACTTATAAAAGAGATTTCTTTATGGTTTGTAGACTAATCCATAGTTGCGAGAGACTCCTTAAAATACAGTTTACGGGATCATTAGATCATTTATGGACTGTAATTTCATTCATTGGAATCAGTGCTATGCAACATTATCAACCCATTGGAACAGGCTTTCGTAACAAAAAATGACTGTGGTTTAAAACAACAGAGACAATCTGCACTGCGTATCCAGCACATAAATTGTTGTCCTTGTCCTGGAAAATGATAATTATTAATAAAAATGAGAAGAGTGAATGAGGAAAAAGATATTCTTTTTTAAAATTAGGACAATAACTCAATAACCTGAAAGTGTAATTACATTGATTGTTTGCTATCAAGTCCTGATCTTAACATACATTTTTTACCTTTGTTTTGCATGTGTTGTGTTTGTCTGTCAAACAAAGAATAGTTCTGTCATTTTTGTTTATCTTTGAAAACTTTTTACCTTTAGAGAGAAACAAAACACTCCATACAACACCACTGTGTGTTGTGCTATTTTTTTTTTGCTGAAAGTTCTTCCATATGACAAATATTGACCAAGTGTTTCATGAAAGGATCTTTTTGTTTTAGGAAGCATGACACTCATTATTTTATTAATAATTCACAAAATCCTGCTCTACACCTTGCTGTACTGTTGCACATGAACTTGAAAGTATTATTGGCCAAAAGTAAGCAAATGCTCAATGATATATACACATTTTTCACTCTTTGTGACTATGGAAACATACTTTGGCCTAATTCTGACAAATTTTGCTTCAAATTGCCTTTTTTTTTTTTTTCTGTTGAATGGCCTGTCTTCATATGATGTTTTTAACTAATCTTGTTTAGTGTTAGTTAGAAGAGAAACCAAAGAGTAAAGTCCTTCTCCTATTTCAGTCAATATTCTCCTGATATTTGGAGAACTTAAACCCAGAGATTGGTTTCATAAAGTTTAAGATGTAATTATTTTGTGATTTGCCTTTTCAATTGTGTAGTTGGTGATTAGAGCAAATGTAGTGGTGCTTGTGTTCTGTGATTAGATGACCTAAAACGTCTGAATGGAAAGAATGACAGAGAAAAACCATGAAAATCATAACTCTGAAGAGAGTACAGGGTGGTGGCTTTTTTCAAGCCAACTCTAAATTTTTAAATAAATTCTAAATATTTTCTCATGTTTTGAAGAAACAGAAGTACAGCTAGCAATGCCTGAAAGAGAGATCCAGCCAAACAGATCCAGGTTGTTTATCAGGCTTCATGCTTCATTCTCCGTGATTAGTTCTCACAAAATAACAAAAGAATGCATGGAAATCCTCAACATGAGCTTGATTGTTGAGGTAATGGCAATGTTTTTGTCATCTTAAATTTCTTTTGTTCTAGGGCTCTGGTGGGGGCTTCATTTCCTTCATAAGCATCTTTCTGAATCACTTTGCCTTTTGGAAGAGCTAAATCTGCAGGTCTCCACTGAGTTACTATTGCTTATTTCTCAAAGTATAAAACTGGCAGAACCACAACTGAATAGGATGTCCATATACACTGTTTTGTGTATACAGGGTATTGAGGAAGTACTACTCTTCATAAAGGGTGGTCAACAAACTTTGTAGAAATAAAAATATTTGCACAGATGTTGTGGACAAGGAAGTAGAAAGGGATAGGAGTGTACTGAGCCTAAACTGCTACATGGAAAATGCTAAATGACAGTGGGAGACTAATCCATCAGCCTGATAGAGATGAGGCAGCTCTATATCCTCAGTTCCAAACAATAGCAAGGCTGAGAATGTGTTGCACACATACAAACATATGTATATACAATGTACATTCATGTAATGCTCTTCCCCTATATTTTACAATGTATTCTGTACCCCGTGGCAGTGACATCCTCAGACCAAAAGGTGCTCCAGAGAGCTGCCTCCCATTAGTTCATCTTGGGTTTCACACCTGGATTATGGGGCTCATGGCACTCCTGGGACAGTGCTGGAAGAGGGTGGACACCCTGGAGAGGATTTCCATTGGATTCCTGACTGTGCTTGTTCTTCTGTACATATCTGGGCTTGTGGAGGTGACCCACTGACAGCTTTGTCAAGTTATTTATTATCCAGGTTCCTACACTGGCCATTGTCTCTATGTGCTCCTTTGTATGAGTACAGATGAGCTTTTTATCGCATGACATAGCACTAAGATGTTCACAAAATATTTTTTTGTGACAGATCACCAATAATCATCTAGAACATACTTGACATAAGACTATCAATGACAAATAAATTGTCAGTCTGATGCCAGATTATTTCCTGCTGTCAGTATCATGCAGATATGAGCCTGTCTATCGTTAAACTAAAAGCTGGACACTGGTGTGGGTAGTTCCCACATTGTAATCACTGACAGCAGTTTGATTGCTAAAAAGAGCTGACCTTCAGCTCCTCCACTGGAAAGCCTACTTTTCTGTAATGAATGTAATCCACGGGGTTTTGATATCAGTAGAAATAATCCCATTGACCTACAGAACAACTGTTATGTGTATAAGGACCCTTGAGACTTGATTTTAACAACTGACCCCTTGCTGGTGCTTGACTGATGGTTTAAATGTATGTTATAAAATTTACTTTTTTTTTGACTTGTGATAGGCTTCAATGTGATAACCCTTAAGGTTTAGTTCTATAGGAAAATTTGTGCTATTCTCAATGAAGGCACTGTAGTTGGTGGACCTGTGAGTGAGGGTTTCCCAGTTTCTTTGGTCAGCTTTTGTTTATTATCTCATGTTGAGATACTCTATTCACCTTTTGATGCTCATGTTTCTTTTCTTTTTCTTGGTCTGTTTTCTTTCTTTAGCTTGAAAGGTTCTTGGGAGTTGAGGCCATTAGGAGTTTGTGTACCATCTTCCTTGTTGATGGTATCTAGACTGTAAAAGACTAGTTAAATGTAAAAAATAAAAATAATAGTTAGACAAGTACCTCTGTAATATGATCATCAGACTGCTACTTTTAACTCACAATGCTAGTATCATTTCCATTTTTTTAAGCCAGACAGTGGTAGCAACAATTGTCCTGCTATAAATGTTAGGTGGCCTTAATGATTTAAACACGACCTGAAACTCTCCATCTAAACATTTCTGTTTGACTGAAACAGAAAATAAGAGAGATAATAACCTAAGTGTTTGTGGCATGTTCTGTGGATGCATAGACACACAATCTGTCCGTGGGTCAGCCAAGTGCAGACTTCTCTACTTCTAATTGAAGGCACATGAATGAAAAGAAAGATTCAGTAACAGAAAAACAAAACTTTTCCTTAAAAACCTGCTTTGGAGGCACCGCGACACTGCGTAGTTGATGTGCTTCTGACCGAGTGCTCAACATACTTACCACTGCTACTGCTAGAGTGGCCACAGCTATCCCTGTACCAGGCTAAATATTACTGTTTAGTTCCTATGGCTGAGCCAATGTCTCTGCCAGGAGATGGCATCTATTTCTGTGGTTAAGATGGACAAATGTCTGAGTGAACCTCCAGGAAAAGTTGATAATGTACATAAAAAAACAAGTTACTAGCATTAATCGGACTTAATGGTCATACTATCAAGTTTAGAAACATGACAGTTTAGTGATGAGAAACTGTTGTAGCGGCAGATAAATACTTGCAGCTAATTCTCTAGTGGACAACATGTCAGGAAGAATGCATAAAGGCTATTTCTGTGTACAACTCTGTGCTTATTCCACATCTTCTGCTTCATAGCTGTACTGCATGTAGCACTTCAGTGCCACTGTTAGTTTATAATGTAGGGAGTCACTGGAGATTTATCTTTCCTTCCAGCCTGGTATTTAAATGTTTTTAGGTATCTTTTCAAGCCCTTTCTGGATTCTAAATGCTCAAAACATCATTTCAGTATGGATGTGCAACTACATAGTTGTATTTGTCGGTTCTGCTGACATTTTAGAAAACAGTATCTGTTGTGGTTTTTTTCTTCTTTCTACTGAAAGAGGCTATTAATGTTTCATTAATCAACTGTTCAAAGTGTGATTGCTCCTGAATAGCTCTCAAAATCTGGCTTTTTACCACTTACTTTCATTAGTGCTTAATTAACAGAGGAGATGAAAACTAAAATCTTCAGCCCACTCAAGGATGAGATACAGAAGAGGGATTCAGAAAATGGTCTATGTTTTACAAATGTGTTACAAGAATGTTGCAAATTTAGACCAACATTGTCTGTATAGACTAGAAATATCACTGCTTTGTGCCAAGCGGAAAAGTGATAAAATTGGGCCATCACTTTAATTTGCAATATATAACTTTGGTAGATGGGTAGGCAAGAGGAAATGCCTGAGAAAATAATTAGTAAATTTGGAAACAAGGATTGCCTCATTAAGGCCTTCTTCCCTCTGTGCCCTGTCTTCTCAGCTAATATATTGCTGCTCTGACTCTCCACTTGGTGTGGCATGGTCTGCCTCATGCTATGCTAAAAAAAAGACAAAAATACTTCTGGTGCAAAAGAAGCTTGGGAGTGATGTAGTTTTCTGAGCATCTTGCTTTCTTGGTGCAAGTAGCTCAAGAGAGCCAGGCTTTGTATGACAAATGCACTGGCTTAAATAACAGATGTCATATTATGGTTATCCCTGTTTGTCTTCTTGTTGATTAAAGTTGGTGTTTGACACCTCATCTAATTTCTTATAACAGAATTAAAGGAATGTAAGTCAAAATGGAGTAAATAAGATTCATGTCCTATGGAGGAACTGGCTGTCACACTCTTAATGATTTAAGAGGATTAGGATTTGATTTCCTACTTCAGGATTGTTGATTATTTTATTGCCTGATCCAAATTTAGTCAGAAATAAGCACTGACTTGTGCTTTTTCAACTAAGTGATTGGACATCTTGGTCCTAGTTGCATGCAAAAGAATATATGATCTTAATGTTCCATGGAAACAAAAAATATTGTGGATTGAAGTGAAATGGGACTCAGAGCGATAATGAAAGAGCTGCCTATGATGGATCTGGGGTATAAACTCAAAACTACATTCATCCACATTTAAAATTTAGAAGAAGGATCTTTATAAAGCATGTGTAAACTAAGTGGACGCAGGAACTACTGGAAACAAGTACTATTTCAGATTTAAGAAGGAAATAGAGCAGCTTAGTAAACCACTTTGGGTTTTAGATCCCTGAATTACCCCAAGAATGAAATAATATTTGAGATAAACAGCTGGCATCTAACTTGCTTAATGTATTCTATGCTTATTACATTTTCAAAGAAGGGATCTACTTACTCTGTATAGTTTAAAACTATAAGAACACAACTAATATATTCGAGACCCTTATGATGGAGCTTGTGCATAAGTTGTAAGGTGTCAGCCTATTGTGGAGATAATGGATTGGATATAAGCTTCCTGATTGTTCTTTAGTGAAAAAGAACTTTGAGTTACCTCTGATGCAATATATACATATGTTTTCCTCTTAATACTTTTGTTCATACAGAATCACCATGATGAGTGAAGTCCCTGTAGATGACTAAATACAGTGAAATGGAGATAAAAGTTATACGACATTAATTACAAATTAATCACGTTTATTTTCCCATAGATGGAGTTTTGATTATTCTGGTTGATTACATCACTGATATTTCACAGTATTTTTAACATTAATAATGTCTAAGTACTAGGGAACAGAATATGTATTTTATTATTGTCATACTTGCTTGACATTATATAACAGTCTAATGTAATGAAGAAAATTATAAGTACTGTATTTCAGAATATTACCCGATATTAGATATACATGTGTGTTTAGGACTGGCTTTTATTTTCTTGTTTCAGACATCCAGGTTAAAATATGCATTCTGCCTTCAAGTAGTTGAGTGCTTTGCTTTGTGGGTGCCAATTAGGGCGTATTCTGAAATGTAGCTTGTTAGAGTATTTTATGAGAATGTGTTTTGAATTATTCTACTCCTCTGTAACTACATACACAAATATGTTGCTTTCTCCTTCCTGTACTGTTCTGAGGTTTATGATAGCAAGAGCTCTACCATGATATGAGTCAATATTTTTTTTAAATCTTGTTATATTTCCCATTGTTTGATATATTCTTGTTTTAGATAGTCACTGAGGAGATAATGGAAGTGAGAAACTCTAAGGTTTCTGACTGTAACAAAATTTACAATAAATGTATGATAGCCTGAATGCAAATAACTCTATCACTTTTTAGAAGAAAGTGGAAGATAATGCTTTAACTTATGTTAAAACATCAGAACTGTTTAGGGTCTCAGGTCATGGAATCTGTGCATGTTTATCTTCCTTGAAACCTGTGATGATTAGGTGTGAAAACATATTTAAGGATTTAGCCTGAAATTTGGAAGAACTGATTCTTGAAAGGTAACCTGACACAAGCATTAGCTGCATTCATGAGCTTGCGAGGCTTGCCCTGTAATTGTTATACAGGTATTTTGATATAAGCAATAAAAAATCCCCAGATAGGGGTAATTTTTGTGAAAACTGGGCTAACAGAAACCTCTCTTATCAAGGAGAAGCGTAAAGTCCTGCAGAAGCATCCCTGGGCATCAGTATGTGCTGGGATTACACAGTTTTGCAGAAAATGTCCTGGGGGCCTTGGACACCAGGTGGAACATGACCAGCAGTGTGTCCTTGATGCAAAGATGATGATATTCTTTGCCACAACCAAAGCACTGCCAGCAGGTAGAGGAAGGTGATCAGCACTGGGGAGTCCACACCTAGAGTGTTGTTCAATTCTGAGTGTTTGAGTACAAGAGAGACACGGACATATTAGAGTCCAGAGAAGGTCCACAAAGATCATTGAGGAGATAGAGCATCTCACATATGAGAAAATTTTGAAAGAGCTGGGACTGTTCAGCCTGGAGGAGAGAAGGCTCAGGGGAATCTTGTAAATGGATTTAAATACTTGAAGGGAGGGTGCAAGGAGGACAGAACCAGGTTCTTTTTAGCAGTGCCCAGCGAGAGGACCAGAGGCCACAGGCACAAACTGAAACACAGGACATTCCATCTGAACATCAAGGAATGCTTTCACTGGGGGGATGATCAAGCACTAACATAGGCTACTTGGGGATGTTGTCAAGTCTCCATCCCTGGAGATATTCTGGAGCCATCTGAACATGATCTGGAGAAACTTATTCTAGGTTACTTACTGTGCCTGAGTGAGCAGGAGTTTGGAGCATATGACCTCCAGAGTTCCCTTCCAGACTCAATCCATCTGTGTTTTTGCAAAAATTCCTGTAGAATCCATTTTCTCTTTCTTCTTTAAAGACCTGCTGCCTCTTTACAAATTCCCCAGTCTGACCCATGGTGCTATGGGTCAGATGATCTTTTTGACCTTTCAGTGTGATTTTACTTTTCTGAAATTTTTATGATTTAAGGCTGCATAGCTGTTGGAAATGTTTGACATGCATAAGGCAACCATATGTCATGGCTGCAAAAGAAACAAGCATTTTTAAAGTCACTGGAGGTCAGGTGACACAACACACTTAGGCTAGCCCTATCTCACTTCTAATTACTTGGACATATTTTTCTGCACATAATGGATACTGAGAGGTTTTCTGGGAAATTTAATCAGTCAGGCTTTGCCAGTTCTCAATAACAACCCTATGGAACAATGTTTATGTGATGTTAAACCTCTAGGAGTTAATAGAAAGACTAATTAAAGGAGAGTTCTTTGCTAGTTTAAAGCTATCTTCTGTTTTTATATTTCATTCATGTCTAAGTATTTAAATACAGGTATAGAGGAAGATCAAAACAACAACCTATGTATGTGTGCATACATTCTATATATTTGACTCGTGCTGTGTATCGTGAACCAGAATTAATTTGATGTGTGGATTTTTTTTTACATGGAGTATGAAGTATCGCAGGTAATTAAGCAGGTACTGCTTGGCTTGTTTATCCCAAGTGCCAGAAATTGTTCCATATCAGCTAATAAAAGATGGAATACGGTTCATTGCGTATGTTTGTTTCAAACCAACACTTTAAAAAGCAAAATTTTTTTTGCATGGCTCAGTAGTATTAATGCTCTTGTTACAGAATGGGAGTATTTACTTGACAAAATATGACAAGGGACTAGTGTAATTTACGGCATTTAAAGTATGACTTTCAATCCTCAGGATTTTTTTGTGTTATTTTACAGGAAGAGATGTTTTTAGTGACCTAGAGATTGGGTAATAGGAAGACCAATCTGTGTACTGTGGACAGGAGTAGAAATGGTGATGGATGGTCTGGCATGATGCATTTGGCTTTCCCGGGTAAATGTGCCTATAACTGCCAAATAATTCCTTTCCTCATGCTGTAGATATGTCATTCAGTAAACCATATATTCCTATCAAGCATTCTCATTTTGAGCAGACTAAAAGCTTAGTGCTTGATGAAGAAAAGTGAGCTTAAACATCTTTCTCATAATAAGTAAGAGAGCTGTAGAAATAATGTAAGTAAAAAGATATCTGTAATATATTTTTATTTATGTGTAGCTTTAAAAACAAAACAAAACAAAACAAAACACACTCACACAAAAAACCCCTCACCAAACTCCAAAAAACTGTATTGCGGCAAGAGATTGCTCAGGTGAGGGTTGGTGTATGTATGTGCCTATAAATCCAAAAAGCTTCTGAATTTTTCACTGCCCAGAGGAATGCAGTTTCTGATGGAAAACATGATAAGTTTTTCATTAAGAATATAAAGATGAAGTCAAAAAGAAGTCATAGTGACTTACCTGACAATTATGGGATTTGACTCTTTTTTTTTCAGAATACATGCTGATATCAAATTTTGATCACTTTTCTTGGAAGTATTATAAGTTAGGTAAGCCCTGCATGTAGTAGTCATCCTTTTATTGAAGTAAAGTCTGTATTAATAATGTAGACTAACTTGAAAACATAATTGATATAATCACTCCAATGCTGTGTGTGTTTTCAATGTTTCAAAAATGACACAACAAAAGTTTCTCAAATACTCACATTTGAAGTGAGAAGATATATTGTAGAAAATACAGAAAAAAGTAAATACAGGAAATACAGAAAAAAACTATAGACTTTATTAATCACAGAGCTTCAGATAGTAGTCTTGAACTGATTTCTTTATATATCTTGAGTCTTTCCAGTGGCAGTGTTATGTGTCATGACTTGAGGTGAGATTTCATGAAATTGGTTAACTTAATGGAGAAGAAGCTCCAAAGATTATAGCTAGTGTTATGCCCAGCTTGATATCTTTCTGTTGACTTTGTCACAGCAGTAGTTTGAGTCACTTACAGTACACAGCTGTGCAGATCAGGTGTCTACTAAAAGAAACATTCACATTTTTACAGTGAATCTGTGCCAGGGTGTTACAGAAAAACGTACACCAAAAAGCACTGTATAAATTATTAATGTCTGTTAGACTAGTATTTCCATAAAGTCCTAGGGGTTTGATCTCTGGAAAAAAACCACATTCTCTCCATTTGAAAATGTGGAGTGACCATGGCCAGCAGCTAAACTCCTATCCAGTAATGTGCTCACTTCCCCATAGCGTGATGGGCAAGAAAAAAACCTGTGGGCTGACAAAAAGGTAGTTTAATAAGTGAAGGAGAAAAAAACCCATACCAAGTGATGCATAGACTGTCACTCACCACCTCCCACTGGCAGACCAATGCCTGGTCAGTCTCTGAGCAACTCCTAAATTTGAAAATCTGGCATCTGACAATTTTATAGCTGAGCATGATGATATATGGTAGGAAATGTGGTTTTGGTAAATCAGCTGTTCTGACTGTGTCCCCTCACAACTTCTTGATGATATTACTGCCCCCATATCACTTCCTCTTTGTCTGTGGTTTTGGGAATCATCACTCTGGTGTGCCATGCAAAGGTGGGCAGTCTCTTCTTTCTCCTCCCAGTCTTCTCCACTCTCATTATGTTTAACACCAGAGAACCTCAAAGCTCTGCAAATGGTGGGCCAGCTACTGGGACCCCTGTATTTATAGGGCCTGAAACAGAAAACAATGAGGTGTCTTATGACAGTTTTACAGTTTTGTGTACTGACATGAAATCCTTCCTGTTTTGTGTTCTCTTACTTAACTAAAGAAATTTGTATATCTTGGAAGGTTTTGTTGGAACTTGTGGTGAAGTGGAGGTACTCAGGTCTTTTCATCAGGTGATTTCATTGAATTCCTGCTTCCTATTTCTGGTTAGCATTTCCACCTTTCGGGAAAAAAAACCCCAACTAAAACCTACCACATGACATCAAACCCTTTTAATTTAAAGATGTTCAATAAACAGGAAACAGGCATAGTTTTGCAGAAACCTAAATAGTAATGTTACTGAAGTCCTTTAACTTGTTCAAATGCAACTCCAACATGAAGTTACAAATATGGACTAACATACAGTTCTGCAAAAAGCTTTCTTTATTTGTAATGTTGATCTTCCAGTGGTTCTTTAGCGTAATAACTTTGTTCTGTATTTGTTGAATGAAACTCAAGTATTCTTGAGCACAAAATAAGCACAGAACAGATCTAATGGCAAACCCATCTCATCTTGGTTTATAATATTGATCTTTTATATTGCAAATTCATGAAGCAGTTGAAGGAAAATGCTCACTCTGCTGTGTCTTTTCTAATATAATGAGGTAAAATCTGTGTACTATCATTTAAACTTGTCTCTTTTTTTCCGGGGAGTTTAAGGAGGTTTTGCATAATTTAGATAGTCCTTGTGCTTTCAAATATCTTCAGTTTGCTCTGATGCTTTTTCTATTGAATCCTTTAAAACCTGCTACCTGGGGGTACTAAGGCCATATTTAAAAAAACACACCCTATAGAAAATATTTATTTTATACAGTCATATTATTTTTTGTTAAGTTTCTTTCATGACTACTTTTCCTTTCTCTTTTTTAAAAAGAAGTCACTGAAATGTCTGTCTTCTCTTCCTGGAAGAATCAGTTGTTGTTTTTTTTTTTTGGTATATCTTAAAGGACAGGACAAGTTTTTTTTGACAGTATTTTGAGAGAAAACTGTTAGATTTCTGTTGGTCTGCTCTCCACTGGCTTTGTTAAGTGAGATATGTAGGCAGCTCTTTGATAAAGAACCAAATATCCCTTGTTCCTGAGAATTTTTTTTCCAAAATGCCTTTGTGCTTCTTATTTGTAAGTTTCTGTATGATTTATCATTTTGAAGTCTTTGTGTCTGACGACTTAAATTAAATACTTGAATCGTAACGTGTGGACTAGAGAAGGTTTTTTCTTGTCATGATGACCTAATAAGGAGAAATTGTTGCACTGAGATTTAACAGCAAGTCCTTAGTTGGGGGTAACTAGACCAAAGAAATATAATCAACAGAACCTCAGAGCAAGGAGTGAAAAGCAGTTCCCTTAAATACAGCAATCATTACGTTATGTAGCAATACAGCATAGAGACTTAGAGTGACCAGTTCTGCTTACTTGATTCCAAAAGGTGATATAACCTTGATGGTTGTTTCTGCTGAAGACTTTCATACTCTTTAAATGAAGCTCCACCAATACTATCAGTTACAGGCAGTTTCACTAACCTGTGATTCCAATAACATCCTCTTCTAATACTTTCAGAGCCACTGAAATCTTACACTGGGGGAGGATCCTTTTGCAGCCTGGTATCTACCCACTTTTACATACATTTTTATTACAAAGTCATATATAGTTCACATTATGCAATAGTGGTGTTCAAAAAGCTTATATATATTTGTATGAATAATTCATAGATGCATATAAGGATGTATGGAGTGTAATACTTTCTGAACTGCTTGTTATTAATAGCTGTCGAATTGCAGTGATGTTTCTGGGAAGGGCATAGAATGTTATTAATTTCAGATAAAGGTTGTAAGAGTTGGCCAGTGTGCTAATATTTTGTGAATTGTGGTAGCATTTGTAAAAGTGTTTTGAAATTCTTTTTTTTTTTAAATTTAATTTCTATTTTATTTTGAGAAAAGCTGCTAGTGTTTTCTTGAGATGGAAATTTCTGGGAAAACAGTAAGGGCTCTGGCAACAATCAAAACCCATTATTTGACTTGTATTTAGTTTTAGCATGATTTGTTTGCCTATGTTTTTGTTTCAGAAGAAGAGTTTTGTTCACACAAACAGCAGTTGTTAATTTATTTAAGTGCAGTAATATTAAGTTTTCTTGTGTTGATAAGCTCATGTTATTTTCCATGCTGGTTGTTGCCAGGTAATAATGTGTTCTTTATTGTTCTTAATAAAGTGCAATGCAAAATTATTTTGCAGCGTTGCTGTCTGATAGAACTGTTTATTAAATTGTGGACTCTTTTTGCATTTCTTTACTAGTCATGTATCACTGCTCTTGGGTTTGTTTTTTATTTTGGCACCAAGTAGCATAGGCAACTGGTTGTTTCTTTGATAGAAGCTGCCAGGGAAACCCCTTAAGGCTGTACAATGAAACACTTGTATTATTGCCACCTGTTCCACTGTTCCAGAAATGCCAGAACATATGCTTTAGAGTTGTAACTTTAGAGTTGCATTTCTTTGATATTTGTCTAGACTGTGCCTGATTTTTTGCAACTGAGGCTTATCAGCAGGAGCAGCCTTCTTATCTGTGCTACCTTGGAAGGTTTTGATATTCAATTTCTGGGCCTTTTTGTTTGTTTGTTTGTGTTTTTGTTTTGTGAGTTCAAATATTTTACGCAGCGGGAGGTGAACGTTTTTATGGTTCAGAATCCCTTGAGAATTTTTGCCATTGTACTTGCAAAGGTGATGCTTTGCTCCAAGACACAATTTTTGCCATATCAGTGTATTAAAGTGCAAAGTAGAGCATGCCAGTCACAGCACATCACCCAAGTGGTAGTGGTCTCTTAAGTTAAGGAGGCTTTGACTTGATTGTTTTTGATGACAGAAATAGAATAGGAGAGCTGTGTTTTTAAGAAGAAAATTCATTAAGGCCTTCAAAATCCTTAATGGGACATTTATGTTCTGTATCTATATATGTTCGTAAATTAGAGAAGTCAATACTTAGTTGGAAGGTATAAAAACAGTAACATATTCATCTTTTGTTGGAACTGTTCTGCTTTTCTGAACATATGTAGGAATGTTTAATAGGCCACGTACTAGAACATTTCATCCACTCATACTGCATTTTGTACTCTTTGCTCCACATTGTGTTATGATGTGAATGGATAATCCTAAACATGATCTCTTTCCTGTTCATTTTATTCTGCCTGAGGAGAGCTCTGCTTCAGTGTGATATCTCTGATTCATTTCCATCCTGTCACTTAAATCAAACATGACTTCTCTTTAGTGAGATTTTAATAACATGGTCTGGTTCCACACAGAAATTGTTTCAAGAAAATATTGTTAGCTGTGTTTTCCATGAGACTTGCACACATATCCTCATTCATTTTCTCACAAAACAATTATAACATCATCTTAACAGGTGATTGGCAGTTACTTTTATTTTGTTGTATGTTTTTCCACTGGAGGAACATTGGTGGCTGAAAATGATTATACTCCAGTTGGTAAGGAATCTGATGCATGGGGAGTTTTGTCCTATATGCCCTTTCCTTGATAAAGCTTGATCTCAATCAGATATTCTGTGTCTTCAAAGTGATACTGTATAATTTTACTCATGTGCTAGATGCTGTGTGTGGTTTTTTGGGGTATTATCAACACAGATGTCGTAGGATGTGTTGCTGTCAATATCTGTAAGGCAGTATTTCGTTGTTGTTGGTATTTAGCTAGTCCATGCAGAATGAAACAGCAGGCTTTACAGGTTAAAAATGCAGCTATTGCCACTTTTGTTGCTGCCTCTGGCAGTTTTGTTAATCCAGACTCTTTTCCATTGACTTTTACTACAAATTCCTGAAAATTAAAGTTTTCAACTTTGTAACAGTGTGCTGGGTTTTCACTTCCCCAAATGTTGTGTGTTTTGGGATTGTTTTTTTCTAAATCAAAATGGATGAAAACTTATTTAGAAAACAAAGAGAAACAATTGTCAAGATCCATGTTTTGTTTCAGGAGGTAAACCAAAATGCAAATTTATTTTTTTGCTCATATATGTTGTGAAAATAGTAAGAAAAATATACTTGCTTTCTTCCTTTACTTTCTATAACCTATGATTTGAGATTCATATACTACTTTACTAACACCAGAAGGTTTTCATCACAAAAGTGATAGCTTTGGTAGGAGGTACACTGTAAGAGTAGGAATTGACTTCCATAAAAGGCCACAGGGCTCTGAATTGATATTTTTGGTGGTAAGGTAAGAACTACGTCCTGAGGGTTATATTTTCCTCATGTTCTGCTCACTCTGTAAGTGTTCATTTGGTTTGAATCGAATGTAGGATGAGGGATTGGGAAATATATTTTTCCTTCTTGTATGACTCGGACTTCTGAAAAGATTGTGGGAGGAATTCAACCTGCTGACATATCCTTGCAAATGTTGAAATATTTGATATAAAAAATACAAAAAAATGAAGCACTTTGACTTTTTAGCGTGAAATACCCTATTTTGAAAATGTTGTTGTAAACTGTGCCAGTAGTATCAAATTCCCTCTTTCATTAATGCTAAGCTACTTCTCCCAATTTGACTGCATATGTGATTAGTTTTTCCTTGAGACAGGGCATCTGATTAATTTGCTGTTCTCTGATGTGTTCTTTGAGCTCTAAAGAAAAAGTCTGTCAGGTTTTTCTAACTTTCTTTTTTTTTTTTTATTATATAGTATTTACAATTTAATTTGTTCTCCCTTATTTTCACAATTAATGAGTACTGGCAGTTGTAGCCTATATTTCTGTATATATAGTATGTGGAGGTAGTCTGTTATTTTCAGTTTGCTTTGAACCTATCACTTACATGTTTAAAATGCTTCCCTTCAAGTAATTCAACTGAATATGTGTTTTCTTAAAAAAATAACCAAACCAAAACCAACTTGCTTTCCCTAGATTGTGTTATAGTCCCTTTGTAGCTTCCCCTCTAAAATGAAGTCTGTTTAATAGAACAAAGTATGATGAGTATGATAATACTTGTTCTCTCTTTATCTAGGAAGAACAGAGGTGACCTCTAAAGACCAATAAAAGCAAGGATAGAGGGAAAATTTCCTACTAGAAAACATATCTCTTATCAAGGAAGGTATAATAACTGTGTACTTATTCAGATAGATTCACTCAGCATCCCAGACAGAGAGGTGTTGAGTGTTAAATGAAGGGACAAGTAAAATTTTTTCTTCAAGATGCTGCATTAAGTATAACAGTGATAATTCTAATTGTAGAGAAATTTCAGAAGTCAGAGAGGAATGTATAAATGCTAATAATAATACACTGAAGTGGTATTGATCTTTGAGAAACCTGGTTTAGTTGAAGGTGCCCATACCTGTGGCAGGGGGTTTAGCACTACATGATCCTCAAAGAGGTACCTGTAGTAGCTTCAATTTATAATTTCACTATGCTCAGATCTCTCAAAGCCTCATCCAATCCAGTCTTGAAGTCTTCCAGGGATGCCACATCTATAACTTCTCTGGGTAACCCGTTCCAGTGTCTCGGGACCCTCACAGTAATGAATTTTTTCCTAGTAACTAATTTAAATCTACTTTCTTTCAGTTTAAAGCCATTACCTTTGTCCTTAGAAAATGCCTCCCTCTCCAGATTCCTTGAAGGCTCCTTTAGGTACTGGAAGGCTGCTATGAGGCCTCCCTGGACCCTTCTCTTCTTCAGACTGAACTACCCCAGCCCTCTCAGCCTTTCCTCATAGGAGAGGTGCTCCAGCCTTGTGAACATCTTCATTGCCCTTCCTCTGGACTTGATCCAACACATCCACATCCTTCTCCTGTTGGAGTTCCCAGAGCTAAATGTAGCATTCTAAATGGGGTCTCACGAGAGCAAAGTAGAGGGACAGAATCACCTCCCTCTCCCTGCTGGCCATGCTACTCTAGATGCAGCCCAGGAGTTGGTTGGCTTTTTGGGCTACAAAAAAACACATTGCCAGGTCATATTGAGGTTCTTGTCCACCTAATCTCCCAAGTTCTTCTCCTCTGGGCTGGTCTCAATCCATTCCTTGCCCAGACTTGTATTTGTGTTTGGGATTGCCCCAATCCAGGTGCAGGACCTTGCACTTGGCCTTGGTGAAACCCACTTCTAAAACCCAAGGCATTACATATTAGAAATCAGTGTTACATATATGCCATATATATATATACATATAACTTCTTCTTCATTATCAAGGAATTCTTGTTCTCCTGTGACGTGAATAATGTCTACTGAATACTAAAGCTGTAGGAAAGGAGAGAGATTAATAGGTCATTCACGATGCTTTTCTCTGTTGAACTGTATTGTACAGCAGAATCAGTTAATTTTTCAAATTTTAGAAATTTTTTACAATCTAGACCCATTCAAAACAATAAATTTGTGAACTTTAGCTTCTTAGTAAGCTATGTAAATGATTAGATAAGCTGAGAAAAAACCTAAAATTTTGAAAGCATTTTACTTTTAAACACAGAAATATGAAGTAATTGTAAATATTAATGTATTATTGGAAAAGTGTGAGAAATGTTGGTTGTCTTTTCTTTTTCTTCACATTGACATTGGTAATGTAATTATGAAGTTTGCTGTTCAGTACTTATGATTTTAATTGTAAGATTTGCCATTTAGTACTCTTTGCTTTAATGGCAAGAACATTAAACACTGTAGAAAACCCTTTCTAAATTAAGTTGTTAAGTCTTTTTAACTTACTGTATGTAGCAATACACAAGACAGATTGTCAGAACTGGAATGGAAAACTTCTGTCCAAATGTTGTATTGTGTATACCATTTTTACTGCAATTGATGTTGTGCTAAAATATATGCCTTATGTGCTTTACTTGAAACAAAAATCTCACACTTGAACCTTACTTGCAACTGTCATGAATTCTAAGTATTTGCTATGCTTGACTCAGATCTCCCATATTTATATTTTATTTCTGGTGTAAACACAAAATAGTCACTAGTCAATTTTTTAAGCCTTTGAGGGAAATGGGGGTATAAAAATGACGGGAATTTGAAGTGACATGCATCTTTCATTGATTAGCTTGAAAGAAAGATTGTTATTGTGGTGTGGAATGTAACCTCAGCTACTCTCTCAGTGTAGTTTAACAAGGTCGCATGGTACAACTGGCTTGAGTCTTATCTACCTAGTGCAAAGTCAGTGGAAGAGATTTGGATTTCAGTAATCTTGAATCGAATTTTCAGAACACCACCTTGGCATAGTGAGGAAAGAAAGATGTTTTCATGTTGCTTCTACAGTTCTGCAGTGGTCATTGTGTGAAAAATTCCAGTTAGAAAAAGTTCTAAGGTAAGGTAAGCAAGCAAGCAGACATATAATAAACATTAATGCTTTTATGTGAAATAATAACAGATGCTGCTGGTTTGCTTTTTCCTTGTCATAAGAAGGTCAATGACATTTCTATATCAAGTACAATAGTGCTCATGAAGGCATGCTATTGAAAAGGAGAATTGCTTGCTCATTGTCAGAGGTCCCAGCTGATGAGAGAAAAGTGTAACAAATACTCTCCTAGTTCAGAGTGGTTGTCTGTCTGTCCTCGTATTCCATCTCCAATGGTGACACTGGGAGATGCGGGTCGGGGAAGCCTTGTGTTCTTGTACATGTTCTCTGGTCCTTTGCCCTTGTACTTTTCCAGGATCTACAGCTTTATCAGACACATTAGAGGGTTCATCCTTGTCCAGACCTTTTAGTCACTGTGCAGGTTCCTGAATTTGGCTAATCTGTCACTAAACCTGTCTATATTATCTGCCTGCACAGCTTCCTGTGGCACAAGGTCTACAAGCTCTGTACTTGCTGTCCAGAGAAACACTTTTATCTGTTTCAGACTATCTTCCACTGTTTTTATCAGGTGGTCGTCTCATTCTTGTACTGCAGGATTTGCTGTCTGGAAGTTTTTCTGTTGTTTTTGTGACTTTATAAACTGCAGTCCTACCTTTCCTCAGGTTTCTCCTATCCAGACTTAGGGGTCCCAGATTGTGAGTTTTCCCAGTCCCTGAGCTCTTAGTTTGTATCCAGCTTGGTTATCCGTGCTCTGTTTGTGAACATAAAGTATACAGGTGGAGTCCAGCCTTACGGTTCTGGGCAGTCTTGAGGTTATAAGACTGCTGGTACTCAATTTCTCTGGTGTTACTAAAATCTGCCACCTCTTAGATCAACCAAAATACCCCCACTTTTTTTCCAATGCTATAGAAGCTTCCAGATGAAAATCTGGAAATGTTTATATACATATTAATGAATTCTACTTTTAATGAGCTTTAGGATGGTCGCAGTACGAAAAAAAAGAAACATAATACGTTTCTAAGTGGAAAGTCCTCAAATATACTGTACATTAAATGATATTCTGCGCTGGTTCGTTCTTTTATCACAAACTATTAAATCTGGGTTTATTACGTTATAGGTTAAAATTGCTTCAATCAAGACATTGCTTTGGGATTTGAATTTTTTTTAAACTATGATTTTTTGATTATACTCATTAAATTTGCAGAGTAAAAGTGATTAAAATGTTATGTTCTGCACATGTCCCCCAAGTACACAGAGTTTATACTGCTTGCTAAAATAAGAAAGTGATGACATTATTATGAGGTAGCCTATATATAAGCTGTATACAACCCATTTAATATGAAATGATACTGGGTATATGGGATTTAAGTCAGAGAGCACACTGATTCCTGTATTCTAAGTATTTTTAATATTTCTTAGGAATCCATATTGCTTCTATTATGAATAGGGTATTTCCTATATTGACGTTCTTGAGATAAAATAACTTCAAATTTTTCAGTTGCTCATCCAAATATTTTGAGAATTTCTTCTTGAAACTTGACTAAATTCTTTCCTAAAATTCAGGATGTGTCCACACTTAAATATAATCCTCAAATTTAATTGAAGTTACTCTAAAGAACACTCTTACTGTAGAATAATAATAGAATATCTATCCTAGAATTAGTCCTATTATCCACTGTCATGACATTGTAAAAGAGGTTATGTGAAAAAGAAACATATTCTTTGAACATAATACTGCTACAAAACAACCGCTGAGTTCAGATTTTGAGGGAATAAGTTTCTCTAACTCCAGAAATATTCACAATTGATGATGGGGAATATATTGTGGGGCTTTTTTTCGTTGTGTGCCAGAGCTAACAGGAAAAGGGTGATAAAAGAGGGGTACAAAGATGCCACTGTAGTACTGCAAATAAAAATAAACCTGATAATAAAATTACTTTCTGATGTTAAAAGACCCTACCTATGCAATGTGACCGCAGTTTTGCCCAAAAGGCACAGTAGTAATATTACTATAATTATGTAATTAAGTAATGATACTCTATGTCACAGTATTGAGATACCTATTCTTATGGATTGTTTTGGAAGACATTCATATTCTACCATTCTAGATATCCTATGGGTTTTAGTCTTAAGGTGGCATTCTCCCTTTCAAGCAAGCACGTAAATTTGTGGTGGTATTTTCAGCTGGCTCTATGGACATGTGGAATGGCGTGGAACAGTGAAGTGTGCAACTGCTCATGAAGCAGAAAGCAAAGGTTATTTCAAGAAGAAATAGCCGTTTCTTAGGATGCATCTTTGATTTCATGACATTATATTGCCCACAGATGCTGCAGATTTTTTTATCTTACCTTGTTTGATGACTGCTTACACACTGCAATTTTATTCATAGATATTCTCCAAATATCACTTTGGTTTTGGTAGCTTAATTGCTTACTCACTTCAGGGAGAGCCTTTGTACATGTGATTTCAGGCTCTGGACCGCACTAAATGCACTTGTCAGCACTTCCATTTATAAAAAACCCACTTGTTTGTCACAGGCAGTGCTACAAGTAGAATTTGCTACTTAAATATTGGTAATGAAGAGATGATTCTCATCTTTTTCCAGGGAAACCATTTGGGGTTTGGGGAGAGGAGGGATGGAGTAGGGCAAAAAGAAGTCAACTTAGTTTTAAGATATGTACTGCTTTTAAATTTCCCTACTGGCTCGGTGCATTAGTTGGCATGTCACATCACATTTTCTGAGCTTCTTTGTATTATGTCACATAATAGGACAGGCATAATCTTTCTGACAAATCACAGAAGTCAATGTGTCAGTGGGGAAATAGGAAACTGACACTTTTCTGAAGAGTCCAATAAAAAACATTTAATAGATTTATGTAGAAAGCAACTTTTTAGAAAAAGAGTTTAGAAATTCTCTAGCCGGAAGTCTTCTCATCAACCAGACTTATGAGTACAAATTAAAAAACATTAAGAAAAAAGATGAAAACACTGACATCGTAGAGGCTTTGGATGATGCATGTGAAAAGCCTAGACTGGGATGGGAAAAAGGGATCCAACCCCAGCTTTCTCTTTAGCCTTCATGGCACAGTTGTCTGAGCAGCTCATGCCTTGCATGTGACCTGAATTTTAACAGTCTTAAAGCACAGCACTGGAAATTGCACTGACTCATGAGTAGCTTAAGAGCAGCTTCTGTAAGAGGAGAGCCAAGGAATGTTTGCCAGCCATACTACAAAATAAATAGCTGATACTTGCCCTGACACAGAGGTGGACTGAATCAGCAGATCCTCTCTCCCACCCCGAATCCATTTCCTGTCTTTGAACTAAGTAGTAATGAAATGTTTAGGCTTTCCTTTCTGGTAAGATGCTAATGTTGTTTTTGTATTGTACTCATTCATGGTTTGCAGTTTCTGTTTCAAAGACTCACCTTTTGTCTCCTTAGTTTTTCTATTTAGAAAGTGTATCTGTAACAGGGGGGAAAAATAGTTTTGACAAAATATCTTTGGTCTTTGGGTGGCACCACTCTGCAGCTGTTATAGAAAGAGGAAGGTATTAGAGGTGAACTTTCACATTTTGAAAAAGTTTTGCTGTATACAGTACTTGTTTTTATGTTGGTTTTTTTATTTTTATTTTTTTGTGTGTTTATTTTTTGTTTTGTTTTGTTTTGTTTGCTTAGAGGTTTTGGGGGAAACTTTGTCCTGAAATAAAAAAGAGAACTTATGGGTAACTGTAATTGGTGGTTATTTACATATGTAATGCTCTCTTTTTAATGTTTTCAGTGTTTTTTTTCCAGAGAATAGGGAAACACTCAAATTCAGTACAGTCAGTGCTGTTATGTGCAAACATAAATGCACAAACAAAAATTGTTAGGTACAAACATAAAACCTAGACCCACTGATATACCATTGGTCTCACTGATTTCTTGTAGTTTTAAAATTTAATGGAAGTTGAGTGACTGATAAAGCCCTCAGGTTGCTTAAAAAATAATATCATGTTCGTCTCTGCTACAATTACTTCTGACAATCTGTATTTTCCATGTTCCTGGACAGCTAAAGCAGCAGTATTGCTTAGGGGTGCTTTATGAGCAATTTGACAAACTCATCTGTGGGTGGCATATCCCCCCTTATTTGTTTTAAATAAAGAAAAGATATAGTAGTACTTCCATTTCTCAGGGCTGTGACTTATATTCCCTAAAATAAAAATATAACAGTAATTTGGGAGGCTACGGCAACTGTGAATGCTACCCTAGTCTTCTAGAAGTTATGAACCCCAGGGTAGTCTTCATCAATCCTGTTACAAAGCATTCATTTCTGGTAGAAAGGTATAATGGTCAGTTGGAAGGGATATCTTCTTAAACTCTTCCAGTTAGATACACACAACACACATATATATATATGTGTATATATATCTAAATATACATATACATACATGCACACCAGGGGTCTGTGCAGAGTTCAGTTTATCGGCATCTGTATGTGTAAGTAAAAGTTGTTGTTGTACTGAAGCTTGAGAGGATAAATGGTCATAAAACGTTTGCTTTTGTAGAACTTCTGTATGTGAATAGTGTCTGCATCCTTATTCTGCACTGCCAGGAGACAGAAAATGAGAGGGAGAGAGAAGTGGTGCAGGGAACTTTCTGGAACTGAGTAAGAAAGAAGTGAAAAAAATGGAGTTATAAAATTGCTGGTTTAATAAGATAAAATAAGAAGAGGAACACAGATAACAAGTAAATCTTACATCTATTCAGATACTGGGAACTGTGTTTTCATGCAGCAACAAATGGATCCTGGATGGAGCTTCCCGCAGCATGGTATGCAGAACCTGTCATGGACAGCTTCCTCGTCTCTCAAATATCCTTGGGCCTTCTTCATGCATCTTCTCTAGAGAGGCTGGATGTTATTTTTCCATATAATCCACCAGTGTGCAGCACAGGCTAGCACAGGGCACCCTGGCAGATCCTCTTACAGCAGCTACTCATGCAAACATACAGGTTTCTCCCAAGGTATAAGAACAATTAGAGCAGACATTGCCTATTCAAGACCCTAAGGTCTTCTGCAGGGTTCTCAGAAAAATCCTCTAGCGGATGTTAGCTACTGGTTTTCAAAACAGTGTTTTTAACTAAGGTCAGGTTGAACATGCCTGGGGAGGAGAGGCTGGAATCCTAGAGAAAAAAAGAAAATTACATTTTTTTCTGATAGCTTCCTGAAGGGTCATTTGTGAATGTGAGAAGCCATAGTTATGTATTTTGTCTACTGTACTAAATCTTCATGACATACAAAGCAGTCTCTGATGGAAACAGCTCAGGTACTATTCTTTGATCATATAACTGCAAACATTGGAATCCATTGCATTTATTCATGCTGATTCTGAAACAGGAAAATAATTNAGGAAGAGATGTATATCTCTCTTCCCAAATTTCTTTTCTGTGGTGATGGAATCAATTGCATTTATTCATGTTGATTCTGAAACAGGAAAATAATTTGTTGGATGACTCTTGCCGATGTCATCAATATTTAAATGTTCCTACGAACTTGTAAAATAAGCTTCTGTTCTTTAGGAAGATATTGCAATCTGTAATCCAAACCTGATCAAATTCTGGACTTGTACAGAAGGGAAATTCAATAAGGTGTATGTGGAACACAGAAGGTATATAAGTTCGATATATTTTGGGAGCAGACAGATAATTTAGTGTAATCTCTTGTGGATCACTGGTTGTTAAACTTCAACTATCTCAGTTTTGAGCCCAGTAGCTTGACTAAAATACATCTGTCAGACTAGGTTCCTCTATTAACTTCCTTACTTCTATTAGCAATCCCATATACATCTTCTGTAAGAGGAAAAGATAGTGTCTAAAGTCATCATTTACCTGCATTCCTGTCATTTGGTGTGTCATTTATATAAAATGGTTTAGCAATGTATTATCCTCCCTCCAAGACAGCTTAATCTTGGGTTTTGCTTGTTAATGTTTACAAATAGCTCTCTATAAAAAAGATTGCGTATAATTTATTATGTGTGGTGCTTGCACTAGTAAAGAGAACTTTATTTTACTTTGTTTTAATTACCTGATGTTTCAGAGCACCATAAGCCATTATGTACATCTGCAACTGTTACAGGAAGGCACGAAAGTTGTGTCTTTTTTCCTGTTGTTCAGTGGGGATGTTTTGGGAGTTACTTCTATTAGACAAGCTGTTTCTTGACCTCTTGTGTTTCCCTTTGGCAGTCCAAGTATGTGCAATTCTGTGAACTGAGCTGAATCTATCATTTTTCCAATCCACTTTCAAAGTCTGTGATAGCATCTGGCATTTGAAATTTATGACACGTCTGTACTCACTTTCAGCAATGGTGTTATATTCCCTCACTGCTTACCATTCTGTTAATCCTTCTTCCATGAAAATATTAGTTAGGATTGCACTTTGAAAACTTCTTCTGTCTGTGCTGTATCAGTGTACATTGGGGTTGTTATGAAGCACTGTATGGAATTGTATAATTGTGTCGTGTGATACGTCCATACAGTTCCATGATACGCTAGTATGAGAAACACTTTCCTGGTTTGATTTTCATGACTTTTTAATGTGTTTTTGCAGAATCTGTGATACAATTAATTTCTCCCAAAACCGAGACTTTGCATATTAATTCATATTTCTTTTTAATACTCCTTACCTTTCCTACTTCATGAGTGCTTCCATTTTTTAGCCCTACCATGTAATCTTAATTGTATAGGTTTATTACAGCTATACCCAGTAGCAACATGATACATTGAATAATGTGTTGAATTTGCCCTCTTTTTTTCCCCTGCTGTGGGAAGGTTTTTCTGGTGGTGATGCAGGGACATAAAAGCATTAATAAATATATCACATTTTACTGAACACAAAATATTACAAAATCAGTGTGTTTTTTCATGTTATGGAATTCCATGAAAGCTTTGGTGAATTCTGACAAATTTATGAGAACATCATTTGAAGATTAACTCAAATCTTAGTACAGCTTTACAGGTTTGAGACAATGACAAATTGATTGGTTGAAAAGCATCTCCATAGAGGAAGTATATATAGTTTCACTATTCAAAATACTTCTATCAGTTCTTAATATCTCTGTAGCTGTCAGGAAGTGAAATTTAGCATTTACATACTTGGCATGTTGGTTGTATACTCTGTGGTCTGTACTCCTGATCTTCAAAATGCCCCAATTGAGGTGCTGTTAAGATCTCACATATGTATGCCATTTGAAGTAGTAGTGTACTTCAAATAAGAATGTGTTATTAAATATGAATCTTATTTAGGAAGTATCCTCCTATTATTTATTGCTCTGCCTCCCTCCCTCTTGTTTTAATGAAACCCTAGTTGATACTATTTCAGGGATACTTTTGCTGGCTTTTACTTATTTAAGGGTGTTAAGCCCCCAGGTTCTGACTGACTGAGCCTTCTTTCCCCATTTGGCTTGGTCTTTCTGACTTCTGCTTATAATTCTATTTTTTCAGACAAATATGTGTACCTTGCTTGCACTTTGCCAATTTGTGCTTTATTCCCCTTTTCGCTTTGGCAACTGTACTCATGTTGTGAGCTTGCTTGTTAATTCTCTTTTTAATGATCATGAATAATTGAACACACCCCTTGAGTTTTTCAGATTTCCCATAACAAAATATGCAGGGAAAAATATTTTTCTGGACTTAGTATTTTTTTATAAAGTTACATTTAAAGTCAAAATTGAAGAGATTTTTGTACTTGTTCTTCTCTGTTCACTTACATACTTGTTTTCCAAAGTGTACAAGAGTCTGACTTTTAAATATTGCATGACTGTTGAAGCTGGATATAGCTGATCCCACTTGTTTTTTATATCTATTATATTAAATGTCAGGAAACTTTTGCACATAAGAAATTCAGCATCCTTTTGCCCGAAATGTTGAGTTATTATGAACTTTTTATTATTAATTATCTGAAGGTTTTTAGTAAACATCATCAAATATATCAGGGAATTTCAGTGTCTAAGGACATGTGTGTATAACAAATATCAGAATAATCCTGCTGATAATGATTGATTATGCCAAACTGAATTCCTTTCATTATCATAGGAATTTTTTTTCATTTCCATGTTTGTAGAGATACTGTGTTGGAGTGATATCAGAGAAATAACAGGAATGTCTCTGTTAATTGGATGTTGGTGCAATAGGGCTTGGTGAAGGCCAACAGGAGAGCTGGCTGGAGGGAATGGCACTGTTGTGACATCTTGGAAGATTTTGAAAGTTTTCAAGTCAGCAGTGGAAGAAAACCCAAACTGTGTGTAGTTTTATAATGCAAAACAGTGGAATATGAACAGTTTCTTTTCCACACAATTTTTTCTTTCACTTGTGTACTTTGAGCTTGAAAAGTTCTCCTATTGTAACTTAAACCTATTTTTGGCAAAGTTTTACTGAAGTTTCCAGCACTTATACTGAAGCGCTGCTAATTAAGTGTAAATTCCCATTTGTTTGTAGCAAACCATAATTGATCAGTGCAGCTTCCAAAGCTGGACAGATTAATGCTGTTCTATCTTTTATCCCTATGGCAAAGGGAGCAAGGCGGAGTTAGAGTGAAGTTGCAATGACAGATAAGTCTATATGGATGATGGCAGTTATGAGTCTACAAGTTTTTCCCTCTGCAGCTTTATTTAATGCTTTTGTTTCTAAGCTTTTTCAGTGTCATATAAAGACTTTGCAGCCATTTTCTGAAACCATGCATATTAAAGACAGTCTAGGCACAAGGGCCCGTTCTCTGCACATTGTTTCCTCACTCTAACTGCTTCGTAATCCCTTTATACATGTAGTCACGTTGTATCCAGGTTTTATTTTTTAGATGTATACCTTTACAGGACATTTTTATCACATCTTCAAACTACAGAGAATAAGGACAATAAAAAAGCTGGAGAACCATCTGCTAAAAAGTTTAAAAATTCTCATTGGTCAATTGATAAAAGAAAAACCAGCAGGAAAAATAGGAAAGGATGGGGTTATATGAATACAATACAGAAATCTGCCTTGAGGTGTCACATCTTGGAGTTTCAAAGTGACATCAAAGTTTTAAGCTCTTTACTTTTTATTTTCCTATTCTCAGATCTTTGTTACGCTGAAGCTTACTCTCCTCTGGCATTGCCTTTACAAATTCTTGAGTATCTTAGCTGTAAACTGGGAAACAAAGTCAAGTTAAGAACCTGGCAATAAGTAAAGGCCTTGGCTACCCTCTCCCTGAATTACATGGCAGGATGTTCAAGGGAAAACACCTTTGCTGGATTTCAAGTACAAAATTTCTTCAGAAAATTGATAATGTTTAGGGGGAAAAAGAAGGAAACTGCCTTACATTTATCTATTAAAATAAAGTAAAATAAAAAAACCATCTGGCTGTTTTAATGCTTTATTTTCATGGTTTCTATATTATGTCCTTCACTAATTAGAAATTATCTTTTATTGGAGATAATCATCCAAGTGAACACTTGAAAAAAACCATCATGTATGAGACAACAATGCAGTTATTTTGGTTGTTGTTTGTTGTTTTTTCGGGTTGTTTTTGTAATGAAAGAAGTTTTAATCCTCTTTCTTCCCTAACTCAGATATATGCAAAACAAGTTTTTTCAGAAAGGCTTGCAAAACAAGCTTTGAACCAGGAACGGGAAAAGTGCTGTGTAAAGGTGGTGGCATGGTGGTAACATATGGCAATATATTCTTCAAATCATAAAGCTGGCACTGAGAAAGTGAAATTTCAAGATGATTTAGAGGTAAAGGTGACATCTTGTTAAAGCCACTTTGTTAGCAAGTTCTCATTGCTTAATTATGATGAAGAGTTGTTGCTGGAAAATCTATTCACTTGTTAAGTTAAAAAAAAAATAGAGAGCTGGGAATAAAGAATCATCTTTCACTTTGCCTTGACCTCTGTATTTTTGTAATGATAGCTCTTTGGTACAGTACTGAAAACAGTTCTGGTTAATTAATATATTTAATATTTACTGAGTATGCTTAAGCGTCAGCTAGTTGTTCAGATCCAACAACCATTGGTTCACTGTTTCACACTATCAGCAGAGATGACACTGGCAATATCAGTGGACCACACAAGTGTTCCATGATTGTTTTAAAGAGATACTTTCTTTCATTAACAGTCTAAAACAGGACTCGTGATCAAACAGCTGAACTGAGATATGTCCCTTTGAAACTGTACTGGGAACAAAGGTAGGGAGTGGGGAAGAAGGGGGGACACAGGGTAGCTAAGCCTAATTCTTCCAGAGGAAACTGTGTTGGGAACTCCAAACTAGCTGTAACATTACTGACAGAGTGAGAACATGACTGGTTGTTATTCCACATAGTATTTATTAAGGGAACCTAAGCTGCATGGGAAGCAACATCCACAGAGCAATGATATGCTGGATGAGTAAATTTAATAAAATATTATGCAGCTAAGGTATTTTTGCATACTACTTTTAATCACATTTTATTTTGTAGTATGTAAGCAGCTTTTGTTGTATAAATACTATTTATTGTAAAATTTCTGTTAAGCAACTTGATGCAAAATTTTCAACCATGGTTGTTCATAGGCATGTTAAGTCAGTCTCTTACCAGGGATCTTTTGTTTCTTTGTCAGTGAGACAGTCTCCGTGGGCTGCTGCTTATTTTATTCTTTGTTCTATGTAAAAAAAAGGAAAAAATCATAAAAGGAATAAATTATGCTAACTTTCTGTTGCACGAGCGAACAAGGCTTGAAGTGATGAAGATGCCATTTGTCCAGATATTTGCAGTGTTGAAAGAAATGGAGGAAGGCTCATACCTTTTCTACAACTGGTTGACTACACAACTAGTATTTTGTAGGCAGGATGATTTTTTTGTTGTTAACATCAGTAGGTGACACACCTTCAAAGCTCCTTGGTCTGGGTGTTTACCATGGTTCGTGGAAAAGACCTTGGTTTTCACCTTGTGCATAAACATAGAATAGTCACAGTACCTTGATTTTAAACTCCTACTTCAGGTTCCTGTGTCAGGGTCTGGGTCCTTTGCTGTCAGTGAAAACAGTCTTACAGTGGCCTAGCTGATTGTTGAAAACTTTATAATTCACTGTAGAAAAAGAAGATAAGATGGTGTTTTTATTTAGACAGTACAACCTGGAGAAGTGCATTATTATTTTGGCAATGGTTTTATTATTTGAAGTTGGTCCTAGACTTCTATTTTCCATACATTATTCCAAGAAACACATCAAAAAAATACACATTTCCTATGATAGTTTTTGTTCATTTGTTTGCTTAAGAAGTTATATATGCTAGGTGCTTTTTAACATATTCTGTGCTTTGTATAGCTGTGTGTAAGGGCAGATAAAAATGAAGTTTCATCCTGGAAATTCTGCTGTTATAAAAAGTCTGGGCTAGAAGCTGTTTTTTCTCTGAAATCTCTATTAGGCAGTATCAGCTGCATTTATAGATATCTGCATCTGGCATATCTAAATCAGAAACTGGATCATATTAAGATTATTTTAAAATATTTCAGATCCTGATGAGCAAACAAGTTTTACTGTTAATTTTCTCACCAATGTCAACATTAATTTAGTGGTGGAGACCACTCTGTTTGTTTTTGTACAAAATCTATACTTTCTGCCCTTGACACCTCTAAAAATATTACTTGAATGAGTCATACAACAATAAGAATAAGAGATTTAAAAAACCCTTCTGTTGGTTTTGACAAAATACAACATCGGTATTTGTGCGATGGGAAGCTGAGAGTCCTATCCTGTGCTTTCACTTGAACCCTCTTTGTACCGCAGAAAATCAACACACTCCGTGCCAGGAGGCTTGCTCTCAGCACTTAACTTGAGCAACTTGAGTGGGAAGCAGATTTCTGGCAAACGGAAGAGCAGCATATGCGTGTGGCAATGCTTGTCTTTAACAGCAGCTATTCTTAAGGAATAGTAGATGGCGTTGTTGGCAAAAGAGGAGACTGCTGATACCACGTGGCTTTTGCTGAATGGAGTGTCTGCTTTTGTTTTCAGTCAGACAAGTTAAAGATTAATTAAAGACATTTTCTAGGCACATAGACTTAAGCTGAACTTCTCTGTGATGTGTTTTGTAGCTAGAAGAGGTGTTAAAAGTGCTTAAAGACAAATAAAGAGCAAACCCATTTTATCTGAATCTGCAGCTTTAGTTCTAGGGCTGTGTCTAGCAATGTGAATAAAGCTGGCTATCTTGGATGACAACCTGCGTGGAGAGTACCTGGCTAGCTGTTTCTGAGTACACAAGAGAAACATCTGGGAAGCTGGGAAGGTTGCCCAGAGAGTTTGTGGATGCCCTATCTCTGGAAGCGTTCAAGGCTGGTTGGAGGGCTCTGGATACTGAGTGTCATCTCTGCCCATGGCAAAGGAAGTACATGGATCCTTAAGGTGCCTTCCCACCTAGTCCATGGGTTCTATGATTCTAAGCTTGCTACTTTGCTTGATGACTATTGTGTTTGCTAATACTCCTTGGGGAACTTTGCTGAAGTTAAGTGCTCTGTTTAGTCGTACTGCTTTACACTGTACGAATAGTCTTCACTCTGGTCTTAAGGATCCAAACTGGTGCCAGGCATGGAAGGGACTTTTGGAATGTTTACTCTTGCCTTGTAATTGGGTGATGTGGGGTGAGGGTGTCAGCATGTGTGTATTGACACACAGTTTTTCTACACAGTTGTATAGAAAACATATCTGTGCTCTGAATATACCATTTTCAGCAGCACAGTTCTGGCCTGATTGCCACAGATAACTTGAGGTTTGTGGGTATATAAATGTGTGTTGTGTGTGTCACCTGGACATACGATAGTGTGTTGGGACACCTGATTGTGTACGGACCTGCAGTTCTGGAGAGAAGGCACTGGGGTTGANGTTCAAGGCTGGTTGGATGAGGCTCTGGATACTGAGTGTCATCTCTGCCCATGGCAAAGGAAGTACATGGATCTTTAAGGTGCCTTCCAACCTAGTCCATGGGTTCTATGATTCTAAGCTTGCTGCTTTGCTTGATGACTATTGTGTTTGCTAATACTCCTTGGGAAACTTTGCTGAAGTTAAGTGCTCTGTTTAGTCGTACTGCTTTACACTGTACGAATAGTCTTCACTCTGGTCTTAAGGATCCAAACTGGTGCCAGGCATGGAAGGGACTTTTGGAATGTTTACTCTTGCCTTGTAATTGGGTGATGTGGGGTGAGGGTGTCAGCATGTGTGTATTGACACACAGTTTTTCTACACAGTTGTATAGAAAACATATCTGTGCTCTGAATATACCATTTTCAGCAGCACAGTTCTGGCCTGATTGCCACAGATAACTTGAGGTTTGTGGGTATATAAATGTGTGTTGTGTGTGTCACCTGGACATACGATAGTGTGTTGGGACACCTGATTGTGTACGGACCTGCAGTTCTGGAGAGAAGGCACTGGGGTTGAAGGACAACCAGAAGTGGCGGAAGAGAGTAGGTACAAAAAGTAGATTAGGAAATAAAACAAGGGGAAAACTAGTTGGGAATCATAAAGTGAGAGAAAAATAAGTATTTCGGAGGACACTTTCTGTGAGATGCAGCACCAGGTTCCAAAGCCTTGTGTTAACCTGCTGCCCATTAGCTGAAGTTCCCATGTCAGATTTCGTCTATACCTATGAAGCACGGAAGTTTCCAGTCAAAGCATGGGTTTCAAACTGGTTACCATCCTTTAGATCAGTTTTGCCATTTTATCTTCAGGGGAATCCCTTCTTGGCAAGTGTTGTAATAGGTATCTGAGTCATCTTCTGCCAACCATCTTCCTGTTTGCCTACTTAATGAGGGGGAGCATGGAAAATAATCACTGTTCTGAGTGGAACTTTGCTGTGTGTTTTCCCCAGCTACTTGTTTCTGTAAGAAAAAGGCAGGTAGGGCTCAGTTTGGAAAGGATACAAAATGCTGCTTTGCCAGCTTACCTGGAGGATAGGTTGAGGTTCCAAATGTTAGAGTGAAAGGGAACCACTCACAATCCTAGTTAAGAGGCAGCTTATCATCATTATGCACATGGTTCTATCTCTGTGGGACTGATAAGAGTTTGCCAGATTCTCATTTTAGAGGGCAAGCTTCATACTTTTTAATGCAAATGGCATTTCCCCCCTCTAGATAATAAACCTGTTAGGAGGCACATGAGAGACAACTTTTATTGCAGCAAGAGAGGTTCATTGAATGAATAGGGAGAAGTTTTTCCTATATGTCTTTAAAATTTCTGAACTTTCAGGATGAGAGGGCAGAAGCTGCTGAGGCCAGAAGATGCTGTTTGAGGACACTCAAACAAAAATAGGTAAGATGTTCACCCAGCTTCACTAGATCAGTGGTGTATGTAGGAAATGGACATATTTCTTATGTAGTAGAATTAGCTCTCCATTGCCTATTGTTGATTACAGAATAAGCACAGTGGTTGGCTGTCAGCAAATAATCATGAATATTTAAAATAATATTAATATATTATTATTAAAATAATTACATAAAATAATAAAGGGAAGTCATATCAACAGCACATAAAAAGAGTGTTGTATCTTTAGCTTTTCTTTGTTGTCTTAGTGAGATAAAAAAAAAATTGCATGAAAACCTAAAAAAATATGAAATCACCAAGGAAGACCAGAAAGAAAGATCCTTTAGCCTTATAAAGCTGCTGTATGTTATACCGGACAGTGTTTATGTTTGCAGGCAGAGCACCAGAGAAATGTCATCGAATAAGAAAGACAATAATCAGTGAACTTCCTGAGATAGTCCATTCTCTTCTATTCTGGATGTTTGAAGAGATTTTCATATGTGTTTTAGTGGTGAAACTGTGTGGTGTCTTGAACAATACCTGTAACTGAAGAAACCTGCAGGCTGCTGGAAAAGGTTCTTTTCTCTGTGGAGAGAATAAGGCACATATTTCAGTAAAATATTCAAGGAGCGGCAGATACATTTTGTTACTGTGTTTTGTGAATGCACAAAATAGCTCCCTGCACAGGTGGACAATGAGGAGAAGGGAAATCCACAAAACTGATTATGATGAAACCAGTGCTGCAAAAACTTGCTTGAAAGGACAAGGGGTAGTTAGCTGAGAAAGAGTGTGTGCATGCACAGTTCTATGCANTCTAAGCTTGCTACTTTGCTTGATGACTATTGTGTTTGCTAATACTCCTTGGGGAACTTTGCTGAAGTTAAGTGCTCTGTTTAGTCGTACTGCTTTACACTGTACGAATAGTCTTCACTCTGGTCTTAAGGATCCAAACTGGTGCCAGGCATGGAAGGGACTTTTGGAATGTTTACTCTTGCCTTGTAATTGGGTGATGTGGGGTGAGGGTGTCAGCATGTGTGTATTGACACACAGTTTTTCTACACAGTTGTATAGAAAACATATCTGTGCTCTGAATATACCATTTTCAGCAGCACAGTTCTGGCCTGATTGCCACAGATAACTTGAGGTTTGTGGGTATATAAATGTGTGTTGTGTGTGTCACCTGGACATACGATAGTGTGTTGGGACACCTGATTGTGTACGGACCTGCAGTTCTGGAGAGAAGGCACTGGGGTTGAAGGACAACCAGAAGTGGCGGAAGAGAGTAGGTACAAAAAGTAGATTAGGAAATAAAACAAGGGGAAAACTAGTTGGGAATCATAAAGTGAGAGAAAAATAAGTATTTCGGAGGACACTTTCTGTGAGATGCAGCACCAGGTTCCAAAGCCTTGTGTTAACCTGCTGCCCATTAGCTGAAGTTCCCATGTCAGATTTCGTCTATACCTATGAAGCACGGAAGTTTCCAGTCAAAGCATGGGTTTCAAACTGGTTACCATCCTTTAGATCAGTTTTGCCATTTTATCTTCAGGGGAATCCCTTCTTGGCAAGTGTTGTAATAGGTATCTGAGTCATCTTCTGCCAACCATCTTCCTGTTTGCCTACTTAATGAGGGGGAGCATGGAAAATAATCACTGTTCTGAGTGGAACTTTGCTGTGTGTTTTCCCCAGCTATTTGTTTCTGTAAGAAAAAGGCAGGTAGGGCTCAGTTTGGAAAGGATACAAAATGCTGCTTTGCCAGCTTACCTGGAGGATAGGTTGAGGTTCCAAATGTTAGAGTGAAAGGAAACCACTCACAATCCTAGTTAAGAGGCAGCTTATCATCATTATGCACATGGTTCTATCTCTGTGGGACTGATAAGAGTTTGCCAGATTCTCATTTTAGAGGGCAAGCTTCATACTTTTTAATGCAAATGGCATTTCCCCCCTCTAGATAATAAATCTGTTAGGAGTCACATGAGAGACAACTTTTATTGCAGCAAGAGAGGTTCATTGAATGAATAGGGAGAAGTTTTTCCTATATGTCTTTAAAATTTCTGAACTTTCAGGATGAGAGGGCAGAAGCTGCTGAGGCCAGAAGATGCTGTTTGAGGACACTCAAACAAAAATAGGTAAGATGTTCACCCAGCTTCACTAGATCAGTGGTGTATGTAGGAAATGGACATATTTCTTATGTAGTAGAATTAGCTCTCCATTGCCTATTGTTGATTACAGAATAAGCACAGTGGTTGGCTGTCAGCAAATAATCATGAATATTTAAAATAATATTAATATATTATTATTAAAATAATTACATAAAATAATAA
>VYXB01005439.1:55389-75150 GCA_013397135.1 Pachyramphus minor
GTGAAACTGTGTGGTGTCTTGAACAATACCTGTAACTGAAGAAACCTGCAGGCTGCTGGAAAAGGTTCTTTTCTCTGTGGAGAGAATAAGGCACATATTTCAGTAAAATATTCAAGGAGCGGCAGATACATTTTGTTACTGTGTTTTGTGAATGCACAAAATAGCTCCCTGCACAGGTGGACAATGAGGAGAAGGGAAATCCACACAACTGATTATGCTGAAACCAGTGCTGCAAAAGCTTACTTGAAAGGACAAGGGGTAGTTAGCTGAGAAAGAGTGTGTGCGTGCACAGTTCTATGCAAAAACAATGAAGGCCAAATCTCAACAGCTTTGGGTGACTGAAATCATATCTGTTTTGATTCTCTCCTGGTGTCCGTAATCACACGCGAAAGAGGCATTTTGCAAGGTGAAGCTATTCTCAAATGTTCTGAGGTCCAGGCCTGCATTTCTTTGCTACTGTTTGCCATGGTGTTTACCTTTCCACACAAACAAGCATGACATATTTTAGAGGTGGAAATACATCTTCTGTGGTATTTAGTGCTGTACTTGGTTTGCTGCACCTCGCTTGGCTTTTGCCCTAAAGATTTCTGAATTCTTTATATTCCAAATTTGAAATAAATTAAATCCCTTGTATTAAACCAATGTTTTTAATAAACTCAGAGTATTAAAGACACTTGTTCCTCCAGCATTTTGATTTTTTTCATTTATGTTTTAAAGATGTGAATTGAACAAACACGTTTTACTCTATGAGGTGCTTATTTATGATCGGATTCCTAATCCATAAGAACAGGTGTACTCTTTGCTGGGTAAAAAACTGGGTGGATGACTGAGCCCAGAGAAAGGTGGTGAATGGAGGTACATGCAGCTGACAGCCAGTCACAAGTGGTATTCCCCAGGGCTCAGTGTTGGCACCAGTTCTGTATCAGCCAGTATCTTTATCAACGATCTGGACAAGGGGATTGAGTGTAACCCTGGTAAGTTTGAAGATGGCACCAAGTTGGGTGGGGATGTTGATCTGCTGGAGGGGAAAATGCTCTGCAGTGGGGTATGGACAGGTTGGATCCATGGGATGNCATCTTTTGTGGTATTTAGTGCTGTGCTTGGCTTGCTGCACCTCACTTGGCTTTTCCCCTAAAGCTTTTCTGAATTCTTTATATGCAAAATTTGAAATAAATTAAATCCCTNTATGACATTTACTGAGACGAAGTGTTGCCGTATCACGCTCCTGGCTCTCAACAGCCCCATGAGCTCTACAGGCTGGAGGCTGGAAAGTTGCTTGGTGGAAAATGACTGGGGGCGTATGGTTGACAGTGGCTGAATATGAGCCAGTGTCATCATGTGTGCCCAGGTGACCAAGAAGTTCAGTAGCACCCTGGCTTTCAGGATCAGGCATCAGGCACCAGGAATAGTGTGGTCAGCAGAACCAGGGAAGGAATTGTCCCCCTTTGCTTGGCACCAGTGAGTCTGCACCTCGAATCCTGTGGCCAGTTGTGGACCCCTCACTACAAGAAGGGAATTGAAGTGCAGGATTATGTCCAGAGAAGGGCAAAGAAGCTGGTGAGGGGTTTGTCTCATGAGGGAGCTGGGATTGTTTAGCTGGAGAAAAGGAGGCTCAAGGGGTATCTTATTGCTCTCTTCTCCCAGGTAAAAAGCAACAGAACAAGTGGAAGGAATCTCAAGCCACACCAGGGGAGGTTTAGGTTAGATATCAGGAAAAAATTCTTCACTGAAAGGGTAGTCAGGCATTGGAATAGACTGACCAGGGAAGTGGTGGGGTCACCATGCCTGAAGGTATTTAAAAAATGTGTAGATGTGGCACTTGGGGTCATGGTTTAGTGCTGGACTGTTGGGTTAGCAGTTGGACTTCATGATCTTAAGTGTCTTTTTCAAGACAAACAGTTCTATATGTCCTTGAATCTCCCATCCAAAAGCCAGAACATCTCTGAGAGTACTTTTCCCCTTCCCATAGGACACATTAGTAATAATTTTTAGAACTAATTTATTAATCATTAAAAGAAAAGTTTTGTTATTAAAGGTACTTGTAGAATAATGCATCTGTATTCCATACTTCCCTGTTTTTACATTCTTAGCTTACAAAAACCAAAGGAGAGAGCCTGTGCATTGTATGCATGTGTGAGTATGACACTAATTCATTTGTCTCTGCAGATATATATATATATATACACACATATTTTCATTGGAATGTATATTTCTAGACTCTGCATTTCACTCTGAATGTTTGTCTGCCACCGACCTGTCCTCTCCTATTCTTCCATTGAATAGCTTATTGCTATTATTCTCCCACTCCTCATGCACTTGCTGAAAATGTAGCACTTATGGTTAAAAATTGAGCTCTTTGTTTCATTGGGATGTCTTTCGTTTACCCCATTAACTAGTTGAAGGGGACTTTTGTCTTTCAGATGACTCTATCTTTCTTTCACAAAAGGCTCTTAAAGGTTTTCCGTGTCACAGCTGGTTTCTGCAGCCTTTAGCTTCAAAACTGTAGTAAGGCACTTTGGCATCCAGAGTGGCATACTGCTCTCTGCCTGGTGAGAACTCTTTCCTGACAATGTCTTGGACCAGCAGTTGCTCTCCCAGAGTACCAGCAGTAAATTTGCCTTCATTTGTCCCTCTCTCGCCTTGCTCTCTGCTCAATTTAGTGTTTTATAATTTGATTAAATACAATTCTTCATTATCATGAGTTAAGTGGGGAGACAAATTTTATGTTTTGAAGGAAGTGTAAAGAAAAAGAGATCCAAAGACTTGTACATATGAAGCTTGTCAGTCTTGTATATGATGGTCTTGACAAAATAGTTTGAGGAAGAAGTGCTGGTTGACCTGAGTGTCAGAAATGGTCTTTTCTGTTTTGTTTTGGTTTGTTTTTTTTTTTTTTTTTTTTTTTGCTACTAGCCCAGAACTGATTTAGGGTGATGAAAAACACAGTGGTTTTTTCCTGTGTGATTTGACAAATGAATGTGTGACTATTTCCAGTGCTAGGTCAGGTCAGCTGTGACAGTGTAGCCATACTCAGTGGCTTGAAAAGTCTTGAAAAGCTCCAAGGATGGGGATTACTCAACCCATGCAGTAGACTTAAGTATGAACAAAGGAGTAGAGAGCAAATCACTCTGAACAGTACAGATAAAATACCTTAATAAACTTGAGGTTTATCGATGCTACTGCTAGTGGTACTAACAGCACAACTTTAAGCTTTGTGATTCACAAGCTTTTTCCTGGGAGGAATAAACTAGGAGATGCTTCTGCAGTGTTTCATCTGTACTTGTTTTAGGACAAGCATCACGTCTTTCCCTTTTTTAATATGCACCTTTGTTTGCAGTAAATAGGTGGCTGGTTATAATCCTTTTGCTTTCTTTTATTAGTGCTGCTCAGTCACTTTGTCATTCAAAGAGTGTAAGCATCCTTGTGGGTTTGTAGTTCATTAGCATCTGTCTCACTAAACACATGATTCCATGGCCACCCAGTGAGCTCTTGGGAATCCTTGTGGTCAGCATCTTTGAAGGAAAAAAGAAAGAAAAAGGAGCCCTGTGTCTTTTTTAAATGAAGCAAAGGTACAGCAATACAGTACCATACCTGACTTCTTATCAAAACCAGAGAGGCAAAGCATTCCTGCTACTGAAAAAAAAACAAAACAAAAAAACAACAAAAACAACTAAACATCAGCACAGCCAAGGCAGAGAAGAGGGGAGCAAACTCTGGTGCAAAACTGGTAACAAAAACAACTGGATATATTCAATCATCATAAACTCATTTGTCTCACTGCCACAATTAACATATAGAAGATTTTTGTATTGTTATTTTTATGTCTAGAAGGTCTAGTTGTGGACAAGAACTCGTTGCACTGACTATTGTAACAATATGCTACAGAACAAAGTAACATTCCCTGATAGAAGCAGAGTTTCAAATGTATAGGAAGATACAAATCCTGATTCCAGCCACCAGTGGGAATTTCAGTGAATATCTGAAGACTCGAGCAGCACAGCAAATACACAGATAGACAATTAACACAAAGCTCCCAGAATGACAAATCTCATCTTGATTCCAAAGGAGAGATTTCTGTGTTTTGGGGTTCTTTTAGAGATGGCTATTAGAAGTCATACAAAGCTGTTGCATGAGTAACAGAATTAACATCCCTAGGTTTTCTATTATTTGGTTCCCCATCCCCTAGTTTTTCTTCCTTGTCTGCACTGTAGCCACCCTACCTGATATGTTTGACTGAGGAGAAACAACAGACACACATGCACAGCTACAAACTTGCTGCGTGCTGACTTACTGTCCAGGTGCTGCCACCTGATTATATAAGGACTTCAGTTATAAATGATTCTTTAATGATCTACTCATCCACCTATTTTTTAATGAAACTTATAAGCATTTAATTAATGTATTTAAGGCAGCTCCCTTCTGTTAAATGTAATCAAATTGGGTTAATATATTCAAAAGAGGGGAGTGCAGTCTCTCACCATAGGGTCAAAATGAACAGCAGAACCTCTTATAAAGCCTTCATTTGAGCATCATCGTGAAGTGTGCTCTTGTATGCAAAAAGTGTGGTGCCAGGTCTTTGGGAAATGAGAGATAATTAGTGATGCCACACTCTTTAAGAGCTTGGTAGCCTCACAAAAGTGCCCCTGCCAGCACCAAAAGCAAAAATTGAAGTAAAAAAAGAGCAGAAGCTTATCTCTGAAACAGAACAAAATTATCTTCTTAATTAATAAGACTGTTTACAGAGACAACTGAGGCAGATTTGCCATATAACAAACAGATTTTTTGTACACACAGGTTTGCATTAATGTTCTGTCTGACTAAACAGAATAGTTTGGATTTGGACTAATATTTGAATTTTCTGTAGTAATCCATTGTATGTATTTACTAGCTTTAATGGACAGAAGTAATTCAGAACTAGATAATCCAAACGTTTCACAGACTTACTGTCCTACCTGAAAAGAAATATGTAAAGTTTACTTCCAACCAGTCTTTCTGTAACATAGAATATTTATAGTAGTTCCTTAAATGTATTTATTGTAATTTGAAAAATGCAAATTTAGTGTTTATTGTTTTTACTTGTTCAACACATTGTCTGTAATCAGTTATTTTCTTTCTGTCATCTTAACTGAGTAGTGGAAAACATAGAAGTCAAGGATAAAGAAAATTTGCATGAGCCAATGAGGCATACATTTAAAATAGGAAAAATGCAGTCATGATTTTCACTTAAAAGTAAGCTAGTGACATGCTTAGCCGTGGTCTGTGGTCTGGTGTATTTGTCTAGCTGTTTGTAGTTTGAGTATCCACAAAATACTTGGTAATTCCCACACATTCAAAAAGTGACTTAATACAATGAGACATGACCAGCGTTTAATGTAAAATAAACAATAAACAATGATCACTATGGAAACTCTCCCTTCACATTGAAGCTAGGTCACGTAAACTCTCCTGAGCTTCATGATTCAAATATATATTCTTGTAGTGGGAGAAATCACAAAATCCTCTAGGTTGGAAAAGACCTCTGAGATCATCGAGTCCAGCCTTTGACCTACCACCACCTTGTCAACTAGACCATGGCAGTAAGTGCCACATCCAGTCTCTTTCTTTAACACTTAACTACAGGGTAACTTTCAGTAAGTAATGGTCTGTGCTTTGTTCAAAATTGCACAGTTTGATTTCAAGCAAAAATCCCCCCAGTACTCCCCTCAGCCCTCCCCACATGAACTGCTTTTCTTTAAGAAGTGATAAAAAAGACATGGGATTATTTTCACAACAATTTTGAGTCACACTGTGACTCACTATATAACATACAATTTAAATAACTCATCCCTCATCTGAATAATACTCTTTAATTCTATGTGGATGTGAACAACTGAACAATTTCAAACTCTGGATTGCTTTTGGTGTCACTTTTTTGGTCTTCTTTTCTGCTATTTTTCTAAATGTATCTTATTCTGATTTTCATGTCTTAGTTTTTGTTTCTTTTTGTACTGTCTTTTTGAAAGCAGTGTAATCAATTCAGTGTAGCATTAAATATTTCACTGTATAATTAATTTCAGGTCTTTCAATACTTGCTTTTGATATGATGTACAAAGTTATTTTCTTTATGAAGTTCAATAAGTTAAAACTCTAGAGATCTTAATGAAATTTTAATGAAATGATATTTTATAACACCGGTGTTTTCTTCCATTTTCAGTTTTAACACGGGTGAATGTAACTCTTGTGTTTTCTAAATATCTTTGCAGAATATAAGGGACAAATAAAGGCTCCATCCAGCTACATTAATGATTACTGCTTAATGACTGTTCCTTGTATAAACATATTTCAGCAATATTATTTTTTTAGTTTTCTTCACATTCTTTTAAACTAGAATAGGTGTTTCACATCCTTTAAAAACCTCATAATGTTGGAATTAGATTCATCACTTAGTGTATTCTTTTGCTGTTGATTGTTTTATTTTTTTCTTTCTTAACTATCTTCTTCCTTGATTAAAAAGCTATACAGAGATCAAAACAAAAAGCCACAACCCAGAACTGAAAAAAAACCAAGCAGGAAGTGGATTAAGAGATGACACATTTGAATTGGCTGCAGGATGTCATTTGGTTTGCTGATATGCAGGATGTAAGGGACCTTTCCTTTCCTTCCATAACCCCATAACAGTAGAAATGCGCAGGAGTCTCACAAAGCAGTGAAGGGGAGGAATGAAATGGAGATTTACAAGAAGACAGATTATTTATATGAACTGACTGATTTTCTGGAGAGTTTCTGAATGATCTTACTAAGTAGCACTTTTTTTTTTTTTATAAAATATTATTTCTAGCAGCTTTTTTCTTCTTCCTGAGATGTTTTCCTTGGTCTTTTGTCACAACACAATTTTTACATGTTTTTCATACTAAAAAAAATCTGTAATTAAAAAAGAAAGATAATACAAAGAAGAAAAATAGTAAAAACAAGGCAGGAGAAGAATATTTCCATTTCAAGATACTAAGAAATCCATATTTTCCAAGGCAGCTTTTGAAGTTGGCCCCACCTCCGTCCTTTTAGTTTTTTAATAAAATAAATCTTTCATTGTCTGTAAATTCAATCTTCTTCTATACAGTTACATTTGTAAAGATAGTAGGTCCATTCTTTTGGCATAGGAAGATCTAAGTTTTTCTGTTACTAAAGGAGAGATTCTTGCTTTCAGTTTTAATCCTTCATAGCTCTCACCCCCCACCCCTTTATCCCCCTGCAAATTGCACAGAATAATTTAGGTATGTTTCCAGGCTCAGAGGGGCTGAAGGTGGATTTGGGATTTGATTTCATTTTCTCTCACAACTTTGTTCTGAAAGCATGAATGATAATTGAGTTGTGCCAGCCTACTCAGTACCTCACTGTGAGGAAAGGCAGTCCTTTCTACAGAAGCTACTAGTTGAAAAACTGTACAACTTGGATTTCAGGCTCACTGTTTTTGAACATGATTGACAGCAATTGAATCTTGATTTATCAAACTGTCAATTGCACTGGTAATTGAATGGATGTGAAGTTAGACCAAAAGCACATCTAAGGTACATTGAACTATTCATGAAAACATGTTCCTCTGTCATATATCCATTCCCTAGTCAAAGTTAGAAGGTAACTAGCAGCTTGTCATCCACCCCATCAGTTTTGTATTTAAAAATCTGATCTCAGTTGGAAGTCCAGCTAGTCACCATTGTCACAAAAATTAATTACTATTTCTGGTCATGCATGTAGATGTGGCAGTGAGAGACATGGTTTAGTGGTGGACTTGACAGCACTAGGTTAACAGGTGTACTCAATGATCTTGGATGTCTTTTCCAACCTAAATGATTATATGAATCTTATTATATATATATATATGTATATGATCTTATTATATAGAATCTTATTTTATATATTATATCTATTAAGTACACTTATTAAGTACTTATTAAGTGAACTTATTAAGTGTATTTAGGATAGTAACTTCTGTGTAGAAAGTGGAACAACTTGGCAACTCTCATGGAAAGGCACGCAATCAAGAACAAAGAAAGGGATTATTCAGGGCATGTATAAAGGTGGAGTGAGTTTGCAGAGAGATAACTAAATATTAAGCACTGCATGTATGGAAAAGGAGGATTAAAAGGTAGTCTGGAGTCCACAGTTCAAAAGAACTTCTATAGTTATCGTAAGAGCTCATAAGCGAGTCAGGAGAAGGTGTGCCTGGAAGATGGCCCTTAACACCAGTGCTTTGAACGAGCTGTGAGAAAAAAGATTAAAGCAGATAGGCAGCATGCAAGGAATGGGTAATTTAATAGAGAATAGCCTAGAACTGCTTTCTGTTGAAAAGTTGCACGTGTAGCTTAGTTTAATTTGCCTAGGCTCCCTCAGTGTGCAGTACAACTCTATGGAACAATTAATCTTATGTTTTTTAAAACACCTCTCTTAAAATGGAGCCATTTGTCTTTTGGAGGTGGCTGTTTCTTCAAGACCGATGTCTTAAGTGGTGGCCTCACGTGAACTTAGCCTGTAGGCAGCTGGAGCTGGGATCTTCTCACCCTAAAGAAGGGTTAAGAACTGGAAGAGAGCCAAAAATCACAGGGACAAGGGAGTGTTGATGGGATTCCTGACTGCCAGAAACCCAAGTTCAGTGTTCCCCAACCTCTGCTTGCCTGCACACAAAAGTATCTACCCCTCTGACCACAGAAAAATCAAGTTAAACTGTAACTGCAGAGGCAGAGCTAATTATGATATAACCTGGAGCATTCTGCTTTCTCAGGAGACATCCCTGGCTTCTGACAGGATTAAGCATCCTTGCTTTAGTTAGTCTGAAGAGTCTATCTCTCCATTCAAGAACTGGTCTTTATGCATTTTTAAGTAGCTAAGATCTCTCTGCTATTCATGACAGTTTTTCCAATGGAAGGAAAGCACTATTTATTGATCTCTTGCATACTACCTGACTCTAAAATTCTTTTTCAGAGCAATTCACCAGAAGCCATACAAGTCGTAAGTAATACACAAGATGTTTCATGCAATTCAGTAGGCTAATTTCTATGAATAATTGAAATATCAAACTTTATCTGAAACTTAAAGAAATATACTATACATTTAATTAAGCTTTCCACATACTGCATTTCCTCTAATGCTATTTAAGATGTGTTTTTGGGAGAATTACATCTCTTTGATTGTTTTACATCTATAGAGTGTTTGATCCAGTAGTGTAAAAGATTCCATTCATCATACACATTTTTCCCTTCAAATGGCAACTGTTCTTTCACAATTTTAGGGACTTTTAATGTCATTATTGTGCTGAATAACAGAGGATTAGACTGTGCTGCAGCAAATTTGTATTCAATGTGCATAGTTGAATTAATCAGAAAATACACTGAGGAAGATCTCAAAAAATCTGAGAGTTGGAAGGAAGTAAATTTATTCTTATGTTCTGGGAGAAAAATTCCCCTGTAACACCTTTTTAAAATCCAGCTCCCTTTGTGTGCAGAGCTGAGAAGTGATATATTTATTCTGAGCATTTTATCCTGGACCTTCAGGAAGAAAGACATGGTGTAAGGAACATGGTTTCACTGAGCCTCCATTTTCAGTTTTCATCTGGTAGAGCTGAATAGTATTTCATAACAGCATGATGTTCTTATTCTTTACTTGAGCTTTTCCTTTTTTCTTTTTTTTTTTTTTTTAAGAGGCTGTCTCTGTCCTTTCCATTTTAATCAGTTCCCATCTCATCACAGTACTACTGCTGTTTTCCCTCAGTGATGCCGTATTTCCCTATGTAAACAAAAACGAGGTATTTCAAAATTTTTCATCTCTTCTGGATGTTAAGAGTCCTGACCTACAGTTTTCAGATCCTCTAAGAATTTCCCTCTAAGACCATAACCTTCTGTATTATTGGAAAGTTTTATTCCATGAGTGACTTCTACATGCAAATAAGATATCTGATAAGTAAGTGACAATTTAATTAAGTGTAGTTGAAGTCAATAGGAACACCCTTGCACATGGCTCTGCAGATGCTAAAGGGTAGGTAATTTTTTATTTGAGAACAAGGATTAGAAATCAAAAGCAAACATTCATCAAACATACTTGAGAGTTTGTTCTGGTTTTATATCAAATGCTTGTCAGTTCACGTGCTATACTCTGTCAGAATAATATATAAAAAATTGTAATTTGCAAACATTTAACATATTTTTCCTTTAAAGTAAACCAGCAATTATAAGAATTTCAAAAAATGTATCATGAATATTCAGGATTGCACTAGCTAATAAATATAAAAATATATTTTTAAAGAGACATTAATTTCCAAATTCTAGAATATTCCACACTGAGCCATAGTGGGTCTCATAAAATTCCTCTAAAAGATTGATTTAAAGTTGTTTCCAGTTTAAGTGTGAGTTGATGTTCTTTGTGCCACTTTTTATAAAACCTTTGTAGCAAAATTATTATGCATATGTTCTTTCCTGTATTTTTCTAAATAAGTACTATTTCTTGTCTATATCATATCTGTTATTTTAATAATGTTATGTTAGGAAGTTGATCTTTGAAGGACACTGAATTTTAAAGCATTCCAAGACTACTGAATTTTTAGACATCAGAAAAAAAATTAAGGAGATGCAAATCAATCCTTCTGTATTCTTGAATCAAAGTTCTGTTAAAAACAAAATGTTTTCTTCATAATATTAGGAAGAAGAAAAGCAAAGTCAAAGAATCCAAAGGAAATAATTGTTCAGAACATGAGTTTTTTAAGCAATAAGCACAGAAGGCTCCAGGCAAAATTGGGTCTATATTGCATCAGAACTAGAATTTTTTTTTTTTGGCATAAAACCTTAGGCTTCACAGATCTCTTTTTTCCTTTATCTAGCTGAGTATGTGGACTTTGGTTTTTTGTATTAACTGCTTGTTCCTTTGCTTCTGATTTTTGATATTATCTGGTAAGATAGATTCCGATTTTTGTTGTTGCTCTGTTAAGAAGATGATGAAGTTTACAAGTTTAATTTGGAGGGTCTTAATTTCTTAGGTCTTAAGACTTGTGTGCTTTTCTGAATTTGTATTTAAACTTACCTCATTTCATATGTACTTGGGCATCCAAACAAAAACAAAGCAAACTCAATGACAGTAACATTATGTAATTTAAAAATGCAATTTTTAAAGATATTGTAGAAACAGTATCCCCGTTCTCTTATTCAGCCAGGTTAATTAGCAGAACTGTGTTAGATGAAATTTTCTTGCATAGAATTCTGGAGCAGAAATTGTTTAGAGCTGCCTCTGTTTTACAGGTAGGAATAGCTCACCCTCTGTGGTACTTGGGCTGGCATGTTTAGATTCTGCAGTGAGACAGTGTTAGTATACGTGGTCATAAGACCTGGCTGAAGTACTTATGCTAGGAACATGGTCTCATGTTAGCTGACCTAGAACACTGCTTATTAAGCAAGAAAATCTTCAACCAATCAGTCCAGTTAATTAAATGACAAACTCTTTTATTAATAGCTCAGAGCGAGACTCAAGTGAGAAAAAGTAATAAAATAGCAGCTGGAGGAACTACTTGCTCTTTAGAGCACTTTTAAAAGTTTGTGTTATTGGAATATTTAATCAGAAATTGGAGGTGGTAGTTGCAGATTTGATTAAGGGATGGAATGAATAGGAGATAGAAATTCATGAAAAGAAACTTCAGGTGATGGATTGCAGGTTTTTGCTGCAGTGCATGAGCACTTTCTGCATATCTAGTAATATTCTGAGATAAAGCAGTGGTAGAAAATTAGCAAGCAAGTAATAAAGAATAAAATAGATCACTGTACGAATTATGCATACCAGTGATTACTAGGTATCTATATTTCAGAAGTATATGCATTTGTGTATGCAGACACAAATATTTGTGTTACTTATGTATGAAATAATTTAAAACTCATAGAAATGTAAATAGCTGTCAATGACTGGATCATAAAACTATTGACTCCTATTCTGTAACAGCTTTAGGTGTGTATGAAGTCACATAAACAGTTTGGTTGTATGATCATACAAATGCTGAGCAAAATCAAATATTTGCTTATTGAGGGGCTATAGAACATGCCACCAGCTGGTGAAACACTTGCAGATTACAAACAGCAGATCAGATAGGGCAAACCCTCCTCTCCCCATCCCTGTTATTTCAGTGTTCTCAGCCTTTATAGTATTAGGCTGAAGTTTAAATGTACATACATTTATGTTGTTAAATAATGCAAATGAAAATGAATGTGCCTTGAATCTCACTGAAAATCTACTAAGGACAATGAAAACAATGCTGTTAATTTCAGTAAACACTTGGGTTATGCTTTACATTAAGAAACACTAAAAATGAGTCTAAGTCAGCTCATATGTATTGAGCTAATTCCTACTGCTGCTACTGGTTCATTGAGAAATACGGTCTCACTCAAGATATGTCCCAGGAAACTTTCAATCTCCAGTTAGAGTCTTATGGTTTCATACTACATTTCTACACCACACATACAGAAAAAAAAAGGTCCAAAAAGTAGATTCTACATTCATAACCACAGTCTGTATAATGTTAATGGGTCTCACTGACACACTATTTTGAACATCAAAATTAATCTCATACTTTTAGTTGCAGTTACAATTTGCAGCAAGGAAATTAATTTTATCACAAGGTATGTATGTATGCCTGTGTGATCTAAACCTCCTTTGGTGCAACTTGAGGGCCTTTCCTGCCATTCTGTCACTTGTTACTTGGCAGAAGAGACCAACTCACACCTCAGCAAAAACTCCTTTCAGGCAGGTAGATCTCTCCTTGTATAGATCAATAAGGTCCCCCTGAGCCTTTTCTCCAGGCTAAACAATCCAAGCTCACTCAGCTGCTCCTCAAAGGGCTTGTGCTCCAGACACCAGCTTCATTGCCCTATATAACAGAGATGAGGTTTCAGAATATTGGGCAACCCTGTCATACTAACTCGTCAGCTATCATGTGCACTACATTGTTCTCTGTGGTTCCATTTATTCTGTACATTTTTATTATTTTAAAAATTAATTATGTTACATTGTTTGAAACATTAATCTGTGGCAAAGCATCACCTCTTGTGCAGCATAATATACATCTAGTTCTGAATATTGTGAAGCACTCACATTGAGATCATGGTGAATTCAGCCCTATGGAAATATGCACTTGATTAAATTAACATTTTCTTGACAGCTTAATAACTTCCATAGTCTGTGACTGTTATTTCTGATAAATGCTTTCCTCTTGAGAGAGTGAGAAATATTTTTAGAAAGCTGAGTTGTGGATGCTTCTGTGCCAAATGCAACACATGGCATGTGTTCAAAACAGTTTTATTCCACTCTGAATAGATCTGTTTTACTCACCATCAGATTCAGCCCGAGTTAAATATAACTGCTGTTACATACTTTTGATAACTACATACATAAAGAATGGGCTGATTAGGTACAATAGACCATTCCTTTTCATTTTGGTGTCCAGCATGCAATGATGATGTGTGCAAGTATTGCTTAACCCCAGTCAGCAACAAAGTCCCACTCAGAGACTCGCTCACTCCCCACCCTAATGTGGAGAGAACAGGGGGGGTAAGAGCATTGGAAAAGTGAGAAAACTTGTGGGTTGAGATAAAGTTGTTAAATAGTCATCTTCTGACTCCCAGGGATGGTTCACGAGGATGTGGTTGCAGAAAAGGAGGACTACAGACTGTCCAGGACAACTGTAGCCTGCTGGTGTGTGTGAGTCCTGGTGATGAGGTGGAGCCTTTGGAGATAATCCATATAACACAGAATTCAAGGCAAAAGTGTCCTGTGGACTTTACCAGGTTTTGAGGCAGGGTTCAAGGCCTGCCTTAAACATGTGTTTAAGCACATGGCTGTGCTTAAGGCCACACTTAAACATGTGGCTGTGCTTGCTCAAAGAATACATGATCCTTCTCACTACCCATCCCTTTGTTAGCTTTAATGGCAGGCATTTCTGTGGGAGAGGGAGGTCTCATTTATTCCTTTTTGTGTGTGTTATCACTTTTTTTCATTTAGCTTGTACTTTCGGTTCATTTCATTGCCTCATAAAATTTTGTTTTTATTTATTTACATTTGTATGAAGTCCTAGATCAGGCTACTAATAAATTATCAATTCCTTATGTCTTTTTAATGGATGTAGGTTCCTCCAAAAGATTGCTTGCAGTACTAGAAATTCAATTTGGGAATTAATTAAGTGCTGGAGTTCTGGGGGTTTTTTCAGTGTTGCATATTTTCTCATATATAGCTGTCACATGATCTCTGAATTTTTAAAAATGGCAGAACTAGATAATACAATCTGATGGCTATTTTTATGATGTCTGAAGAACACTCTAAGAGGTTTATTTGTATTTTGAAAAAGTAGTGGGAAGAATTAATTGATGTAAAATTCATGTTGAGTTCATGACCCAAACCCTGTCTGTTGTCAGATTTCGTACATTGATAAAAAGTGGGGAAAAGAGTTGTTAGAGGGAATTTACAGGCACTACAAGAAATTAGGTACTATATTTGTAATGTCATATGGTCATATTATCAGCCTTTTTTATAAAATGTCTACATTTGAAAAATTAAAATAAAACACGGTAAATGCTGTTTATTTCCAGTATAAATTCCTCAATGGTAAATTTATGTCAGCTTCCTCCTGGAACTGTTTTAATATCAGTAATTGTAAGTCCTTGTTAGGGTTCAATATTGTTCCCTTTTTAAGTGTCATGCATTTATTTTTTTATCTTTGTAAATTTATTTAGCTTTACTAACTCATATTTATCATAGAAGGAAATATTATATAACCTTTCATTAAGACCAAGTGTGTTCCTGACCATTGTCATCTTGTTTGCAGTTTGCATAAGAAAGGGATAAAATAATCCTTGATGGTAACAATTTTGGATTGGGTAAATGAGGAACGCTGTAATGCAGCTTGATATGCTAAAATGTTTCCAGCCACATGCAATCATTGTGATTGTTGCTGCAGTAAGGTTAAAAAAGTCTCAGGATTTCAGAGTGTATTTGTTTTGTGTATTTTTTTTTACCTCTAGGAGAGCAATCTAAATGCAAATTTTATACATGAATAAAATCAAAAAAGTCAGTATGAATGAGGCTTGAGGGGAAAAACAAACAGTGATGATGGCACTTGGTAAGTTAGTCTGTCATGCACTTCGAATGTGAAAGCATATTATTTTTTTCTTGATTCACATTACATTTATAAATTCAGAGAAAAAAATCAGCCTTAATGTGTTGATCATCTAAAATTATATAGATGCACACTGGGTGAACTAGTCTGAACCGAAATTGGAAAGAACTCTACTGTGATGCTGGTATGTTGGAGTTTTGAGTCTGTGAATCAAGTATTTTGTTGATTTCATTCAAATTAAGTTTGTAAAACACAGTTTCAATGAAAAAGTCATAATAAGGAATCATAAAAACACGGAAAAGGAATTCTTTGAGTTCTAGATACATGTAGAAGATTGGAGTATATTATTCCAACACTGTTAAAAACTACTACTCTTATATTGAAAAACATATCCTGGAAATTGGTGATGTCCCCTGTTTCTTCCTGCTCCTCACAATTTGATACAAAACTTTAATTGAATAATGTACCCTTAGCCCTGGATCTCTCCAAAAGAAATAATTCAGTGTTTTCAGAAAGATGCCTGTTTCCATGCCTGTTAATATATTTGTCACATTTCAGACATTAGAAGAACTTCTGCAGTTATTGCTGGAAACAATAACTGTATATAAATGTGTTTTCTTACGACCCATATCACAGAAGCTCTCAAACCACTGAAGTTTTGAGCCAAGACCTGTTTTGTCACCTTCTGCATTCTCTGCACCAGTTGGTTGGGGAGCGTGTAAGGAGGTATTAAGACTCACCATGTATGAAGGCCTCAAATACAATGAAGTTGAAGAGTTACAAGCAGACTGGTTTTAAGTTAAGGTGATTTAAGATCAAATACCAGTTTAAAATAGTTGTTTACAAGATTTGATAGAGCATATCACATTTTCTAAGAAATAAAAAGATGAAGAAACCAGAGAATACTGATATGTTTCATTGGGATCACACTTGAGTTCCTCTCTGTGTTCAGTTGAGTGGGATATCAGGGAAACATCACATTTCAGGCATTGGAATGGCCTGCCCAGGGAGGTGGTGGATTCACAGTCCCTGGAAGTTTGTAAACTGAGATTGGACATGGCACTTAGTGCCATGATCTAGTAAATGGACTGGAGTTGGACCAAGGGTTAGACTTGATGATCTCTGAGGTCTTTTCCAACCCAATCGATTCTATGACTCTATGATTTCAGGACTTTTTACTGCTTAAATTATGTTCATTAGACAGAACAAGTACTTGGTGAAGAGAGTAGCTTTTACATCTAGTCTTCCTTGGAGTTTCCAGGAGTTCTGTTTACATCTGTTTTTTTTTTTAATAAAGTTTTTTTTTTTGTTTTGAACTTCCCAGGAAGTAATCTTGCAGCTCCTACCCTCATCTTCTGAACTGTTCTTTTTTGTTAGAAATACCAATGTTGTTTTATTAGACCTCTTGTCATCCCTGGATGAAGACTGGCTGATTGGTCCCTTCACATGAGGCAAAGTAAAACTTTCTTTATAGCAACACAGTGTGTGGATATATTTACGATATTTATTTATTGTCTCAACCTGCTGAACCTGATGTTTCATATTGACCTGTGGAGAGTGAAATATTTTATGCAATTTTATAAATTACACCTTAATCAGTGGCTTTTTTTGCTTGAGATCTGGAGTGATTGTAATTAACCACTGTAAACCATAACAGTTTTGGGACTCTTGTGACCACTTTTCACAGAACCCCTGGGAGCCCACCTGATACTAGGCATGTATGCTAATATCTAAACAACTACTCAAGTTTTTCCAATTTTTAAGTGCTCATTGAGTGACTAAAAAATAATCAAGAAGTCAAGATGTGCCTCTCACACTTTCTAGGAATGTCTGTGCCCTTTTGCTGCTAGATATCCATAAACATATATTTTTTAATTTTTTAAAAGTTTTTTTAAGTTTTATTTTAGTAATTTAACTTTTTAATTTTCATTTTTTGGCTGTTTGATTTGTGAATAAAATATGGCAATCTATCAGAAATGTAGTCTGAGAATGGGTGTAGACACAAAAAATGCTTTCAACCTCTTCCTTTCTCACAAACAAGTGAAAAACCTAAAAATCTTACCATACAGACAATATTACCAGTCCCAGGACTGAACACCTGAAAAGGTGTGAAGCTCTTTTCCTGTCTCTAAATAAGTGGTTGATTCCTGAGCATACATAATAAAGAGTGAGGGAAGGGAAAGTGCATCATAGATTGAGATTCTTTTTGATAATGTTTGATGTATTTAAGTGAATGGGTCTTTTATAAAGCGACAATGTATAAATGAGCAACGTTAATGAGGTTTATTGTTTCCTACCAAAGTAAGTCTGGCTGAATTTAAGGTTTAGGGTTTTTTTGATACTGTTCTTGAGTTCCTCCACCTTTGCTTGTCTCATCACATATTCGTCTTCCGGACCTACACTTTGCCAATGTGTTAATCTACACATTTGGCATTGTAAGAAAGAGAGGCTTAGATTTAATTAAATTGTTGATGGATCTCACTAGATAATGAAAAATGTTCTTAGACTCTGAACTGCAAAACCTGCATAGAATAACATACAATATAAAAACATATAGTACATTATCATAGTAGTATTTATATTTCATGTCCTTATTTCAATCGTATAGTTTATGCATCTTTTAATTTTAAATTTGTATTTACCAACCAAACTGTTCTATACTCTTTAAGATTAGAGGAGCTTCCATCATACATTTACTTGTTTTAAATCTTTTCAAAATGATCATCTGTCATAGGGGAATTAAAATTCTTTGTTTATTTGGTCATATGTACCAATGAAATCAGACTGGTCAAGCTATATTCCTGAAAAGTGAGTGACCTGTACCTGACCTGTACCTGTCAAAGTATCCATTTTTGATAGAACGTGATATGATATTTTGGCCATTGTGCGTAACAGTCAAGTGTCAAAAGATCCTCTAAAGCTTTCTACCTATAAATCCAATGCTGTGAATATATTGCAAAGACGAAAGTCCATCCTATATTGCACCAGCCTGTATATAACTTTGCTCAAGGTATTCAATGGATTTCTGAGGGATTCTGAAGGATTGTTCCAGACACAGAGCTAGGATTCAACTAACGATTACTCATCTCTGGTCCTATAATCATGAGTCTTTCATAATTTTATCTTCTCTTCTTGATTGTTTTGTAGACCTTCCAGATACATTTCTCTTCTGGTTTATCAGCTCATGGTAGAGTTGGTATGAAGTCAAGAAGCAGCCAAGTTTCTTGGTTAATGGTTTTGCTAACTGAAAGTACCAGCATAGAAACAACTAAAATGAAATCTTCTCCTATTTTTATTCTAACAATCTTATAGAGAAACTAGAAAAGTAATTTTGCATTTGAATAAATTGAAATCTAAACATTAACAATAAAATGTCTCACTGTGTATTTAAATTAAAAAAAAAAAAATCTCTTTCTGAACCAATTGGTTGTAGTGCTGCCTCACCAGGATCAGAATCTGGCTCCTGGCTTCAGCAGAAAATGAACTTCTCTGATACCTTTTCATGGGGCTGTCATAGAACTTGGATCTTGCAAGGGCAAGGAGTTTTAGGGCTGTGAAACTTCTGTCATCACTCTCAAAAACTGGTGCTTCCCTTTTGCTTCTTGAAGATATAAAAGAGTGACATTATGTATTTAAAAAAAATTTTCTTTTTTATAGCAATTTTTATGTTGTGTGAGTGAATATGCATTGGAACAGATTGCTCAGAGAAGTTGTGGAGTCTCCCACACTGGAGGTATTCAAGAGAGTTTTAAACCTGTGTCTTTCTTAATGCGGAAGTATGTATTCTTACTTAGTCCAGAAATTTTATTATTTCATCAAGTAACTACATGTTGCGTTATAATCTTTTAAGCCTTTCCTGGAACAATAGATCCAAATTTATCAATACTATGATATTTCATCTCATGTAAAATTGGAGATCATTTAAGGCACTTGGAATTGCCTGACCTGTATTTTCTGAATCTTAAAAGTCGTGTCAGTGAAAGGAATTTTTAAAGGAAATGTTTTCCGTAAGCAGTAAAACAAGGTATATTATTCATATGATGACTTTAGGACATGTATTGGTAGTCCTTCTACTTAATAAAAAAAAATGAACCATTGCTGGATGTAATATATAGTATATTTTTTCTGTTACTGGTAAAGACAAATAACTTCTAGTAGTATACAGCACATCAATGACTTTTACATTTAATTTTAATGCTTAGAGGTAAAATCACATCCTTCTAAGTAAAGGGCAGGTGGATGGATAGGTAGATAGAGAGATGAAAAATTGGATTGATTCATTTGAGGAGTGACACAGTTTGAATAATAAAAAGAAGGGAAGAAATGCTCAGCAAAGGTTATAAATTGCATTACTCACAATTTGGATCTCTACATATTTCTCATTTTCATTTTAAAAAAATTGAAAACAAAATTACTGTAATCTCTGTGTGTGCATGGTAGGAAAACAATTTTAATAAAAAGAATAAAAAATGTTTCTGCAGGACTTTGAAAGGGAAGAAAAAAAATCCCTTGACTTTTCATACCATGCTTCTTGTTATGCATATTGTCAATATTATTGCTATCTGGAAATGGAAAAGAATGAGCTGTGGTTTCACATCATGTTTTGTTAAATAATTTAAAGAAGATGTCAGGTTGTTTTTTGTTTGTTTTTG
>VYXB01005440.1:4252-39130 GCA_013397135.1 Pachyramphus minor
GCCAAACACAGACCAGAACAGAAAACATCCACATTCCCCGATACATTCCACCGCATGGTCTGTGATTGGACCATGACACCTGTGAATGGCTCACATAGCGTATTTCTGACAGTGTCATCTCTAACACGCAAAAAGCACAAAACATCCATAAAGCGCAGCAGCCAAGGTGTCAATAATAATGTTTTTGTACTCATGTCCATCCCCACTGGGGAGATTCTCGTGGGCTCCAGCCATCATTTACTTGGGTTGCAGTACTAGACAAGATGTGTCCCGCCTGGATAGGTCAGCCAGGATTACTCGTACGCTCTGTTATAGTGGTGGGTAGTTGACAGTATCTTAGACAATCTCTTTCCAGTCAGCATACATGGGGTTAGTGTCCCACCTCTGAACATAGAGTCAGTCCCCGAGCTGGAACAAATGAACAGGAGTATCCACTGTTATGGGCCTGGATACCACGATGACTNTAGTGTCCCACCTCTGAACATATAGAGTCAGTCCCCGAGCTGGAACAGATGAACAGGAGTATCCACTGTTATGGGCCTGGATACCACGATGACTTTCTGGAGGTTCTGCACAGTAGAGTCCAAACCATAAAACAATCTTCTTCAAAGGAATTACACTTGCTGAGAACCTGCTGAAATCGATTTGCTGTATTTCCCCACCGCGTGACCTTTGTTTCAGGTGCCCTGGCGGTTGAGGGAGTACCTTGCGCTCTCTTAGTCTTTTATAGTACGAAGTGGTTGACTGCCAGTCACAAATTTATGGGCCTATTAGGAGCTTACCACAGGCAATGTGTGTCTGGGGTTTGATGCAACTCCAAACAACATCCTGGTCTTACCAATCGCTCCCACAGAGAGCTTCCCCTCTCTGGACAAATTCCAGGCCTCCTCGGGGGCAAGCCGTCCTGCCACAGTCTGTCCCTGACTGCAGTCAATCCCCTCCACCTCATGGAGTGACAGTGCAGGTGTCTCTTGCCTCCATGCTATAAAAGAATTTTCATCCATATTAAAATACATGTGTATAAGTCACTTAACTAGGGTATTCAGTAACACAAGGTACAAAGTAGACAAATCCTTTAAACAATTTAAACAAACCATCAAGCTATAATGTTACCAGTTCATCTCAAAGATTGCAGGTTAGATGCGAGCCAGGGCTCATAGGAGGGTCCACAAACATCAGTCCTGCATCTGCAGTCTTGCCAACCAGTCATTTTCTCGCTTTCTAACACAGGACTCTTCTTCTGTGAGGCTCAGCACCTCACGCATTGGTATCCCATGATCACATAGAATCGTGGGTGGACTCGTAAAACAAAAGTTTCTTTCATGTGTTGCATCAATCAGAGAGGAGACAAGGATATGCCAAATAATACCTGCTACCTGCTATAAAACTACTGGAACAAAACAGATACAAAAATGAGCATTATAAAACAATCAGTTTTCAATTCTAGAAGACAATTGAAACATAATAATCAATAATCACATTATTGTCTGGTATTTTGACAGTATTATTCGAATTATACTAGCCATCCATCCTTAGTGCCTTTCTAGTTCCAGTACTACGAAGTAAGTTTATTGAAGATATCTCTAAAGTCCAGCAAGACATCTTTGAAAGTCACCTGATTCAGAATGTTTAGTTTGTGAAACAATCATGTTATAACTTTCTTTACTAGAGCCAAATGCAAGTTTTGGTTCCAAATCTGATTTTTGCTTACCAGCAATACAAACAATATATATGGGAAGAATACTTTAAAACACATTGTTGGTGCACTCATCCAAGAAGCAGAGACCTTCTTAGCTCCGGAGTAGTAGATCCAGGGATCTGTTCAGCCAAGGGACCTGCTATGCAAAAAGAACAACCAATCCATTTTGTTATTTCATTTGACCTCAAGTTGTCCAAAACAATGTACAGCTGCCACACCTAGGGCCAATACCCTTGGCCAGTGTATACATGGTCTGCACTGGATGGGCCAGTGCAGGAGTAATCATGGCCATGGCTGTGGGAACCTCCCAGAATGTTTGCTTAGATACCTGGATAAGGACACAGAGGAGACCAGGGGAAACGCAGTTATCAGCCACCATCCCCTGTCCCGAGTTCCCAAACAGCTACTTAGAAGGGGAAAGAGATGCAGCATGGTACACAGTGGGGGAGCACAAGCAAGCCATGCTACCCCAAGGTGTCCCCTGGATCAAAGCGATGTGCATTCCATTCTCCTCACCTGAGTGGCTTTTTCCAGTTGGGACACCAGCTCATGCATGACCACCGCGCGAACCGAAATCACAATGGCTTATGATACTAATTTTGTGACAACATGCTATTGCAATGGTTTGTTAGAGAGTGCACATTAAATTCATGATCAGTGTTACTGGCATGAAGGTGTCTGACTGCTAACTAGAGCCCCAGTGCTCCTCAGCAATTAGGAACAAGAGTTGGAGCAACCCCTCACCCCCTCTGTCCCAGTACTCCCGGCCAGCACTTCCCACCAGCAGAGCTTTTTCCCTTTCATACTTATTTTCCATGTGGTTTTCACTGATACAGGTACCAAATCATCTGTATCACTCATGTCATACACCAGTAAAGCCAAATTCCACTTCTCACGAAAAAATTGTCATGAAAACACACATCCACAGGTACCTGCTGAGTATCAAATGTCTGTGTGATTGACACTCAAGAGCCACACACAAAATGAGCAGCCATTGTTCAAGCAGAAAGTTAATATAAGGTGGCACTAAATAAATACAGACTGAAGGCAGAAGGTTTCTTTTAAATAATGGATGTATGAGTAATTTAACTAATCACTACAGTCAGTCTAGCAGAGCACATTTTTCTCGTACATAAGCAAACAGAAACTGGGGAAGTTATAAGCTATGCTCATAAATTAATCTTACAATATAAATGTCACTGTGGAAAATTCCTAAATCATTTCATTTCTCTATTTAAATTATAGGGTCATTTCGTTAGTTTTAAAGGTTTAATCCAGACCTGCATCCTAAGAGCTTGAACACTGAAATTGCATCCAGCCCCACAGCAGGTTGGACACGGCCCCTTCACATCCCTGCAGGGAGAGACCAGCTACCAGGCTGTCACAAAGGCCCATTCAACACCAGCCTGCACTGCTCAGTGACAGACACCTCTGCAGAGCAGATGTGACCATTTGAATCTCCATGGATTGGGCTGTGAGGAGCTGTGAGTACAGGCTAAACATGAATAGCAGCCTTCCCCTCGTGACAGCTTTGTAAACGGATGGGTTTCGACAAAACATAAGTGAGAGCCCTCCTCCTGCAGGGATCTTGTATTCTGCTAGAGAGGGGTGGGCTTTCTGGGGGCTCCAGCACCCAATTTTGCCTCCTTCAGCTTTGGTTTAGGCCACATGCTCATCTTAGTTTCTCTGGTATCTCCATTAAAGTCATCAGAAAAGACAAGACAGCTGAATCTTGAGCCACACTGGGACAATACCTATGGCTCCAAGTGGCAGAATCCCTCATTAATTAATTCTTGCAAAGTTTCTAAGGAGCAGAGATGGTTTGTATTCACAGGCAGCATTTGCTGTTGTTTTATAATATATGCAGTAATTATGCAGCTGATGGAGCCTTATGTAGCTGCTAGTTCTTTCCTATGCATAAATTAACAGTAGGATTTGTGTAATGACAGGATAATGAAGGCCTGGGTCATTGGTATTCATCTGTAGAAGGCCTTGAGAGGCTGGGTCAAAGACAGAAATGTTATTTGGATAACACAGATGGAGACTATCGTTAAAGGATTCGTAATCTTATTCCACTCAAGACCCATACTAAATCTCTCCGTGGTAGGTGAAACAATGTCCAGGAGGTTGGTTTTTTTTTTGGAGGGCAGGGGGGGGTTGGTTCTCTGGGTTGGTTGGTTGGTTGGTTTAATTCTGGGGGTTTTTAGGTGATGGAGGGAAGTACTTCATTTGTCAGACCATCTCTGTGCTGGATTTGCCCTCCTAAACCTCAGTGACCATGGCAGAAAGGGCAGGTTGCCTATAGCAGTTCTATGTTTGGGTCCCAGCACATAGCAGAAGTCAGAGAGCTGGGACATGGGCCTTCAGGAGTCCCAGCTCTCTTTTCTTCTGTTCCCCATTTGTGCTCACTTTTTATAGTTCCAGGGTTCTCCCACAGTGCTGTAGGACAGTTTCCTTGACTGCAGTAGAGGCTCTGTCTCAGTTGCTTGGGCAGCAGTGTTTTGCTAAAATTTCTTGGTGTCTTACTACTTAATCTGTTGGTTTTGGAAGAGTGCATCCTTGTGCTAAGAGAATGTCTCATTCCCTCTCTATATCCGGAACACCCTCATCGCCCTGACACCCTTTCAGAACCAAGCAATGGGTGAGCCCCGAGCCAGGCAGAGGCACTGACCAGCCCCACACGCCTCCTGCTGCAATGTACAGGAATAAAACATATTAATGCAAATGTGCAAGGAACAGCACTGTGGCTGGGCAACCAGAGGCCAGGAAAAACTTTTGGGAGGAAAAAAACCCCCAGTTGAAATGCAATCTGCAGCCAGCCACACTGCTGAGCTGGACAGCTGGGCAGTACCAGCTACCTTCTGGCAGGTGAGTCAAGGGAAAACCAAGCAACCTTGGCCACTATTCAGCACTTTCCAAGAAGTCGTCAGCTCTATAGAGACAAAATTTCAGTTTTTTACTCCTGTTCTTGCAAGTGGCAGAAATCCTCCTGTCTTCCCAGATACTTCTACATTCATCCATGCACTCCTCTCCCCCTTCTCTCTTTCCTCTTACAGCCATGTTCTACCAGGACACAACTTAGAGAAGCAGTCATGGATGCTTCTCCTCATCAGTGCACGCAGGCTGGGCTCTTGGAGCCCTTATCCCCCTGTGCCATTTACCACCTGGCACTCACATGATAAGTGGCAATGGTAATTATCAACTGCAAAAAGTTGTGGGCCCCAATTGTGGCAGGACAGCTTGCTGGGAGTGGAGACAGCAATGTTCATGGCTCAGGGCTGCATTAGACCAGGCTCTGAGCTCCTCCATCACCTCTTCCTAATCAACAAGTGGAGAATTAAAAGTGACACTTGATGGTGTCAGGCTTGTTATGTGTGAATGAAACCATTCCTTACTGTGCTCATCTTCAGCTCCCACTAAAACAATAAAAGCCCCTCCTGTGTGTTACTATCCACACAGCCTCTGTCTCTGCCTCCAAATTCTCTCTAGCTAAATGAACCATCGCTGCCTCACTGCGGAGGGGAAGGATCAGGATGGAGTCCCTGAAGAAGCTGAGGGAGAGCCATGTATGGATAATGGCAATCTAAAAAAGATACTCCAAAACATCAGAGTAGAAGATTGCCACTAGTTTACATACAAGCCTGAGAGGTTTTAGTTCCTTTTGACTATTGCATTTCCCAGCGATAACACATAAAATATTTGGTTGACAGAGATCTTTTCCTAAAGTGTCTGATTTATAAGGAACTTCGAGATCCCAGGAGGAAGAGGGATGTTGCATCACTGGGCTTAGGAACTGTTTGAACAGTCCTTTTCTGTCCATGGTTCTGTTCGTGACTGTAACAGTGATACCTGCACTGACTCTCACAGCCAGAGTGCCTCAGGGGACACTCTTCATTCAATAGTCTTAATCCTGGGATCCACTCTCCTTCGATCTTTCCATCCCTGAGACTTATACTGTGTAAAATCACCAGTTCCTCTAATACCACTGGCTTTGAATCACATCTTTCTTTTGGTCTTAACTAATACATTTTCAGACTTTTACACTTTCTGATTAAGCACCTCTCCTTCACATCACCTACAGCACCCCGCACACACACCTGCAGGCTTCCCTCACTTCCAGTCCAGCTTCATCTTTTCTGGCATAAGTTTTGCTGATGAAATCCTTCAACTTCTCTCCTCTTGTTCCCTCTGTTTCACAACATTGAGGTTATCCTTGGATCCTTGAGGAGGTCCTCAGCTTTCTTTGCCAATTCTGCTTGCTCCTACCTCTTTGTGTTAACATTACACCAGCTACAATGCTCCAACAACAGAGTTATGCTACAAATACCTGTGGTTTGTCCTCTCTTCTCCAAACCTGCAAGAAGTTGCTCACTGATAGAAACCAGGAAAAGACTCAGTCTCTGCATCTGCTACACCCAAAAGGCAAATAATTAATCTCTTACCAAGAGTTGTGGACAGCATTTGAACATGACACAGTACCTCCTGGCACTATAACTCCACTGACTCAATGGAGAGGATTTGGGCTTCTTTGTCATAATAATTATTAGCTCAATCAGAAAACCTTAGTGAGTTTTGCTTTCTCTGGGATAGTTTATAGAGCTGTGTTTGGCAATGGTCAAACCTCTGCAAACAACTTCTTGAACCAAGATGTGGCAGACAAGCAGCTCTCCAATGACTGCATTTTGCTAAAGAAATTGATTTTTCTGATATGGAGAACTACTGGGCAAGAAACAAGAAAATATTAATTGAAAATAGCAGGAAAGAATATTTAATGTGTAATATGTAAAACTAAAAAGTATTTGTGTCCATCTCTGTACAGTAATCTACATCCAAACATTTTTTTCTTCTGTGCATAACTGTGTTACAAATTTAGTGAAAGTAGTGAATTTTAGGGAGAGTTACTGTCATTGAACCAACATTTTTCATACCCTTTTTGTGGATTCAGGACAGAAATAGAGAAGGCTTCCCATCCATCCCATCCATTCTCACTGTCAACTATTCCCTCCCTCCTGCAATCAACATATACATACACTCCTGCAGTAAAGCATACAGCTCATTACAGTTTCCAAAACAGTTCACTGGACTGTTAGAGAAGCCAGCATAGATTAAGTCTCTGGAGAGAGATTCCCTAATAGCTTTAGAAGCTTTAAAAGCCTCATATTTTCTTTTATATTTATTATTACTTGAACCAAGTTATAAGAATGCAAAGGTCTGCTCCAACTGGTGTCTCTTTACCAAGCCAGAAATCATCTTCCCAGGCTCAGAAGTTCAGGTATTGATCAGTGTTACACAAGCTCGGGTGACAGTAACAAGCTCACAGACTATAGTCCTGATATCGTTGTGTGACTGGCACGTACACACCCCCATACGGTCCCCGTGAGCTCAGTAAGACCTGTGAAACCATGTGGGCTTTGTCATGCAAATCAGATTAAAAGCTCAGAGCCCAGTAATATCTTCACTTAAATCAATCATAATATGCTATCTACTATGAGGAGAGCAGAAGAGATAATGGTTTACAGTCTCCACTTCACATACAAATTCAGCTGTGCATCTGTCCAATAGTCTCTTAAAGTACTTCCAAAGAGCTTTCGTAAAGTACACTATTCTAATTGTTAATCATCCGAACATCATATTTGAAATCAGAAAAACATTGAGAGTGCCTTAAAATACTCATTACAGTGGAAAATGTCTATTTCTGCCAAGCTTTTGTTTCCAGGAAATACTTTCATTGGCCAACTATCACATTCAGTGTCAGTTCCACAATCACAGAGATTGAATACTCCCTGAGCACAATTCCAGCGACGTGACATCCAAAGCCCAGCTTACTATCAACTTACAAATACATAAAGGCTTATAAAGAAAGGAAGGTCTGACCTAATCAGTGCCTGTCACATGAAACAGCCAGCAGCATGACCTCTCTTGATACACTTCCTTAGGGTACAGTATTGGGAAGCAGCCTTTCCATGCGATTAGCAGTATCGGCACATTCGCTGCAACCCAAACTACGAGCATAAAGGGGTTAGAAAGCATTTAAGCCTTTAAGCCCCTAGATCTCCCTCTGAAGGTGTCCTGCTATTCTTTTCTACTTCATTAGAGAAAAATCTGTGATAAGCAAAATAAATTAGATTCAGTGACATTCTGCTAATTGAGTCATCTTCCTCTGCCTGGCTTGGCTGGGGTTTTAATTACCAGCTAATCTCATCAATATGGTGGATGACTGGCAGTGTGCAGATCACGGATGTACAACCACAGCGACATAGAAATAGAAGCTCATGGTTCATTGGTTGACCCAGGTCTCTTTCGTCATACACGGGAATAAATTGGGCAGATCTGCCGGTCATTTACTGACCTTGAAGTATGGCGAACAAGGAGGATAATGGAAGGCAAATCAACAAATAAGCCCAGCAGAGCTGCTGGAAAGGTCTGCAGCAGTTTCCAGAATGATGGAGTAGGGGGGAAAAGAGCTCTGTAAACCTGTCCTGCATCCTGATGAAGCCCTACTGCAGTGAGGGACTGGAAATGTCAGGAATTGTGAAAGGGATAATTTTATAATTGAGATTGTGTTAATTTTGCCTTATTGTAGTCAGATACACTACAGATTCTCCCAGATGTTGCAGCACTGAGGAGCTCTGCTCTTCACAACATGGAAACCTCTCAGGATTTGCAAAGGGACAGCCAGCGTCTGGCATACATGTCCAGGAATGTACATCTGGATCGAGTAGCAGCAAATCAAGACAAAATTCTCCAGTACAAATCTCTCGTTTAGTTTCTTTTACAGTTTAACTACAACTCAGACTAACACATCTACCTCAACAGAGCCATGACCTGCCATCCTGGGCACTAGTGCTCCAGATACACTCAATCAGAGGAGCAGATTTTCAGCCTCACTGAAAACATGACCTAGACAATTTTTTGTTGACTTTCACAGCACGACTGATCCTGTTGAGACATTTACACAGGTGGATCCCAGTGCACAGGGGCCAATGGCTGGCCCAAAGATCCCAGTACATTCGCTGAGTTCTTAAAGCAGGATCAGGCTGACATTTGTCTACATCTGTTTCTCTTTTATATTTATTTTTACACTTAGCTCTATGACATAAGATACCTTATTGCCTCAAATAAGAGACTTAAACCAGAGATCTATAAAGTACATTTACAAACTTTAAATCAAACACTTAATTCATAGAGCAAAGAACAAGAATATTTCTCTCACACTATAATTCTTCCCAAGCCTCACACCTGCACTGCTGACCTCGCTGGAGTTTTATATCGACTTTAGAAGATCCAAGTCCTGATTTTCCAATTTTCTAAGGTATCTTTGAAGCAGACAAAGCCTGAAGTTTAAACTTCTTATCTATTTTCACCTATCAATAGTAGATTCATTAAGGTAACAGCCTTTCTTGAGTGGAAGTGCAGTCCTTTTTGTCTCTCTAATGAAACTGTGTGGTGGGTTTGGTCTGCCTGCTGCCAGCACCCACCGAGAAGCCGTCGCTTTGCCCCCCCTCCCCCCACCGCCCCTCCTGGACTGCAGAGAGAGAGAAAAAAAAAAAAAGAAGTCAGGATTCCTAAGTAGAGATAAGGACTGAGAGGAAGGCAGGCAAATAAGCTTGGGTGAGAACAAAACTTAGACTTATTGCTAACAGACTCAAAGCTAAATTCACTGCTAACAAAATAAGAGCTACAGAGTAAAAATAGTCTTAAAAGACAACACCTTCTCCTCCACCCCCTGTTCCTCCATGTTCTCCCTCCTCCCCCCAGCAGAGCAGGGAGATGGGAAGCGGGGGGGGGGGGGGGGGACACANTACCAATTCACTGTCCTGGAGGGTCACTTCTCCATGGGGTGCAGTCCACTCTTCTCCACCCTGATGGCCCTCACTCTATGGACTGTAAGGGGACAACTTTCTTCACCACAGTCTTCACGATGACTACAGGGGGGTGATGGCTTTGAGTCCTTCCCCTACTATGTGGAGGTCCCATTCCACGGGAGACAGTCTTTGATGAACCTCTCTCCGTGGGTCCACCCATCGGGCAACAGCTCTTCCATCTGCTGCCCCATGGGTCACAAATGCTACCCGTAAAAACTTGCTCTGGCATAGATTTCCCTCTCCAAGGCCCACAGGTCTCCTGCAGGACTTCACTCCATCTTAGGCCTCCCACAGGGTCACAGTTTCCTTCATGTAATCACCAGTTGCAGCATGGGCTCTTCCATGAGCTGCAGGGGCTTTAACTTTCAGTCCTTCCCCTGCTGGAGGGGAGAGGGAGGCCTCCTGGGCCCTTCTTCGTCCCTCCTGCAACTGACCTTGGAGTCTGTTTGTTATCCCATGTTCTCAGTCCTCTCTTCTCCAGGCTGGAATTTCTTCTGCACAACAGTCTTTCTCTTTCTCTGTTCTTAAATATGTTATCACAAAAGTGTGTATCATCACTTCTAATTGGCTCAGCCTTAGCTTTCAACTGGAAACTCAGCTGGAGCTAGCTGGCATTGGCTCTTTTCATAGGACAGTGGAAGCTTCTGGCAGCTTCTTACTGAAACTACCTCTATGGTCCCCTCACTACCTGAACCCATAACAAACTGTTAGTGGCTCAGCCTCTGGAAATAACCAAATAAACTGTTGTCCTGCATAAATGTGTTCTGACTGTATGAAGTATTTATAAATCATTCATGTCATTTAGGAGCCTGTTCACTTATAACGTGCTGTTTCAGTAAACAGCAATGACAGCAACTGCTAAATGAGTCACAAAAAATGAACATGGAAGGGTAATGAGCATCATCACAGTAAAGCCATTAAACATTGGAATTGATGTCTCTATTTTAATCCCAGAAAATAAAAAATGGGGTTTTTATATAGTATTCACTCAGATATAATTTAAAATGCAGTCTACAGAGAGCCTTTTTAGGCACATACATGTTTTCAGAGGAGCAGAGAAAGTAATATCACTCTAAGCACCCATCCAGCCCTTCCCATGGTAACTTAAAAACATCCTGAACAGCTCCATAGGCGAATAACCCCCACTTCTCTTTAAGGGAGAGCTTAAAAGTAACTATTTATATACTTATATTGCTGTATATCTTTTTCTTAAAGTGTCTAGCCAAGGTCTGCAGACAGAGATGGATTCCCAGCAGCCAGAAAATCTCTGGCTGCATCTGTTCTGTCTGAGATGAATTGATGATTATCATCCTTCGATGGGAAACCCAGGAGGCACAGCAACTTCTCACAAGCTGAAAACAATGCAAGGGAACCAAAAATAAATAAATCAATGGCTCAAGCTTATTCTACCTGCCCACCAGAAAAGAACCAACCAAACAAAAAAACCCCAAGCCCATGTGAATGCTGGGCAGCCAAGTCCCAGAACTGATACTCAGAGTACGAGGGCTGGATCAGTAATCATTACATGAATGAGGCTATTGACTTCAGCAGAAAATGGCTGCTCCAGGAATATTCAAGATGAGAAAACCCACGTGGCCATTCCTAGGCACTTGAACAACTCACCATAAGGGTTTTCAGATATTTCCTCAATGTGTTTTACTTTCTACTGAGGGAAGAAGGAAGTGCTATAGCCACTTTCAGGCACACATGTGCCTTTTTCTTCTCCTGTTCTCCTATGAAAGCAAGTTGACCTCAGCTGCTTGCTGCAATAAATCTTATCCCATTTTCTCCTTCTCTCATTCTTTTCTGTTTAAAGTTATTTGTACGTTAGACTTAAATACATTATACTCATTTCTCTAGGAGCCCTGACACATTGTTAAATGACCGTGAATCTATTTTACTTGCACCTTAATTTATTAACTCTTCTGCCTGCCTCCAGTGTTGGTGCCTCTATTGTAGCATAATAGGAGGTTTGGGTTGATTATCCTGCTAACTCTATTTCATATGCAGAGCCATTATTTCGCTCTGTTCCATGTTATTATAATAAAGCAAAAAGCTCTCTCATTTTTTCATTTTCAGTTCACATTGGGAGACTGCATACCTTATTAGTTTCTTCTAAGTTCTTATATTCTTTTTGTTGTGTAATGCAGTCAGAGAGCACAGATATATTCTGCCTCTAAAAGCTGCTTTGGCCTCTAAAAGGGATGGAGATAATCCTATTTTTATCAAGTGAACCAATGAATCTTCAGTCCTTATAGCTCTTTTTCCCCACCACTGCCAGCAAGCTGCCCACACCCTCTGAGGCATATAATTGCCAGTCTGCACGTTGAGACATTTCTTTCCACCACTGGGATACTGTATCAATATTCAGCTGCCACTTAACCTCTGATGCCACAGGGTGTTTTGATTTCTCTTGGTCAACAAGCCAATGAGACTAAAGCACCAGCACTGCTGGCCATCCCCAGCCCATCAACCAGGACTTGCACCCTGCAGCCTCAAAGCCTGTGGCACCCCATCACCTGAGAGGCTTACCCTCAATTAAAGGGCAGCTGCACTGTCTCCAAAGGAAATAATCCTGACCCATTTCTAAGAGCTCCGTTTGCATGTTGCTTTTCTTTGCCTCAATTGCACAGTTTTATTCAAGCTGCTTTTAAGTCTTTGACTCACACTACTGTTTGCAGCTCTACAGTTTAATAAATGGTCTAAAGTGGGCACAAAAAGCTGATTAGTACTTGGTGGCCCTTCAGCAGCTTCGTGCCACCCAGAGGGGAGTCATCTCAGCCATGCTGGGATCAGAGCACAAGCAAACACTTGCACCACACTACCCTCTGGGCTGGCTGCAAAGCAGAGCCTCTCCTGTGTGGCAGAGCAGCTATTGATTTTTCCAGCTGTTCTCGGGGAAACTCACAAGAAGAAAATGATTTTCTTTTAAGTTCAAATGCCGGATTCTGCCTTGCTAAAGGGCTTATCTTCGCCTGTAAGTTTTACCAATGCAGTTGGAGTTGTATAATTAAAGTCGCACAACCCCCCATAGTGTGGAAAATCCTATGAAAATGCTTTAAATGGAGATAGCTATATGAATTTAAAACAGCCTCCTCTATCAGTATAAATGCACCCCCATGAGAGCCTCTACAAATACAATTCCTGTCCAAGAGCATACATCGAGGGATTTTATAACTCTTCAGTGATTTACGTCACTCTGTAGCACTGAATAGTGTCTAGTTCAAGCCTTATAAACACAGGGAACAGATGAATCTCTAAAATCTCGGGAGGTCAAAAAAACACCTCACTATATTTTATATCATATATTTATATTTTATGGTGAGTGATAATTTAAGTGCCACATAGTTATTTCTCCTTGGATTTCTAACTCCAGTTCAAACAGGCTTTAGCATTTTCATTAAAATTCAGTATGTTTATTTAGCATTAGAGCTAGCTGAACTATTCATTACTAATTTAGCCAACTTATTTATTTTTATTTATTTATGGTAAGTGAATCTTCACCGAATAAATCCTAGTTCTCCTCCCACAGCGTTCAGACGCTAACAGCACTCCTTGGAGAGAATTTGGGAGGACAATTATTCAGACTCACAGTCTGTTCACATGAATCAATTCCCCATTTATTCCTTGTGGGGTGTGCCTGAATGCCTGAGTGTTGGCAATGCCTCCTAGGAGTTCCTGCAAACCCATTTCTGGAAATAAATATTATTTCTCATTCAGTTGTGCTAAAAAAAATTAAAACAAAAATAAAACAAAAAAAAAAAGAGTAAGAAAATGCAATCCTCCCTCTCATGCTCTCTCTGAGCACTCAGATAAGTAGTGTGATACCAAGTCATGTATTTCAATAACAGACCATGAGTAGTTCCCATCCACAGCAAGCCCCAATAATTCACCTGTCACTAAAGTAGATCTCCATTTGCATACACAAGCTCATTCTGTCCTTGCTTCCTTCAAAGATGCAAGGAGCAGAACATTTTACTGAGATTTTAAATATCTGAGATGTCACCTGCTCTTATGATGACTGCCTGCACATCATGCTCATTCTGTAATAGGTTAGGACTCTTCTTGCTTTTTAAAAGTGCCACATGTCCAGGTCTTGAGGCCCTTACAGACCAACAACAGGCCAATTCTGCTGACCCTCAGAGCTTCCTGCAAGCCCTTCCACATCCCTGCTTGTGAAGTGTGTACCCAGAGAACCACAGGGAAGCTCTCAAGCTCCCACCTCTGGGAGGAGAGCCTCAGTGATCCTGGTGCTTTGCTCCAGGTATGGCAGTGCTGAACACGCAGTTTGGTGCAAGCGAGATCAAGCGACTCTGCCTATAGCAGCCCTTACTGCTTTGCTTCCTCTCAAACCAGCAATTCAGATTTTCCAGCAGCAGTAGAGAGTTTTCAGTTTTAATTTACCTCTTTCAGCACTCACTAAATATTCCATTTTTCTACCCTGCTATAACCAATTAAAGCCAAAGTGAACACACTTATTATCAGTATCTGACACCAACAGTAAAAATTCAGCTCATCTTTTCATTCCTGCCATAGCAGAAGGGAAAGGTTGTCAAGACATGGCTTTGGGGAGCAGGGTTTTCTCAGCTCTAGGCGTGTTCTGTTGAGACCTTCTCATTCCCTGGAGACATCCTTAAATTCCCTCTCACTGATTCAGTGCCTGACCTTTCAGTGAACTAACTCCCAGATTTAAAAACACCAAGGACTTGAATATACTCAGCACAATAACAAGCCCTTTTCCCAGATGTTATCATGGCAAAATCTTTTCCAGTTATTTACCCCTGCCTCCTTTAGCTTGTGTTCCTTTAGCTGACTCCCCAAAACCAAAGGGTTTTACCTGCTCACCTTCTACCCCATGTGACTCTCTTTTCAGTAGTATAAATCCTGTCTCTGATAACACATGGAATTGTGTATCAATTTTCAATTTAAAGCCAGTACATATCCCTTTCACTTGCAGGTTGCCAGCTCATTCATCTCCTGCTGCAGCGATAGTAATAATCTGATGGATAATCTTGCGCAGTTTGGGCTGTCATTGCCCATGCAACACCATGCTGGTGCTCAAAATGTTTCTGTTCCACACAGCAGGCAGCAGTTTCTGCAGACTGTGACTGAGCACTTGCAGGATCCTCCACATCACCTTCTCTCTGCAGGGTCCCTGAGCTTTGCCGACTTTTACTCTGTCAGTGTGCCAGGTCACCTGCCCAGTGGGGGAGGTCAGACCAGCAGCTTGTGCTCCATGGGAAACTGGTTGTCACAGGTTAACTCAAGATCTTCCAACAGATAATCTAAGGCTGTTTTGTTCCAGGTCTCAGTCCTAATCCAGTTTTTAATCACAAACTCCATTACTCCTGCCAAAATTTCCAGCTGGATTCTTCAACTTCAGTCACTCATCAGTTCTCCTGCATCTCCACGCATCTTCCATGTCCTTCAGTTAAAAATCTCCCTCTCTGAGATGTGCCATGTTGGGATGGCATTCCAAAACCTCTTCAATAGTCTGTCCCAGACCATGCTCTGTTTTACCTGAGCATTATTCCAATATGTGAAGTGCATCAGGGCTATCACCCCAAGAACCATTCCCTCTGTCCATCTTCCTTTGCAGCAGAGGTCAGCACTTACAAACACAGAGGAAAATACTGTTTAAACTTCTTCCAGACTTCCAGATTTGTTGGAGCCTTTAGAAACTCTATTCTTCCATTCTAACTACTATCTTGTTTTCCTTTACAGCACCACACACTTACTCAAAGCTTACTCATGGCCCAATGGATTTGAAAGATCATCTTTACTACATTTTCCCCTGTCTGAGGTTTCTAATGCCCCTTATATCTGACATAGTGATACCTTTACCAAAACTGCAGGAGGGCCAGCAGCAGCTCAGAGCAACCCCTGTGCTCCTAATACCTTTTGGTTTTTGGAGGAGCCTCCTGCCAGCTCACAGAATCTCTGCCTCATTCAACAGGGTGTGCAGCAGAACTGCTCTGCTCTCCCAGAGAGAGCCTGTGCAAGTAGTCCTACCTCCACCTGCTGTTCCATATTGAGGCTCTGATTCCTCCCAGGCCTGAAAGGAGCACTCAGTAAACTCTATGGACAAGAGGAAGAGCATTCAATGGGATTCTGGAAGGGGAACAATCTGGAACACAGGAACCACAGTTCCTATGGAAAAGCCTCAGGACAACATCTCACTTCTAGGATTTCTCTGAAAGACTAGATCCTTTGCCTTTTTACCCATCCACGATTCCAGACTGCAGTAAAAGATGAGGTTTTGAATCACATTTTGTACATGCATGTGGGAAAACGTGGTCCCTGTTATGTTCTGCTCATGACCTGCTTGCCTTTAAAACAGCAGCAAAAATCTAAAACAACATTCAGTTACCTCACCTAAGGCACGTGCCCAGGGATACCCACCCTGCAGCTACCAGTCACACAAAGTTGTGCAGAGCACAGCAGGCTGCAGAGACACATCTCTGTCATCTCTAGGAACTCCCTGCATTCATGTTCTGATGGAGGATTAACAGCTCACAGAGAAAAAAATAATACTGGAAACTGTTGCAATTCGAAATTATAAAATCACACTAGATTTGTTTCCATTCAAAAAAATTACTTTCTTTTCCTAATTCTTTTTCTTTTCTCCAAAATAATGGGAAGCAGGGTTTGTCATGCTTACAGACTGCACAGATCCACAAGAGACTGGCAGTTTTCACCCACAGTAAAAGCCTGATGCTCTGTGGCAGATGCCTTCAGTTTTTCTCTTGCCAGATCACATGATTTTGCTTGTGGGCTGCAGAGGGAAGGGAGAGCTGTGACTCATCTCCAGAAGACTTTCAAGAAAGAGTTGATCATCTTGAACTGAGAGTCACTGCTGTGAGACCAGCCTTCTCCTTCTCCTGACCAGCGGGTGGCTGGGAGGCTGTGACTCATGGTGAAGTCAAGAGGGTTCAGTCCACAACTTTCCTTTCTGTAGGATATGATTCAGTAAAAGATTCCTGTTCCCTTTTGTATGTTTTTTAAAAGCATCTCTTTTAACACTACTTTACAGTGATGTTTCTGATCCTCTTCACCCCATAGATGGCTTCTGATCGCAGATGGTCAGGGCTAAATACAGAGCAAAGCAACCCCAGTCACCAAAGAGCAGTGTGAGAACGTGCTTTGCCATAGATCAGCGATGTTCAGAAATTGTGGTTTCAAGAGCTGCTCAGCATGCCCCTGCTTCATGGTGTGCAGGGATAAACACTGAGAATTTAGAGAAGGGAAAGGCTAAGAGTGGTCCTTTCATTTCCATCAAGTATCTTCACATAGCTTCACCAGCGCTGTGTGTGTTTTGTGTGACCTTTATATCCATGCCACAATTAAAAAAAAAAAAAAGTTAAAATTAAATAAACCCAACAGCTTTATGCTGTCTGCCTAGTCAACATGACTATCCAAGGCTTTTTGTCCTAAGGACACTGTGTCAAAACCAGCCACATTCTGGTCTGATAACCAGCCCTGGTGCCATTCTCCCTTTGTGTCTTACACCATCCATGGGACATAGGACCTCCCTTCTCCAAAAGCACAAGAAATCTCAGAGAAATTCTTGCTTTTTTTGATTCTGTGTTAGAATATAGTCTTGAACCTCCTTCTATGACAGTAAATGGAGATCTATGCCTGCACAGACCATGCAGTCTGCATAACTTAATAGACATGGTTCTTCTAACATTAGCAAAGGACCCTAAGATGAGTGATTTCACTAGGAAAAGCATGATGCTTCTTGCAGGTAATGTTTTCCCAAGCAAAAAGGGGAAAAAGAAACAAAAATCATTGTCTTGATCTAACTTCATATTGCATTTGCCAGATGTAACTTTGGTATAAAGTCGGATCCAGCTTCATCTAAAATACAAAGCTATTAAGATTCAAGCAAACAGTTGCATCCTCCTAAGACAGTGGTAAAACTCTGTGGCAAATCTGCACTGTCCCCAGCCTCAGTGCCAAGGACTTCGAGTTTTGATTTTTCGGTTCCATCTGTAACTTGGGAAGGACGGAAGTTCCCCTCTCCATTAGCAGTGGCCATCAGCCAGGTCACAGATGGGCCTTTGTGTGCCGGGGGATGCCAGAGGAACTCTGCGAAAGGCTTCAAGTCTTGAATAATGCAGAGAGTGAGAAATGCTTTAAACAAAAATAGTTTCTGACTAAGACTTCTCATGGAGCCTCGAGCACAAACCTGCCAGCCCCAATCTGTGTCTGAGTCCCCTCACAGCAGTTCCAGCGTCCCGGTCGCTTCCTGCGGACTTGATCCAGAGGAGCTCCGAGCAGAAAACAGCAGCCTTTGGTGTCTCTCTCCCTGCCTCAATATTCCCCACCCCAGCATACAAAGAAGCTTTTATTTGCTAATGAAAGGCAGGAAGCAGACTTAAATTAATCAAGTGAAGTCTCTCTCCATTTCATATAAAGAAACTAAATCTAGTTAAACAGAAGTTTTGCCAAACTTCTCATTTTGAGACCCAACAACTGTACAATTAATGTGCCTACAAATGAGTGTCATTATCCCTTCATTTCCCTGGGCAGTTGTAATTCCAACGCTATGAGCCTCACAACAGGCACACTCCCAGAGGAGAGCAGTGCCTACCACCTCACAACAGCAATGGTAGCTACTATGAATGAATTGGCAGCAGGGCTGGTTGGGTCTGGGTTTGCTAAATCAAAATCCTCTTTGATTTGTTCTGACCTGGAGACACTCCCAAGTATTTCCTCTGCTCCAGATCAAGCTCTAAAGGATTCATTTCACCTTTGGATGCCATAACCTTTCTTTCCTCTTACTAAATAATTTGTTTCCAAATCACTTGCAATCCCAGTCTGGGATCTTTGAAAGACAACTGTAATGAACTGCTTATAGACTACCACATGCACCAAGGTATATTAGGGATCTGGGTTCTCTTTTTTGCTTGTTTTAAAGGCTCAAGAATTATTTTCTCCATTTATTAGATATACTTACATACATGTTTACCCTTCAAGGAAACCAAAATCTTAGAGTAACTTTCTTCAAGTTATCTCTAAGATCAAAATTTAATTTCTTACATCTATTTTCCCTTCAGACTTCTTCTACCTCATCAGTGTATACTGGAATGATAATCCTAAATACAATCCTACTCTTAGACATCCATGAAAGTGAAAATTCTGGACATATTTCTGAGATAACTGTTGAAAGAGATAGTGGTTTGCAATTAAATGAAATGTTAAAAGACTCATGATATCTGGCTTCAGTTCCCAACTGCCTAGCTTCTGGACAGACTTCCAAAGCCCTTGTTTAAGGAGGATTCCTCTTGCAGAACCAGTAGATACTGGCAATGTCAATACAGCCACAACATAAAGAAAATACAACCTCTAAGCTATAGCATTTTACAAGACGATAGGAGGAAAAATGGCTTTATTAACAAATAAAGAAATAACAGGCTCAGCCAGATCTTATTTGGGAGATTTGAGCTGACAATTGATAGATTGATACCTAGTTATGACCAAAGTAGAAAATTCAATGAGATATATCGCTCTTGCATACAAAACAAATCAGCTGATTCCCACAGTGACACTAGGAATGCTACTTTCCACACAAGCAGCAAAGGCAGCAAAGGCAGAGGGTTCAGGAAAGATGTCAGCATAACAACAGATCACACTGCCCAGCATGAACAAACATTCCAACAACACACAAGAACTGATGATGGAGAATATGTAACAAGTGAGACAGCTAACTGGACACTTTTGGCATTACAGAGTAAACACAATGTCACTAAGACAGCAAGGCCAAGTGAATAATGAGATAATATTAAAAGGAAAGGCTTGTCCTTAGGTTGATGATATGCTTATCTGTATGGGATGACCCCGATGAATATTGCTAATGGGTCAGCACCACTGCAATGTTAATTAATTTGGGAGCTAACAGTAAAGTAAAAAATCAGGTCATAAATCTGACAGATTAGAGCAGTCAAATGGAGAAAATAACTAAACAAATCTACAAAAACACTCTGTAATAGAGTGATGTCACAAAAAGATCAGATTAAATGTGTTTTCGGCTGAGAGGCAGAAATATACTGTTCTAGGAGATTGCCATGTGTTGCCTCGATGAACTGATGATAGCTGGAGAGACCTTTAGTGTGTGAGAATAGCTTGTGCCCTGCATTTCTGAGTATTCCAGTGTTATTCTCTTAATCTCCTTCCAAGAACAGTAGAGTTAAGTTCAGGATACAACAGCAGTTAAAAAGTGAGGCCAGAGTTAAAAGTTGACCAGAAGTACCTTCTGCTGATCCAATGGCTTAAATCACCACCACCACCTTGAAAACCAACCCAAATCTCCTTACTCAGCAGCTCAGTTGTATCAAAGTGCATTAAGTAAACCAAAAACTTGCAGTGATGCTCCAGACTCGGCTAATATATATTATCATGGCTCTACCAGCCACAGTAAGGCTCTGTCTCTCTGTTGAGGTAACAAGCTGTACACTGCTTATCTGCCATTAGACACATGGCAATAGCAGATCTGAGGAGAACTCATCCAGACTGCACAGTGCATCATGAACATCTTGCATAATGAGAACAAAATGGGGTGCCAAGGATATGAAGGTGATGACAACCAACACAGCAGCATTTGCACAAAATGCTATCAAAAAGCACTATCGAACAATGGACGGGCCATTTGAAGCAAACACTTTCTCTCAGTTATTCTGAGGCTCATAAAAGTAAGGATGGCCTGGGAAACAGCTATCATAAATTGAATGCCCAACTCTAGGCCAAAACGTATTCAACCCATGTGTTGCCCAGTGATTTGGCTGTATTTTTGGAACATTACCATGGATGGAGGTCTGTACTCATTTGACAAAAGCTGCAGCCACTACAAAACATCATTACAAGAGCATCATACATGGATTTTCTAACACCCTGCCTGCCAGAATATCTCCATGTTACAGATGTCCCATTTTCAATTTAGAGAGAAAAGAGTTCAACAAAACGCAGAGCAGAGAGAGGCTCACTGTGAGTCCTTTCACAGCAAGAGGAAGCCAGTGGAAAACAACTTCGACAGGTTCTCATCCAACTATGATTTATACTTCACTTTTCTATTGAAGGATACATGTAACCACAGTCCTCCAAACCACTCTCCTCTCTCAAACCTCTAGGAGCATTTTTAAATATTCTCTACCTTTCTCTTCAAGTAACTGGAGAAGGAGCTTGAAGGATAATTTTCCCCTTGCAGCATCCATCACTGCAGCCACAGAAAACTCTACAGCTGAATAATTATCTGAAGCAGAACTACTCCAGGTTCCAAGCTGGTATTTTAGTAATATTCATGGCGTGGTCTATTTTGTCTTTCTGGCTGAAGACATTATTTTTGTATAACACCGGCACAGCTGAAGTGTTTCCTCCAGGACAGAAGGTCGCAAACAACCAGATCAAAGACGTGCACAACACACTGAACCCTGTACTGGAGCATGTACATTCTGGCTGGGAACACCTGTGGGAAAATCCCTCATCTCAAGCAATGAAAACTTAATCATCCCTTATAGAGCAGTGCACAGAGCATGTTTCAATAGCTCTATGGAATACTAACATCAGGAAAGATCTCTCCTTGGTGAAAAGCAGTGATACCATCTCTTTATCTTCTGGTCTGCAGTAGAGTAACAAGACCATTCATAAAACACTTGGTTGAAAATATGCAGAAAAAGAAAGGTGCAAGCAACCCTTTCCAGAACAGCACCTCATCGCCATTCTCCAGATCAGGAAATACTCATTTTCATAGAAAGCAGTAAAAGCAAGACCTTTTGGCAAGACCAAAATTGCCTGGGGGAGAACTAAGTCTTTTAATCTCTCCTAGTTTGGTATGGCTGAGCTGCTTGTTCCAGGCTCCTTTTAGGAGCAATACTGAAAAAACAGCTTTGCCTGAGCCAGGCTGATGGACATTCATCTGGAGGAGACCTTCACTGACCTCAGGAAAGTGTAACTCCACCGAGTTATTGCTGCTGTGAGCCCACCCAGACCCCCCACCCCATAAAGACGTAGCCAGGAGCTGCCCAACATTGAGTTTTAGTAACTTGGTCCAAACATCTGGCCCAGACCTCTACCTCCTTTAACCTACCTCAACTACAGTGTCAGAGTTAAAGGTGTCAAGATGCAAAACTTCAGTGAAGGTCAAGATTCACTGCAATGTATTGAAAGGTATCACCAGAGACAGCAAGAAGCCACAACAGGGATGCACATACTAAATGCACACCAAGGTGGGGCCAGGGCAGATGGGCTCTGGCAGAGATGGAGTGTGAAGTGAACCCCTGCTGAGCAGCAGAACAGGCAAGAAACAGCCAGAAGGATGGAGCTGCTCCTCAGGGACAGGATATAGCACTGCCAAGAGCCTTATACCAGAGAGAAAGGCTGTACCTGCAGCACCCGTGCTTGCGTTGTTTGGCACAGATGCTGGGAAGCTGTAGAAACTGCTTAAGGCTATGTCTAGAAACCATTTTGTGAAAGCATGAGAGAAGAACTAAAAAGGGAAATTTCTGATGAAAGTAAAATTTGTCAGAGCTTTTAGCAAAGCTTGGAATTATCATGTGAAGCATAAAACATCTAGAGAGCAAACAAAAGCCATCCTTAGACATTCCCTTATCACAGCTAAAGAAAGATATATATGTTTAGGCTTCTCTTGAACATACCACACACACTTCATTTTGAACAACTGAGTTTAGGGTCTCCTTGATTTTATCAGCGTTCAAGGATACCATCAGATATTAGCAGACTCTTCACACCTCTCAAGCAGCCCCTGCAGCTTCCCCACAGCACCTCCCACCTTTCTACATGTGGCAGTCACATCAGTCTCTTCATTTCTGATGGGACTGTACAAATCTAGTTAAAGGTAACTGTAAATACAACTACTACCATTATGCGCTAGGGAATGGGCTGACACCTTAAAATACTCCATCACATCTTAAAACTATGTACTACTGCGGTGAGAAATAGCCCCTTCTTCACCCACCCTGCTTTTTCAGGACCCTGTCAACTCTATGGAGTCAGCAAAGCCTCCTGCAGCCCTTCAGCTATGGAAGAGAAGTGTTCAGATTTAAGAGCAAAATGTCAGATGGAAATTTTGGTACTGGAGCTGGCAAATGTTCCTGCATTGAGCGGCCACTTGAACTTGGAGAACATGGATGACATTTTCCAATATAACCTCTGTAGTCTTCTGTTTCTGTTGCCAAAGTGATAAGGATTTAATTTTAGTCGTTGAAATTTTATTACCTATCCCAAAACACCAATTAATATCTCCCTGCTTATTCTAGCAGAAATCCTAGAGACTGCAGATACTTTCCTTCTACCTGGTTCCTTTGTGGGTTTGTTGGGGTTTTTTTTTCCCTTCTAAGTCAAAATTTTTCTTTAATACTTTCCTATCTACCTCATAAGAAACTTTACTCAACTAAAAGCTCTGGCCTTCTCTCACTAAAAATTGGCAGCATATAGGGTACAGTCCAGGAGCCTGCAAAGACCCTGTGTGATGGGAGAAGGTCGCAGCTCAATCTCTGCCTCTCTCTCTGAGAGTCCTTCAACTTTACAACCTTGGCACAGTTGCAGGTCTGAACCCAGGGGAGAAGGAACAAGCCCCAGAGTCCCTTCCTACCTCTCTTCCCAGTCAGATTTTCAAATGAGGCATTTTTAACAGTCTTCCTTACCATACAATCAATTCAGGGCAGGACCAGAAGAAACCAGTTTTCCCAGTATGAATATAAAAACATCAAGTTCATTAAATCTTCTGTTCTGATTAGCTGTACAAATATTTGGTGTGAAAGGAGTATTTAACCTCCTATCTTCCAGCCTGGCAGGCTGTAAATAACACTGCTATTGACCAAGAGAAGCCCAGCAGCTTTTAGACAGCTGAATTTAAAAGTGCAAATCTGGGGTTGTGTAGTTCAGGAACCTTTTGAGGCACAATAGAAAAAGCTTCCTTTGTCAGTAGACATGGCTGTCACAGAAGGTGTTGCAGCTTCACTCCGGAGCTTTGATACAAGAGGAAGATGAAGAACAATTGGCAGTGTTCTGAAATCAAGGAAAGAGATCCTCAAAGAGGCAAAAGTTCACCTGAATGTTTAAAAAGCAGAGTTGGAAATAAAAACAAAACCACAATTCGTCCTCTTGCACATCCACCAAAGACATGGATGTCACTTTATTTTCAGTCTAAAAAGTTCAGTCAAAACTTGTACTTCAATTGTGAAAACAAAAAAGCATAAACCAGTATTTACTGCAACAAAAACCTGCAAAAACCTTAGATAGGCCTGTTTAAGTGTTGGATGTAGCATTACTGTGGGATTATGAGCCTCTGTGGACCTAAGGTTTAATTTAAACAGTAGAAGTAGTGACGGAAGGGCTATAGCACAAACTTACAGAATACTGTTAACACGCCTTGTTACTTGGAGATATTTTTTTCAAAGAGTCACTAAGTGCTGGAAATGCAGTCAGGCAGTGAGCACAGACAATGCAGGTGAGAACCCAAATGAGAAGCCTGCTCAGCACCATCCCTTCTTTTGGTTAAGGCACTAGTAAAAGGATTGTCCTGGACAAACTGAAAAGCCTGTGATTTTTTTTTTAATGGTCATACAGATCAAGCTGTGTCTTTCTTCAATCACTCAGGTAATCACTGGAGGAGCAGGAAGATCAGCATCCCTCACAGTTAAGCAGCACATCACTTGTGGCCCTAGTTTCAACAAGTGATTCAGTGCAGGATGCATCTGGCTTCAGTCCAGTAGCTAGCACAGACTTTCTTCATAAACATATCACCTGTCCTGGTCCCTTTTCTCTCCAGTAAAAAGCATTGTGAGCATCGTAATGCAGGCTATTCTGCCTTGTTTCTCAATTTACGTAGTGTGTTGAACAACAGACGCTCTAACCTGGCCCAGGGGTACTTTTCTCATTAAGCAGCACTCACGGCCCCATAAGAGCCCCTTTCCCAGATGCCTGTTTTCTCTGTCATCTCTGCCAGCCCAGGCTGAGGTCTCACTGAGCTGAGCAGCACATAGCTGTGTGCACAGTCATTCAACAGCCACCAGTACGGAGAATGTATAGATGGAGAAGACAAGAAAGGTCCATGTAGACCCATCACTGAGCTACTCTGAGCTCTTACATTCTGTTTGTTCATCTGAAAGCAGCCAGAATAAACCTGCTGTGCACCACAAGCTGCCCAGATACCCTGAGAATGGAAGACAGGTGATCACATCCATACAGAGATCACACCTGAAATCACAGAAAAGACATGCAACTTTTTCCCACTGAAGTTTTGTCATGACCAGGAATACAACTGCAGCTGCAGACTTGTAATGAGCAACCTACATTCCTCTCTCCATAAAATCCATGGCACACACATCAGTGTACAAACAGCCACCATCCTGGTTTGTGCTGATCCCAATTTATCTTCACATGTCTGCCTCCCTGATTGCTCATTCTGGCTAACCTCAGTAGCAATGAAAACTAAATGCCATCAAGTACATTTAAAGGTCCTCACATAAAAGACACATAAAATGATATTTTATTTAATAAGATATGTGGAAAGGAGCAACTCTGACTCATTTCTTAGGCAAGAGTGAGGAAATTTCCCTTTAGGAGTTCTTTATTTTGTTGATTTGGACCATAAAAGGAATATTTCTAAATGCTGTAATGGACAGGTAAAACCAAAAGTAAGATCTGTACCTACTCCAAATAATATTTTTCACATTATTTCCACCTGAATTTGCTTAGCTCCACCATATTTTATGGCTTCCCATTATTTAAAGCCATCACATTGAGTTATAGCAGTTGGGGCAATAGGAAAGTGCTCACTTGCAAGTAGCTCTGTAGAAGATTATGACAAAAGGCAGACAAGTATGCTCAGGACACTTGATGAATAAAACTGTTATAAATTCACCACTGTTTCATCTCAATATTGTTATTAATAACTAAGTCCATTAGAGCAGTGAAGAGACTCAAATTAGGGAACTGGAATGGAATAATTCCAAAGGAAAAATGATCACCATCATGGCCAGGCTTTGCAAACAAAGATTTGGCAAGGACTCAAGGTTGAGACATTGTTTCAGGAAGTCCTTATATCTCCTCTTCAGGGCACCTCTCTTGCAGCAGGCAGTGGCAAGTTCACCGTAAGGAGGCGGTGGTCCTTCATCCTGGAGATGTTCCCTGCCCTGCTGTGTTCTCAGCAACATGGCCTTGATACTCGTGACTGCTGCCTGTTCAAGAACAGACGTATTGGTCACATAATCCATCCAGTGGATGTTTTGGATTGTACGGAGGCAGCATTGATGGAACTGTTCTAGGATTCACAGGTGGTGGCAGTAGATGACCCATGACTCAGACTCGTACAAAAGAGTAGACAGCACGATGGCTCTGTAAATGCTGATCTTTTTACTTTTCTTCAGGTGCTTGTTTCGTCAAACTCATTTATGGAGTTTACTGAAAGCTCTGTATGCCTTTGCTAACCTGTTGTCTATCTCTTTGTCAATCTTACTGTCCAAGGAGATGATGTTTCCCACGTAACTAAATTGCTGGACTGATTTGAGCTCTGATTCTCCAGTGGTGATATGGGGATGATGGAAGACTTCCTGAGGTGCAGGATGATAAAAAACTTCTGTCTTCTTCGAGCTGACTTCCAGCCCAAAAAGCTCAGCAGCCTCTGCAAAGCAGGACGTTGAACGCTGCAGAGCTACTTCTGTGTGAGCGACGAGGGCATCATCGTCAGTGTAAAGCAGCTCATGGACGAGATGGTTTAGGGTCTTGGTGTGGGCCTTCAGTCACCTCAGGTTGAATAGGCTACCGTCTGTACAATATCGGATATAGATAGCGTTTTCTTAATCGAGGTCTGCCAAGGCTCTTTGAAGCATCATGTTGAAAAAGAACGTGAACAGAGTTGGTGCAAGAACACAGCCTTGTTTCACTCCATTGGTTATTGGAAAGGGCTCAGAAAGTGCATCGCCATATCTGACTTGGCCATGCTCATCTTCATGAAGCAAGATGATTATTTTAAGGAACTTGGGGGGACATCCCAAACGTTCCAAAATCTGCCACAGACCTTTTCTGCTCACAGTGTCAATAGCTTTGGTGAGGTCAACAAAGGTTACATAGAGTCCTTTGTTCTGTTCCCTACACTTCTCTTGCAGTTGTCTGAGAACAAATACCATGTCTGTGGTGCTCCTATTGGCTTTGAAACCACATCGACTTTCAGGTAGAACTTCTTCTGCTACGCCTGGTATTAATCTGTTCAAAAGAATTCTTGCAAGGAGTTTACCAGCAATGGACAGCAGAGTAATGCCTCAGTAATTTGAACAGTTTGAAAGGAGATATCCTTTCTTCTTGTACAAGGTGATGATGATTGTGTCGCGGAGGTCTGATGGCAGTTCGCCTTGTTCCCAACAATGCACCACAATCTCATGAAACAGTGTGGAGTTCTTGGCCACCATGTTTCCATTCTTCAGTGGGATTCCATCAGCCCCAGCTGCCTTGCCAGTTTTCACCTGCTGTATGACCTTAAGAGTTTCTCCCATAGTAGGGGTAATATCCAATTCAGTTTTCACCAGTTGTTGTGATATGTACTGAATTGCTGAGTCTTGAACTACACGGTTAGTACTGAAGAGAGTCTGAAAGTGTTCAGACCACCAATTCAAAATGGAAATTTTATCTGTGAGAAGCATTTGACCATCTGCACTGAGTAAAGGGCTTTGAACCTGGTGCGTAGGATCATACGCTGTTTTCAGAGCCTCATAGAATCCTCTGTAATCACCCGTACCTGCACATAATTGAAATTTTTTTCTGCTAGATTGATCCACCACTTTTTCTGGATGTCACAAAGTTTCTGTTGGAGCTTGCTACATGCAAGACGAAAGGCTGCTTTTCTTATATGACAGGATGGCTGAGCTTGGTGAGCAGTTGTCTTCTTTCTCAGCAATTCCTGGATCTCTTGATTGTTTTCGCTGAACCAGTCCTTGTTTTTCTTGAAAGACAACCCTAAGGATTTTTCACAGGACTGCAGGATGCTATTTTTAAGAAGTTGTCAAAGTGCTTCAGGAGAGGGATCTATGGAGTGATCTTCGAGCCTAGATTGAAGATTTGCCTGAAAAGTCTCTCTCACTGTAGCTGTTTGAAGATTGTTAACTTGGAGTCTCCTTCTTGGAATACCCCCCCTTTTAGGTTTGAGTTTGAGGTGGAGGTTTACAATGCACAAGGTGGTGATCTGTTTGGCATTCTGCACTAGGCATCACGCAGGTATGACAAACATCGCGAACGTCTCTCTGTCTCACCAAGACATAATCAATGAGGTGCCAATGCTTGGATCTAGGATGCATCCAGGTTGCCTTCAAATTATCTATCTGCTGAAAGATAGTGTTAGTGATGGTGAGCTGCTGCTCCACACAAAGCTCTAGCAGAAGGCATCCATTATTGTTGCAGTTTCCAACACCATGCTTGACTAATACTCTTTTCCAGGCTTCAGAGTTCTTTCCTACTCTGGTGTTGAAATCACCAAGGACAATGATCTTATCATCTGCAGGAACCTTTTGGATAAGGCGGCGCAGGTTGGTGTAAAATTTATCTTTTTCAACAGGGTCAGCTTGGAGAGTCGGGGCATATATACTGAAGCGAACAACACGTTGCTTATTGTGTAGTGGAAGGCGTAAGGAGATGATGCGATCAGAATGACCTGTCAGCAAATTTTCAAGTTTAGAGACAATAGAGTTTTTGATCATGAAGCCAGCTCCTGAAAGATACCTTTCAGTTCTCGGTTTACCTGAGCAAAAGAGTGTATAACCAGCACCACGTTCTCTAAGGCTGCCTTCCCCATGGAGATGAACTTCACTGAGAGCAGCAATGTCAATGTTGAGTCATGACAGTTTGTGGGCAATTAGAGCGGAGCGATTCTCAGGACACCATCCACAGAGCCAAGCATGGTTCTGATGTTCCAGCATGCGAGTGTCAGTTTGGACACACTTTGAAGGCAGGTGTATGTCTTTGTCTCTTAATCTTTATTTTGACCACATCAGAAGATGCCCGTTGGCAGTGGTTAACCAACCGGCAAAGGGGGTGGAGATGAGCTTTGGTTAGGCCACCTGTTCTAGGCCCCTCTCCAAGTGGAGCAAGCAGCGCTCTCCTTGAAAAAGGCTGCTTGGTCATTCAGGATGGTGCTGAATGAGACTGTCATCTCCAGGTCAGTCCTGAACCTCCTGCGTGCAGGGTTAGGTCTGAGGCTTCCAGTGCAGCTTATCACCTGCTGTTTCACCTCTCACCTGTTGCTGCAGGGCTTTACAAATGTCGATACATCCTTCAAGCCTGCACAGTGGATTTTTTAGGTGAGGCACAGCATGCACAGAACTGGTCCCACTCTTTACTCCTAAGGTTCATCTGCCAGGGCCTAGCAAGCTTGGACTGTGACAGTGAAGTCCTCGGGATGTAGGTTTAATTAGAGTAACCTTCTCTTCAATGGATGACCTTACAGGGATAAGCGAGCTCCATCTGCCCCAGTTTGAAATTAGAGTTGTCCTTTTCCTAGGATGACTGCTGGAAGGCTAGTGACCCCATTCTGCCCATGAACACATTTTGTTTGACCCTTCAGCTTTGACCTGTCTGGTATGGGAGACCCTTCCAGAGGTATATACCACTGCCAGCACAGCTCGCAACCTCATAGGGGCACATAAGCTTCTCCCCCACTAAAATGATTAGGGCAAGCCTTCAAAGGGTTCCTGCTACATCACACCAGCCAAAGGATGAGTAAGGAGCCTGGAGAAGGAAAAAACTGAAGGTTCATGACGTGAGGCAGCATTTACACAGGTCTTTCTAGAGCACATACCTTTTTCATATAAGATGTAAAGAGGTTTTTTGCATGACTTTTTCTCCTAGTCAGATTATTCTAGTCACCAGTAGTCAGTTTTCTATTCTGTGGTTTGTTTCCAGTGAAATTAATGAACCATTTCCACGTCACTCCCCTGCTTTCACAAGCTCCTGCAGTATGTTGTCATGAGCGAACTGTCCACTCAGCTCTCACTGAACACCCTTGTAAACAAAAAAAGTGTGGTGGGACATCCTCTAGCATCTCCATGCATTCTCATGAGCAGTAGATTATCAGGTTTTACTGGCTCTTTGTGTATGGCACCAGAAATAGCACTTCATGCCATATGGAAATTCACCTTGCAGCCAAAGCATGGGCAGTGCGTTTGGTTTGGATGAGCCGTCACTACAGTAACTGGTAAGAGAAAGATGTTTATATATATGAGCTTGTTTTAATGACCTTGTTCGCAAAGAGTAACTGCTTTGTTGACTAACCCTTCAATTGATGTTTTTGGACTACTGTAGATTGCAACTAAGTGTAAAACTAAATTTTAAAGAATTTTAATATTATAATCATGGAAAAGATTGCCATGTTATCACACAGGAAAATCTGCACAATGATGCAGTGATGATTCTTCTGTGGTCTGCTTTCAGCAGCAAACATTCAGGATCTGTTCAGCCTGGACCAAGTTTAGTATTTTTTATGAACACAGCTGCCTAATAGATACTTCTGGTGTTTACAGTAAACACTTAACAAAAAACTGCCAGAAAAATGGAGGTCTTCAGACAAATTTCTGAAAGGCAAGACTTGCTCCATAACTTTTTCTTTCAGTCATACAAATCTGTGAGTTAAAGGTAAGAAATAGAAGCAAACTTTGTGTCCATATACACTTGGGCATTCAGTCCTACTCTGATTCGACTTGAGATGTCCCAGACTTCCAGCTCACTATGCTGTGACTTATGTGTTCCCTTCTGTCACAAAAATGCTCAACCCTTAGAGGGAAGAGGGATGGTCCACCCGGTTAGTGGGTCCGAGAGGCAGGAATTGCAGGCTGGATTGGTTGAAGTAAGATGACATTTATTGATTGTTGGGCCCAAATGGGTGTGAACTCAAAGGTGGTTGGTGGGTGAACTGTTGGGCAGAGCAGGGTACAGGCTTTATATAGAGTGTGAAGGGAAGGTTCCAGAACAGGGGTGGAGCATAACCATATAAGGATAACAAGGGGTGGAGGAACTCTATATAAGGGAAACATGGGAGGAACATTCAAACTAGGGGCGGTACCTGACCAAATAAGGGAAGGAACTGCACTGCGGCAAACTTAGACCAATAGGAAAATGGGAATAAATGTGAGGGAAAACTGAGGGAAAAACATTAAGGGATTTAAACTTTAAAGTCCATAAATGATTTGCAGAAGTCCATCAACACTGTACTCTTCCTCTCTTCTTCTCAAACTTCACTTTCTTCAACAGAGTCATCTAATGCCTTCTTCCACTTCTCGTACAGCTGTCTATCCCAATCCTCATCATCCATACCCTTCCACACAAGACTTGGGGTTTTCTGAAGACCTCCCAGTTCAGGAGTTTCACAGCTGCCTGGGAAGTTCAGATGACTTCTTATTAAAGCTGACAGTAATATCAATCTGCTATAGGATTTCCTCAGGGTGAGGTGCTCTCCTTCCCTTTGCATCCCCTCTTACTCTTCAGATGCCAATTGTAGCTATTTCCCCAAAAAAAGGGAAACATTCAGCTTACATGGTAGAAAGAAAGAAGTTTTCAATCTCAGTTAACCTTTACAGCACTAACACTAATTTGCAGTCTGTTCATACCGAATGTTGAAGTCTCTCTGTTTCCTGCTCTGAATTTCATTCTCTGCCAATTAATGCTATGAAGTCAGTCTAATAATGATGTATGGTTAACACAGGGCCTGCGTCTGAAAGCTAAGAAGAATGCACAGAGGACAGATAATTGTGATGGCACCATCCGAGAGCGATTTAATGCTTTGTTGAAGTTAAAGGGTCTAGAAACACACTATAAAAATATGTTTGAACATGAGTGCTGGTAACATTGAGGGGAAGTTCCCGGCAACTTTGTTGAAGACAAATAAAAAAGTCCAGCATCTTTAAACTGATGCGTGAAGGTGAAAGGACATAGACCTGTTCAAGCCATTGTCCTATGTGAAGAATGGTGTGCACTAAAAAATTTCAACCAATAATCTCCAAGATTGCTACCATGCTTATTCACATTAACATGGTGAAAACAGCATACAAACAAGCACAAAGTGACACCTGCCATGTTCCCTGCCTTTTTCCTTATTACATCCATAAGCTCCTGCCAGAGACTGACTAGAAACTCTAACAAGCAAACGTGTCAAACCCAAGATGAACACGAGGTGCTACAAAGGCACTGGGAGGCAGGCCAGCAAATTACCTCTCCCAGCACAAAGGATGCCTGGAGGCTTTGGACCAGATTCAGAACAGCTCAGTTCAGCCATTGGCAGAGCAAAGCCCACCTGGAGGAGTAACTGTTATTTCACATTAAGAACAAGAAGACAAGTGGCTTTTTCTGGGTAAGCAAAATGCTCTTGGGCCACTATCAAACCACAGTAGTGAGAAGACCCATGGGAACCACCTTTATGCTGTCCTGGCACCACTGCTGTGGGTCAGACACCGCAGCCAGTCCCAGACTGACCATTAGTAAAAAGAGAGTAATGCAGCTGAATAGCTACAATGCTACATCAGTGAGATACATTAAAAACCCAAATGAATCTCAATGTCAGCCAACACACTGCCATAACAAATGAACATGGTGGCAAAGGGCAGACTTTCTTGCTAAGCTGACAAAAATAAATTAGTCACCTGTCAGTACTTGCTTAGAATTTACAAACACATCAGTTTTGGAGGGAAGAGCAGAAAATAGTCAGCATATTTTTCCATTAGAGCATTGTGCAGAGAGAACTAAGCATTTTGTTTTCATTTATGCAGTAACTTCACCCCCTTACTGCACAGTAAAAGCCTCCTTCTGGCACCATCTGTAAGGCACCGTCTGTAAAGCACCATCACCTGGAGGGTACAGAGCTGTCCCAGCTGATGGAGGCACCAAAGGAGGCTGAGGGGACAAGAGTCTGGAAGTGACCCAGCACTGCATGTGACCCTGAACCACAGAGCTCCAGCACCTTGTCAGTGTAGAGATTAAAGGGAATGAATTGCCCCCCGCCGCCCATCTCTCGAGGACAGAGACAGGCGGCGGAAGGCCCCGATGCCGGCAGACGAAGGGCAGCACGCAGGGAGTCCAGCAGTGAAGAGAGTTTTATTCAATTTTCCCGCAGCTTATAAGGCTGCCGGGAGGGAGGGGTTTTACCGCTCGGCCAGCCAATGAGAGGAGACAATAGAGTAACCATGGGAACCCAGGGNGGAAAAGCCAAGGAGTTGCTACTGTTTTTTGTGGGCAACTTGTTACATTTTCCACAGAATAAAGACAGAAGAGTTTAGCTTGGGCCACAGCTCTCTCCTGCTACATCAATACATGAGTGTCACCTCTGCTCCCCAAGTTTTGGATGTGGGGTGTCCCTTTGAGTCACGAAAAACAGCTTCTTTTACAAAGTGATGGGGAGACTGGAAACTAGAACCAAGAGAACACTGCAAAAAAGGTATATAACAACATAGTCGGGGTAAAACAAATATTTTCTGTAAGTAATTTCTTTCTGTCTTTTTTTTAGTTCAACTTCCATGTGCAACAAAGTAAGTTTTAAGTAAAGCTGAAAAATTGACTAAAATATCCAGAATGTCCAAGAAAATTTGGAATTATATGAAGTACTGATGTTGCAGTTGGTTATACTGATTCAATCAAAGAAACCAACACATTTTTGACAATGTACAGGTCCAGCTGGAGCAGCTTGAACTGCAAATGCCAAGTCACAGGGAACCACAGCTGAGCAACCCCAGCCCAAATATTAGTCACAGGAATTAGCTGGGAAATTGTTACAAGAAACAAGCTTGAGAGAACAACAATCTACCACAGACCATTCAAAAACCAAAAAAGGAAGTGATGTTCAGTCAGTCAAGTGATTTGCTGCAATTTATTTGCCCAGAGTCCATCTTGCTACTAAAGTGATCACTGAAGATGCACTACCCAGAGCAATGCAGGAACGTAGTTAAGACTAACAAGCTGCTGTACACAGCACTTTAATTAGGCCAAATGAGAAAACGATAATAAACCAGCAGGTCAAAAGAAGGAAAAAACCCCACCCTGTAACCAAACATAATCAAATAATTTCTTTTTTATTGTGACAAGATAAAAACCTCTAAAATGAGATTTCTGAATCACTATGATACCCAAATTCACACCAAGCACAGGTGTGAATTTGAACTGCTGTGCTGTTCAGACACCAGCACAGCAGTGAGGCTCTGCTCCAGCCCCCTCCAAACACGGGACTTTTTCCATGTTTTATTTCAGCAGCAACAAATGGCTGGCTGAGCAGCACTATTGGAAACTGCAAACTAGGAGGCAAGGACAGGTGTGTAATTTCTTGAAATGTCCTTTTAGGGCTTGTGGTACAGAGACTCCTTTCAGACACAAGCCATAAAGCTGGGAAATATCGATCATGCTTAGCTATGGAAATGGGGATTTTATGAAAGTGCGATCACGAGGTGATAATAAGAATGTGATTGGAAGTTGATGTCTTATTGCTTAATTTAAACAGAGGAAGGCTCTTTTTTTGTCCATGCCATCTGCCAGCCTAGAAACCCAAGGAATAAAGGCACAAGCTGCAGATGGCTTTTATAATGGTTGTACTCAAGCGGTAGAGAAGCAAGAAGGATAGAGGCTGTATAAATCAAGCAGCAATATCACCATGGCTGAGCAATAACCGAGCTGATAGAAGCATTTGGCAGAAACAGAGAGAGAAAGAAAGAGATACTTTCCCAATTTGCTGCACTGGGATTTGGCTGCAGGAGGACAGGACACAGAGCTGGACCCTCATGAGGCTGTTGGGAGCACTGATATGGCAGTCTGGTGAGAGCAGGGAAAACAGCACGGCGGCACACACTGACTGCGTCCTCCAAGAAAAACAGATAAATTCTACTTTAAAATTGCATTCACATATGCAACAGTTCCCAAGTTAGCTCTTATCCTTTCTATTCCCTTTTTTTTTTTTTTTTTTTTTCTGTAAGGGAAGAGAGAAAGAGGGTAGAAGCTAATTTACTTCAAGTCAGTAGAGAAAAAACAAGCTTGGAGGCTAGACACAAGGCTCAGCAGAATGAGCACAAACTTCTGTTGGTGAAGCAGTCCCCCGAGATGACCATCTGAGCTCTGAGCAGCTTGAAAGGGCTGCTCTGCTTATCTTGCTGCAACAGAGCCCAGGTGTGCTGGGCATGGAACAGCACAGTGCAGTGCAGGGGCTACTCCAGTATTTTCCTCTGAAACAACTAGATCAAACAACCTCGATTACACAAATATGCATAAACAAACAGCCAGCACAGCATTAGTGGAATTGGGTCTCCAAGTGGGACTGGTGACACAGATTGACAGGAGAAA
>VYXB01005440.1:39787-50928 GCA_013397135.1 Pachyramphus minor
ATATATATAAAAATATATAATATTTATTAATAAAAATACCATTTTCTTGCTAAATACTTAGCAAGGTCCCAGAGATTTTACCAGAACTTCACAGGGAAGAGAGAAAGAGGGTAGAAGCTAATTTACTTCAAGTCAGTAGAGAAAAAACAAGCTTGGAGGCTAGACACAAGGCTCAGCAGAATGAGCACAAACTTCTGTTGGTGAAGCAGTCCCCCGAGATGACCATCTGAGCTCTGAGCAGCTTGAAAGGGCTGCTCTGCTTATCTTGCTGCAACAGAGCCCAGGTGTGCTGGGCATGGAACAGCACAGTGCAGTGCAGGGGCTACTCCAGTATTTTCCTCTGAAACAACTAGATCAAACAACCTCGATTACACAAATATGCATAAACAAACAGCCAGCACAGCATTAGTGGAATTGGGTCTCCAAGTGGGACTGGTGACACAGATTGACAGGAGAAACAGCAGAAGGCAGAGGAAAAAGTAGGGTTTAATTCTACCCAGTAAAGATACACACACATTCATTTCTCTGCATTTTTATCATTATAGTGAATACCAACTTCTTTGTTGCTTCACTGCAAAGTGGTCTGTGGGTAACCAGCTCTGCCCTGGATGCAGAGACTGCAACCAGGGAGAGAAAAATCAGCTATGCCTTCAGCAGCAGGGACATGCACAAATCAGATTTGCCCAGCCTGGGGGACAGAGGAATGGCTGCTTCTGCTCCTGAGATGGTGCCAGATGCTCCTGAGGAGCTGGGATAAGGACACAAGAACACATCCAACAAGTATCAGGTTTAAAGTCAAAGTCATTCTTTCAGCAGTGGGACATCCCCAAAATTCAGTAGCCCCAAGAGCTGCACCAGTGGCTCTGGATCCCAGAAGCTCTGTTTGCACCCCACATGCAGATAATGAGGGACATTTCAGTCAGATAACTATGTTTTTGTGCCAGTGACACCTATTGCATCCATCACTGGAAGATGTATCTGAACACCATGAGTGGCCCAGGCTACAGCTGCTCAAAACCACTCCTCAAAGCAGCACTGGAAGATTTGGTGGCTCACTCAATAACATACAAACTCTGCTGAACCCCAGCAAGTCTCAACAGTTCCCTCCATAGACATCAGCCCTGCCATGACCTCAGATGACAACCTAAGTACACATCAAAGGAAGACACGGTTCATGTTCCATACTATGGACCTGGCATCATCCTTTATGCCTATACAAAGCAAATGTAAAATGCTACCGTGCCAGAACAGCAGTCCATGCAATTACTGTGGGTATTATCTGAATTCATCATTTACAAATATGCACAAATAATTTGAGTAGATTTTTTGAGCAGAACCAGCTGTTGAGCAGACAGGGCAGATTCCAGAGAATGATCAGTGATGGATCTGTCAAAAAAATACTAGAATATATATATTATATATAGATATAGATATATATAAAAATATATAATATTTATTAATAAAAATACCATTTTCTTGCTAAATACTTAGCAAGGTCCCAGAGATTTTACCAGAACTTCACAGGGAAGGAGGAGGGAGAAGTGGAAGGAATGAGAAAAAAAAGCATTACAAGAAAAATTATCTTTTTTTATTATTATTAATGCTACTTTTCACTTGGAATCCTTTTTAGTCTGGCATGGGAATGTGCCTTGTGGTAGCAGATCAGACATAAAATCATTGTTTTGACTGCTCCCACACAAACATCCTCCTTCTCATCCACACTAAAGAGCTTTCTCCCAGGAAAACTTGTGCGAGTTAGAGGCCTCCTTGCCAAACTTCGGTTTCAATCAGTTCACATCAGACAGTCTTGAAGAACTGGGATCCTACAAAACAAGGTGAGAGAGAGCAAACCTCGGATATGGTGTCATTTTAGCTGGATACAGGTGCCCTTAGGACTGAACAGGTCTCAGGACACCCCAGAAACATTCACCCAATCTAAGACAGGAGCCCCACAGGCACCTTTTCTAGATATGTTCAATAATCTTCTGCACTTACACAGAACAGATTTACTTTAGAACAGGTTCAGAGCACTTGCCATCTATAGTTTTTCTCTTTACAGGCAATCAGATGTTTCTTGGCTATTTTGATACACAACATTACTCTAGGAAATTACACACTATCAGAGAGCACAGATAAACAGGCTGTTATTCAGAACTACACAGGCAAGTCCAGCAGCACCCCTTACCCTTCCTGTTGGAACAGAACCTTTCTTCCATCAAGGATTTGTACCGAGATCAGTGTGGTAATGCTGGCAGATACTGCCACAAACAGCAGCCACAGATGCATCCTTGGTGAGATGCTGGGGAAAACCAAGGGCAGTGCTGGCCTGAGCATGTGAGGAAAGTGGACACTGCTGCCATGCCCAGCCTGCCTCAGGCAAGCCAACTGCCTGCAGGGACACTACTCTCCTGCCTTCCCACCTGGAAGCATCAATCAAGTTCAAACAACAGCACACCAACTAAGTTGCCAAGCTAATAACCCTAATTCAGGACCCCCTGGAATTAGCTGGAATCAGGAACTAGGACTTTTTATGCAGTAGCATCCTTAACTGAGGAAAAGGGAGAGAACAGGAAAAAGCAAATGAATCATGTAAGAGATACCTCAAACTCTATCTGTTATAACAGCCCAAGTTGCAAGGAAGCCCTGAGGTTGTTTGTGGCACACACACACATGCAGCCTCCAGAATAACACTCATGGAAAACCATTTCCTTAATTTCAAGAGCCATCAAGCTACTTGGCGGGGGGAGGCAGGTGTAGTTCACCCTGACCTGTCCATCTGGTCTTAAATACTCTACAACTACATGGAGCTGGGGTGAAAACTGACTTGTCCACATGTTTATAAGGGACCTTATGAATGTATGGGAGTGGTACACAGCTAGACAAGTACTCCTGCATCACTGCAGCTGGAAGCAGGAGCCCAGAGTTTATCCTGCATGTCTGGAAAGGAAATGAAAAGATGACTAATTGCTGACAGAAGATTAATGGTGCCCTGCCTTTTAAACCCCAAACCACTGGAAAGGCTGTGCACTGACTCCTCTGACTGCATCTACTGTAGCACAATAGCACTTCTAAAAGAGGAATTACCAACACTTTTCTTTGGCCCAAGGGTACTCCACTGTTCCTCATCTGATCTGCCCTTCGGATGATCTTTCAGAGGAGTTTCAGCACCTCCTGGCTCTAGGACAGCCTTTCCCCATGGCCCACCGCATCCCCTCAGCCCCAGCAGCAACAAGATAAGGAACCATGGATCACTCAAACTGACTGCAGCTGACTGGGAGAAGCTCCTCTGTGTTATTTCCAGAGGATCTGCAGCAGATAGTGATGCAAAGACCCCCATTCTGGGCAGAAGCTCAAACTTTCACTGGGGAAGTTTTAATGTTCTGCAAATCACAGTGGATTCAATCCACTTTTAAAGTAGCCCTGGCTGTTCTACACAAGGCTGTTTTACTCTAGACAGTGTTTCTTCTTTTTACCCCCCAGAACTTGGAGGATGGCCACTCTTTTGATGCCATCAGCTGACTAGCTAATTCACACAGGCATAGGCAGGCACTAGAACTTCAGTAGCTGAGATTAATGGTTGGCAACTCAGCTGGGGCAAACTTATTTTTCCCTAGTGATGTTTCTTAGAGTGCAAGGGACTTTCACTGGAGTAATTCAAACAATTATTAACTATCTAGTACTTTGGTAAAAAGGGCTTCAAAAGGTGTGTTTTTTCCTCCAGAGCCTGTTCATCACTATCACTGCAGGGCTTCAGCTCAGAGACCACTTGCAGAGCTGTTAAATGCTCATGCTCATCAAAATTCAACTGTCAGTGCAGAGGATCTGGCAAAGCATCTCTGGGCCAAATCCTCCCAGGGACTGCCTTCTGATCAGCCACTCTTTTAGGAGTTTAATGAGTAAAAAATATCTGGAAATATAACAGAGTGGTGCCTGGAAAGGGAAGAGAGCAGCATTCACGAGCCACAGATCAGAGCAACACAACGCAGCTCTAACTGGAGCTGAGGCTGTTGGGCACAGGCCCACTGATGACAGCTCAAAAGGTGTGACATAGCACAGACAACTTTCTAAAACAATTGTGAGGAGCAAGAACCTTTTGTACCAGTTTGAATTGGCAGCTTTTTACCATTCCCTTCATGTGTAACATGAGTTTGCTTTCAAGGGGAAGAAAAATGACTTTAGGAAACTGAATATCCCAGAGAAGTGAACAAAAAAGGAGTAATATGCAATTGGGGGAGATGAAAATATTGTTTTTCAAAACAAAGAGAAGCGTTCATAAATGCAGGACAACTTGCTCCTTCCTTCACTATGGTAGGAAGAAAAAAGTGGCACAAACAAGTCTAATCAGTATGTTAGTCAGATTGAAGATGGAGTACAGTATAGATTCCCAGGACTCAAAACACCCTGATTTTTATATTGTACATATAAATAAACAGAGACCATCATAGGGCAGCCTGCTCCACACAAGGTTTGGAAGGGGGGACACATTACTATTTACAACACAGCACATTAAAATGACAGTGACACACACCATTCAGAGGTGATCATGATTACTGGCTGCTTAAGGGATGATTTGAGAAATAATCTGTAAATTTAATTTTCAATTAAGCCAGAAGCCCTAAGGGCCTTCTGAGTTCAAGCATTAACGGGGGAAGAGGGGGAAATCAATTCTTGGTGATGGAGAGGTCTAGTAGAATATAATAGGCCTGGGTAATATATCAAGATCAGTCACACAACTCAACAGAGGAAAGCCTAAAACCCAATTTCAGATAAAAAAATATGCTGTAAAATGGAATGGATGGTCACCATTGTTCAAACATTTGAAAAGCTACTGTCTTAAGCTCTGACACACATATCATTCAGAAAAATAGATAAATTATCAACATTAGTATGCAGAAGTTCACAGGGAAGCCCCCATGCTTAGCTCCAACCAGCTTGGAAAAGCAGCCATTGTCAAATGACCTTCAAATGACTTTCACTTTAATGCTTCAGCGTAGCCAGAAACATCTACGTTAGCTATCAGTCATCAAAACACCCTAGAAGGAGGCTAATTTTTGCTGAGAGGCAAAACTAGTTCACTTGATGAGCAGCACAGGTCTATCAGGTTCATCACAGCAGCTGTGGCTGGAAGAGACATGGCTCTAAGTGCACCTGACCTTCACAGTGCAGTTTCACTAAGTTACAAAATCAGAAAGGGAAGATTTTTCATCCCATCTCTTGACTCCAAGCTCACAGCACCAGACAAGTTGCACCCAAGGATGCTGTGAAAAAGGACCAATGCTTTAAGAAAGCCACTCTTGTCATCTCTGAGATATAGTCATGACTGGGGAGGTCTCCAATGGCTGGAGAAGAAAAGGCCAAACAGACAGTCCAGGGAACAGTCAACTTCACTTTGGTTGGTGAGAAAATTATGGACCCCTCTTGGACTTCTAAGAAGGCAGCAGGACCAGACAGAATGGACTGAACAACAGCAAACCATGCCTGACCAAACCTGAATGCCTGCTATGGGAGGAGCAGATGAGCGCAGAGTGTGGATGTCATTTACCTTGACTTCTACAGCACTTCCACCACCACCTCCCACAATCCTTTATACATTTTAGGGTGTGTACATTTTATAATATATATAAGAAAAACAGATTGGATGTTTGGGCTCCAGAGGATAGTAGTTAACAAGTCCCTGGAATCCCGCAGCAAGTAGGGCACGGCAGAGTCTGTTCCGAGACCTGATGCCTTTATCAGAGACTTGCAGGAGCTGACAAGAGCCCTCTTGCCAAGTTTGAAATGACATCATATTCGGGTGAAGGGTGATATACCCAAGGGCAGGGCTGCCACTCAGAGGGAGCCACAGGCTGTAAGAAACACCAAAATCTTCAGTTCACATCCAAGTCCATATGCGTATTTTCAAGAAGAAAGCTGGGCAGAGGAAATGAGTGAGAAATGAGATGAATGGTCTTCTTTCCATAAACCTTCTCTTCTAAGAAACAAGTAATTTATCAAGGTGCTGTAACCCTACCAACTGTCATAACACTTGGTCCAATTACGTCTGGAGAACAGTGAGCTTGTGTTTTGGAAGAAACTGTCTGCACCAAGGTTGGTAGAGAAACTCTGCTATGCATGATCTTAGATCACAGGTCCTCCTGCAAGAACAAATACCACCACAAAGGTGTTGGTGACATTTGTTTAAAGCAGCTTCATAGTATTTGGCAATCAAAAAAATCAGCTCATTAATTTTCTATATTTTCATAAAATGCCATTCCTAGTGCATTAATCTACATTAGGAAAGGTCTGAAGTGGGTTTTCAGATTACTTGTTTGGAGGGGGGGAAAGCTGTAAAATCCATCTTTTGGAAAACTACAAAGCAGATTCAAGAATTGTTAAAAATGTTAAAAAGCTGCTTGGGCTCAGACTTCGCACTGCAGTTTGCAGTAGACATACTGTCATGATGGCTCTCAGCAATGTAAGCACTGCTTAACTTCATTCCTCAGGGAAAATATCCTTCGAGCCTCACACTACAAAATCCACTGGAGATGAATCATTCCCTGCTGTGGTGGTTTCATCAGGACTGTTTGAGAGCACATAGAACCAAGGAGGAAGAAACAGCAGCAAGTCCACAGCAGATGCATTTATTCTGTAAGGACTGTTACTGCTGTTCAGGCATTACGCTTCCCAATTTGACACCAGATGCCTCAGTTTCAACAGTACCAAGACTGCACTCTTTCATTTTCTCATTCATTCATGGTTTGGCTTCGTGAACGAAGATTTCGAAGGGCTCTACCCGTGCTTGCTACAGGCTCGCTGATGGGTGAAAAGGCCAATGCGTGATAGACCAGTCCGGTTGCAAAAGGCACAACAGTTCACACACATTTCATTAACACACTCAAAGCAACAGACAGAGGGCGGAGGGGTAGATTTTATCACTGGCAGCAAATCCAGGCTTTTAGGAAAACAGCCATCATTTGGATTCTCCGTACAGAGTCTTGGGACCACCTGCAAAGCAAGATAACACTTGCATCCTGAATAAAGGTGCCAGAATAAGGATTAAGTAGACAAAACCAAAATACACAGAAACACAAAGCAATAAACATGCAAAATATGATTACTGGGACCAAAGATTGATTTTGATAGACAGTATCTCAAAGGAGACTGAATATAGAGTTGTCCCCATAGTATGGAGAATTACATGATATCACATTGAAAGAAATCTGATTTTCCACCAGTATCCCGAAAATATATATATATTACATACCATCTTCTTGCTGCTGGCAGAATCTCAAAGAAGGGATCAAGGGAGAGGAATAACCATAAAGAGAAGTTTATAATCACCTATGAGACAGTATTTCCACACTCCCAATGCATCCGTGCCTTCTGAATTGTACCCGCTGAAAAACTTGGGCCTAGGGCTCTAGAAATAACGATTGCCAGAGGACTTTCATAAGACATTGAGGCCACTAGTACACGTTGTGGGACAGGTCTTATCCAAATTAAATGGTCACAGCATCATGATATCAAGGCATCCGAGATGACTGATATCAACTGCCCACACTGCAGGCTTGAAGCAATGAGATGGTCCTTTCTAACACACACAGAGCATGTTACAGGATGACCCTCTGAGCTTTATCCTGGAGGGATCCCACACAGACCACTGTGTCAAAAGAGACCATAGGGAAGTTGTTAAAAGGAGGAAGGTGTTTCCAGTGAACAAAACACCAGCTGTAGGTAAGTTTTATTCCTCTCAATTTATTCCTGTAAATTTTGCACTTTCTAGGCTAAAAAAACACCAACTTTTAAACACTGTTGAAACAAATTAGAAGGATTTCTAGTTTCACCACTTTCTTACCAAAAAAATTATCTGATGAAGAAATAGCCAAGCTGAAACCTAGACATCAGAGGATGGTATCATTTCAGATTGTCAAACCTGATTTAACTCAAAGAAATTCTGGTGCCAACATGCCGCCTTCTGTGGCTTTATTTGTCTGGGCAGGCACTCAACATCAGCTCAAGCTCATGCTCCAGGATCACCATGGAGTCTAAGCCTCCTCAGGAGAGACAGATGGTGAGTTTTTCACAAGTACTTGTTACCTGTCAGCTCAAATAGTGAGACACCGTTAGCACACAGGTTAAAGAAAATGCACTGTGCCAAGGTATGTCATCAGAGCTGAATATTTGGGCAGTGACTTGGCAGGTGCCCAGGGAGGCACAGGCTCCAGCCTTTGTCCTCCAGTGCCAGCAGGCTGGGCAAGGCTCACCTACTCAACGAGGTGCACACGATCCAAGTCTCTATGGCCCAAAACCAGTATGGTCCCTGGAGTTTACTCAACAGGTATCTTCCAACAGATTAGTGTTACTGAGAATGAGATTAAAACACAAACCTGATTTCTCAGTAGCCTGAAGGAAATGTGAGGGTTACCCAGCTCATGTCCCTGGACTGCACATACACGCAAGGGTGATGTAATAACTGGAGGCAAAACCCTGCATAAGGCACTGTGGCTTGAAGAGCAGCTGCTCCCCTCCTGCCTCTTCACCTTTGGCTTCCCAGGCACGTCCAGCACCTCCAACCTCAGCAGGGCAGCACCAAGGGCTGGCAAAGGCTCAGCCCCACTGCCTTGTACACTCACAGGGCAAGCAGGGACTGCTGTCAGGAGTTCAGGCTCCTCCTGAGGTCCTGTTTCATGCTTAGAGAGGATCATTATTAGAACTATGAAATAGGTCAGCAGAGATGTGCCCTTCCTGCAATGGAAAAGTAAAATTAGGTGTGGTTTTGAGAAAAAAAACCTGAAAAATATCTTTGAGCCCTGGAAAAGGAACACACACTAATCCCAGATATGCCAGTGAGGGGTTTGGCTAAACTCCCCTCAACGGTACACCACCAACCCCTGCACTGGGACAGCTGGAGCAGCTCATGGGTGAAGATGCAGGAGATTCTAATCCCCACACCAGACACGGAGGCCAAGCCATCAAAAACCCATCAACAGCCAAACTGTGAAGCCAGTCCAGGAAAAAAACCCAAAAGCAGTCATTTGAGCAGTGCTGGTGCCTCTGCAGAGCCAGGCCATCCCCTTGATGGGTGGGAGTGGTACCCCAAAGGAACCTGCCAGCCCCAGCCCCAGCAGGGCTGTCATTCTTGTGGTCACAGCCACACAAGAGCAGCTCAAGGGTTCAGATAGGCAAACATTTAATACTACCCAGCATGTTTGGATTATTTTTTTCCTCCAGGATAAAACAGGATAAGTTAGCCTGTTTTGCAATAATAGAGATTTCTATGTCTCAAACAAAAACAAACAAACAGGAACAAAAAAATAACAATAGGGAGAAAAAAGAGAAATAAAAGAACCTTGAAACATTCCTCTGCTAATGAGAGTAACCTTGAGACATCTTCTCACTGCTTCACTTGGGCATGATGCCAGAGCTGGCTGACCTAGGGGGCAAAGGAGGCAGAGTGGGGAACATAAGTATTTTCAAGGTTAGGAACCTGTCACTCCCCATTTTTTGAGAGAAAATGCTGCATTATTTTTTGTGGGAAACAGAAGTTTTCGTTTTGATTATTTTTTAAAATACCTTTCATTTTTCATTGTTTTTCAGTTAAGGTAAAGGAGAAAACTGCACAGAAAATCTGATAAGTGAAACCTTGCTTGACCTTTTCTTTCTCCACAATTTTATTAGAAAGAAACTCAGAATGCCTCCTCCATAAACCCTCACTTTTTACAGCTATTGCAATCTTCCTGTGAAAAGATGAGGGGAGGAAGTGAGAAAACCCAAGTCCTAGATTTGAGGCAAAAATAAGATTTCTACAAAAATGCATTACATAAAAATCCTACAAGTCCTTAATTTTTAAAATAAGCCTCCTTTACTTGACAACCTTTTTTTTATTTATAGGTGTTTGACTACTAGTCTGGTATTCACCAATGTTATGCATATATGAATTCAACAGTCTGTAATTCCTGAAATTATGCATTTAGAGCTTCATTTCAGATGCATATTACTCACCATTTGCTGTTGTCCAGCCACAAACATGTCCAGCATCTAACCAAGCAGAAAAGCATCAGCGATCCCAAGCACTCAAACTCCAGCAAGCCTTAAACGCCTTTCTCTAGGGCGAAGCAGCATTATAGAATCATAGAATCAGACAGGTTGGAAAGGACCTCTGAGATCATCAAGTCCAACCCTTGATTCAGTACCACCACAGTTACTAGACTGTGGCACTAAGTGCCACATCCAGTCTCTTCTTAAACACCTCCAGGGACAGAGAATCCACCACCTCCCTGGGCAGCCCATTCCAGTGCCTGATTACCCTCTCTGTGAAGAATTTATTCCTAATATCTAACCTAAACCTCCTCTAGCAGAGCTTGAGACTGTGTCCTCTTGTCTTACTTTGGTTGCCTGGCTAAAGAGACCAACCCCTACCTGGCTACAACTTCCTTTCAGGTAGTTGTAGAGAGTGATGAGGTCTCCCCTGAGCCCTCTTTTCTCCAGGCTAAACAACCCCAACTCCCTCAGCCTCTCCTCATAGGGTTTGTGTTCCAGTCCCTTCACCAGCCTGGTTGCTCTTCTCTGGACCCATTCTAGCACCTCAATGTCCTTCCTGAACTGAGGGACCCAGAACTGGACACAACACTCCAGGTGTGGCCTCACCAGCGCTGAGTACAGGGGAAGAATCACTCCCCTGCTCCTGCTGGCCACACTGTTCCTGATACAGGCCAGGATGCCCTTGGCCTTCTTGGCCACCTGGGCACACTGCTGGCTCATGTTCAGCTTACCATCAATCAAAACTCCAAGATCCCTTTCTACCTGGCTGCTCTCCAGCCACTCTGTGCCCAGCCTGTAGTGCTGCAGGGGGTTGTTGTGGCCAAAGTGCAGGACCCGGCACTCGGCCTTGTTGAACTTCATCCCATTGGAATCAGCCCATCTCTCCAGTCTATCCAGGTCCCTCTGCAGAGCCCTCCCGCCTTCCAGCAGGTTGACACTCCCTCCCAACTTGGTGTCATCAGTAAATTTGCTGATGATGGACTCAATCCCCTCATCTAAATCATCGATAAAGATGTTAAACAGGACTGGTCCCAGCACTGATCCCTGGGGGACACCACTGGTGACCGGCTGCCAGTTGGATGCAGCCCCGTTCATCAGCACTCTCTGGGCCCGGCCCTCCA
>VYXB01005441.1:0-21342 GCA_013397135.1 Pachyramphus minor
TATTTGAAATTTGGGAATCTTTCTGTTACCTCCTTGACCAGGAAGATTGAAAAGAATAAAATATTTTAAATTGCAAGTGATGGAGGGTTTTTTTTTCCTCTTCAGAAAATCCTTCAGGATTATGTCAAAACTCCGTATTAACGAAATTCTCAACCTGACTCCAAAGGAACATCATGGAATGAAGGTGTAGAGGAACTAAAAGCAATTCAGGGCTCTCAGGAGCAAAGCTGTTGCTCACAAATTGTGGGGAGGGTGATGGATGGGGGAAAGATCAAGGCTGGGAGTTTTTCAAAGCAGAATATCCGAGATTCCTCAGCAGAAGGACAAAGTTCAGCGTGTGAGGAAATTGGAGCTCCCAATTGCTCAGGGAAATGCAGAAAATTATCCATCAAAGGTGTTTCATGGTCTAACCCTGGACTCTGCAGATAAATGTGGGATACTGTCTTTTACTCCCAGAGGTATGTGTGTGATCAAAAAACAAGCTCCAGTGCTTTTCTAACCAAATAGACATGGGTAGGGAGGCTTAAAAATGAGGATTTTGAAAGGTAACACGAGTATTTTCCACGAAAAATGAGGAAAACTGAGCAGAAAATGTCCCTTCAAACCAAACCAATGACCCTGCTTTGAAAGCCTTGGCCTTGCTGGGCTCAGGCCTGATCCTAAAGCACTCCAAGAAGGACAGGGGAGTGCTGGCCAGGTGGGAAAGCCTGGAATGTCATGGGAGGCACATCAGGAAACCTGGAAGTGCAGTTGTGCCATAAGTCAGGGAGAAAGGCTTCAGGTGGGGAGGGCAGAAATGTGCCCACAAGTGCTGGGTCTGCTCAGGGGGGCAAATATATCAAAGCCTGGGCAGCATTTCTGAGGCTGAAGGTTTAAAGATATAAAGATATATCGGATTTCAAGGTATTAAATTGTCAGAAAGTGCCCAAAGGAGGGACACAAGGATGATGAAGGGTCTGGAGAGGCCGTGCAAGGAGTGGCTGAGGGCACTGGGCTTCTTCAGCTGGAGGAGACTGAGGGCAGAGCTCAGCCCTGAGGGACAGGGGGGATTGTTGGGGTGTCCTGGACAGGGTCAGGGCTTGGACTGCATGAGCCTTGGGGGATCCCAACTCAGGATATACCATGATTCTCTTGTTCTATGTCTTCCCCTCTTCCACATCTCCAAATTCAGGTATTTTTAGCTGGGTTTGATCGGTTGTTTAAATCCTTTATTTTATTTTGGTTTGGTTTGGTTTTTTTCAGAGCTCCAATGAGTATTAACTTCCAATCACCAGGGGAAATCTTGCAGGGAGAACAAAAGCATCTCCCATCTCTTCCCAGAGAAGCCTCAGCTGGTCAGGAAGGGGGAGGAAAAGCCGAGGGGGCAGCTGTGGGCAACCACAGCGGGATGGGAGCAGTGGTTGGAGACAAGCAGCGGCCTGTGCAGGGAATGAGGGTGAAACGTGGCTGAACTAAACAAACCAGGGCCAGGTTCTCGCTCTGCTTTCCGAAAATTTGGCTGGTTTTCCAGAGCTCAGCGTCACCCAGCCCCGGGCACCCCGAAGGGTGGCTGAGGTTGACCCAAAGTTGTGGTAAATGGTGTTTGAAGGGTCTCGGAGCTGGGCCGCCCACACAGGAAGCAGCTGGGAGCAGGTGGGCAGCTCTGAGGGCTCCTCTCGGGCTCTCTGTGGGTTCCTGACTCACTGCTCAGCCATGAGCCCAAACAAAAGGCTTGAAGATAAATTGGAGCGCAGAAATTGGAGAGGATGAGGTGAAGGAAGTGATGGTTCCCAAAGGGAGGAGGAGGAGGAGTTGGGAAAAAGCCAAACAAAAGCACTCTCAGGCACACGGTGTGGCTCCTGGGGATGGGCCTGTGCAGGGAGTTGGATTGATGGTCCTTGTGGGTCCCTTCCAGCTCAGGATGTTCTGTGATTCTGTGAAACCAGAGTGCTGGGGTTTGCTCCTCCTGATTTCCAGGTGGGCGGAGGGATCACGGGAGCGTGACGGAAAATGGCCAGCGAGGGATAAAGTTAGTAAAAAAAAATAAATCCTGTATTTTAGAGGATATTGCAACCATCTCCTTGGGCTGAAACTGTTTGCTTGAACGCCCAAAGGGTGGTTGGGCAGTGGAAGAGGCTCCCCAGGGCAGTGGGCACGGCCCCAAGGCTGCCAGAGCTCCAGGAGCCTTTGGACAACGCTCTGAGGGACAGGGGGGAGTGTTGGGGTGTCCTGGGCAGGGCCAGGGCTTGCACTGGGTGAGCCTTGGGGGTTCTTCCAGCTCAGGATTCTATAATTCTGGTCACATGCTGAAGTTTTCTGTATTACTCTCAAGTTTGCTCTATTAACAGCTCTCCTTCCTCTCACCACCCCTCCTGCCACCTTCTCAGTAACGTTTGCTTTATGGCCTCCCATTAATTTGCTGCACAAACCCCTGCACCAACAATTTCTGTTGAAAAAGAGGGAAAAGCCAGTCCCATTTCCTAACAGGAAGGTTTTGATTCAGCCAGCAAAGGCTGCACCACAAATTTTTGGGTCTGCCTGGATGACTCTCAGCAGCTGCCAACAGACAAACCTGTGCAAACACTCTCCCTGAAGTGCTGTCAATTATTTCAAAGTGTCTGATGCACCCCCTGAGTGCCTCATTCTGCTGGGTAAAGGGTGTGCTGGCTCTTTAGGGGATATTTTAGGGTCTGATTGAACTCAGGGAGCTTTAGATCTGGGTTTCCACTGTGAGAAATGCCCCAAAATAGCTCTTATTCGGGTGACATCAAACCACCGGGGCAGCTCTTCTCATGCTTCAGGTGGGGGCTTAAATAGCTGAAAATCTCATGGTTTACATGCCAAGGGCCAGCATCCTCCTTCCCAAATTCCCTGATTTTGTGTTCATCTTGGGCCAGGACATGTGCCAGAAATGTGTCAGTGCAGCAACAGAGTTTTGAGGTGGGAACTTGTGTGTGCTCTTTTATCCCAGGGTGGTGGGTGAGCTGAGCATCTGCTGTAGGAGCTTCCCCTGGTGTTAAAATACTGTGAATAATTGTTCCCCTCTGACCACAGAAACATTCACCTTTGGGGTGACCTGATTGTGTCCTTCCAGGACCTGGAGGGAGATGATAAGAAAGATGGAGAGAGACTATTTCCAAGGGATGGAGGGACAGGACAAGGGGGAATGGCTTCGAACTGCCAGAGGGAAGGGTTGGATGGGATATTGGGAAGGAATTCCTGGCTGTGAGGGTGGGGAGGCCCTGGCCCAGGTTGCCCAGAGAAGCTGTGGCTGCCCCTGGATCCCTGGAAGTGTCCAAGGCCAGGTTGGACGGGGCTTGGAGCAACCTGGGCTGGTGGAAGGTGTCCCTGCCCATGGCAGGGGTGGGACTGGATGGGCTTTAAGGTCCCTTCCAACCCAAAATGTTCTGTGATTTTATGATTTGTTAATACTAAAAATGCAGGAAATTTAGTGCTGATCAGGACTGGAAGACCCTTCCTGCCCTGTGTTATGTGGGTGAGAAATACAGAGGACTTTCCCCTTTGGAAAGAGTAGAATATTTATATTCATATTCGTATTTTCTGTGGTTCAGCTTCCTTCATCTGGGCACAGAATTATCACAGAATCCCAGGATGGTTTGAGTGGGAAGGGACCTTAAAGCCCATCCAGTGCCACCCCCTGCCATGGGCAGGGACACCCTCCACCAGCCCAGGTTGCTCCAAGCCCCGTCCAACCTGGCCTTGGACACTTCCAGGGATCCAGGGGCAGCCACAGCTTCTCTGGGCAACCTGGGCCAGGGCCTCCCCACCCTCACAGCCAGGAATTCCTTCCCAATATCCCATCTAACCCTCCTCCAGCTTCAGGCCATTCCCTCCCACCTGAACTCTGCCATTGTGGTGCCTGAAGTGGTTCCAGCCCTGAGACCCTTCAGCCTTTATTTCCCTGCAATATCCAGATTGGAAACACATTGCAGGGATAGTTTGGGGCACATGTGAGAGTCAGAGCTGCTCTCTGAGGTTCTGAAGTTTGGGATTCCCACGTTTGTAAGACAAGAGAGCAGTTTCTGTGTGTAGTTTTGGTTTTGATAGTTTGGTGCTGGCTCTGGAGCACGTGGATATTCAGTTCCATATGTCAGCCAGAGCCTTGTTTTGGAAACACCAGGGGAAAAAAAATAGAAGAAGAAACTTCTGTCAGATTTTACCCTCATTCCCTGATGACTCAAAATGGACAGAAATTTAAGTTTGTGAATGGGTCTGAACAAAGCAACTTGAACAAAACAGATTCCAATGTCTGCAGCATAAGTGAGTCAAACAACCTAAAACTTTCTATGGCCAAAAAAAAAAAAGAATATTTTAAAATAATAAATTCTTCTGGGGTGTTTATGTCAGTTTTGCCATAGTGATTATATCAAGGATATAAACAGGTATTGTATTTTATGATATAATATCAAAGGTATTTAAAATCTGTCTTAATTTGACGTGTTCTCTTGGAAATGACCTCATCATCACTTATGGCCATTATATATACATATATATTAAAAAAAAATCCCAACTTTAAATTTTTTAAAGGGTTTTAAAAGAGTTTTCTGTTCCTGACTCCTGTGACAGAGTTCATTACCCAACCACAGTTTTATTGGCTCCCACCAAAAACCTCTCCAGTGAATTCTCCCGGCGTTAAACTGAGTCTCTCCCCGCTTCATACATCACCACAGACAGGAGAAATTATTTCCTCTGTGTTTAACCCAAAAAGACACCTCTGGAGTTGTACATTTGGGCCTCACAGCTCCTTCTTATTTTTTGGCAGCCTTTCCCCCCAGTGCCAGCTGTGCCTCCTGCAGGGACAGCTGCACTCGTGGCCATCCAGCACCAGAAGGACCCCAATTCCTGGTGAGAGGAGTTCAGATGAATCCTCCCCACATCTACCTTTCCTCACAGTGGGAGCTGAGAATGCAGAATCCCACAATGGTTTGGGTTGGAAAGGACTTTGTTCCACACCCTGGACACTTTCCACCAGCCCAGGTTGCTCCAAGCCCCGTCCAACCTGGCCTTGGACACTTCCAGGGATCCAGGGGCAGCCACAGCTTCTTTGGGAATTCTATGCCAGCCCCTCTCCACTCTCACAGACAAGAATTCCTTCCCCATATCCCATCTAACCCTGCCCTCTGGCAGTTTAAAACAATTCCCCCTTGTCCTGTCACTCCACACCTGTATAAGAGTCTCTCTCCCTAAAAATTCCCTCTCCCTCCTTTTTAGAATCCTCCTTTAAGGCCTTGGAAGGGACTCTAAAGTCTCCCTGGATCCTTCTCTTCTCCAGGTGAACAATCCCAGCTCTCCCAGCCTTTCCTCCCAGCAGAGCTGCTCCATCCCTGGGATCCTCTTGGTGCCTCCTCTGGACTCTCTCCAGCAGCTCCATGTGCTCCCTGTGCTGTTCCCAGGGCTGGAGCAGCTCTGCAGGGGGGTCTCCCCTGAGGGGCAGAGGTGCGCAATCCCCTCCCTCAACCTGCTCCCACTCCTCCTTTACAATCACAGAATGTGTGGTCCTCTCTGGATGCAGCCCAGGATGCTGTTGGATTTCAGAGCTGCCAACACTCACTGTTGGGCTCATCTCCACCTTTTCATCCACAAGAATCCCCAAATCCTTCTCCCCAGGGTGCTCTCAGGGAATTCTTCTCCCAGTCCGTGCTCATGGCTGGGATTGCCCCAATCCAGGGGCAGCACCAGCTCTGGGACTGCTTGAACTTCTTGAGGTTCTCGTGGGCTCCTTTCTGAAACTGGGAAGAGCTGGGAATGTCTCAGGCTCAGCTCTCCCTCCAGTCAGTCCAGCACAAGCTCCTGGAGCTGTCAGGATCCCACTGTGGGATTGGCACCCACCCTTCCCCTGGGGATCATCCCAGGAAGCCTTTAAATTTACCTGGTGACCCTGCAGCTCAAAAACTGCAGACACACCTTCTTTAAACCAATACCTGTGGTAAGAACAACGGGCATTTCATTTCTTAATGAACGTAAACATTTCTAAATCCTCTGAAAGATTTTGTACCTACAGACACACACTTGTTTTAATCACCAACCCAGACAAACTCAGGGTTATGTTGCCCTGCTATGATGAAAAGATCAAGGCATTTAATGAAGTGTAAAATTCATCCCACTGATGACGAGAAACGTTGCTCTCTCCAGGGAAAACTCTGTGCTGAAAATGTGGCTTTTTAATGAAAGTTGTTTGTGTCTGGTTAATATTCTGGAGCATGAGAAAGGGTTTTTGTTGCTGCTGTTGTGTTGGCACATGAACTGCTGCACCACTTGAGCTTTGCTAACAGCTTGAGCCTTTTGGCAGCCAGCCCCATGTGAGAGTGGATTACCTCTCCTTTAATGGGATAGTTCATTAGCAGATTCACTCACGAAATTGGGGAGGATAGGAGGAAAAAATTAAGAACTTCCTACCTACTGCGTGCTCAGTTCACGTCATGCCGGGCTCTGGGAACCCAGACACAGCCTGGGAGACACTCAGGTAATTACTCTCTGTCTCGGGGTGATTAGGCCTGACCTGGCTTCCTCCTCGTGGGGGTTAAACTCAGCTTAATTGTGGAGGGAGAATTAAAAACTCCCAACCCTGAGCGTGCAAAGATCAGCTGGGTGAGAGAGTTTTCAAGGTGCTCTGTAAAAATGGAGTTGGGAGAGTGCAGCTAAATTTTATGTTAGATGGGGAAGGGTGTGGAGAACATGTGCTGTGAGGAGCAGCTGAGGGAGCTGGGGGGGTTTATCTGGAGAAGAGGAGGCTCAGGGGGGACCTCATTGCTCTCTGCAACCCCCTGACAGGAGAGGGCAGGGAGGGGGGGTCGGGCTCTGCTGCCATGTCCTGAGGGAAAGGAGGAGAGGAAATGGCCTCAAACTGCACCAGGGCAGGGTCAGGTTGGAGATGAGAAACAATTTCTCCCTGCAGGAGTGGTCAGGCCTTGGAATAAGTGTCCCAGGGAGGTGGGGGAGTCCCTGTGTCTGGGAGTGTCCCAGAGGTGTCTGGATGTGACCCCTGGGGACATGGATTAGGGGGGATTGTGGTGGTGCTGGGGTGGGACTGGATGATCCTGAAGGTCCTTTCCCAACCTGGATGACTCTGGGCACAGGCTCTGCAGGGATTGCTCTCCTTTCCACTGCTACACAGCTCAAAACACTCAGAACCAGAGACTGAGCAAAGAACCTCAGAGCCTTTCCACCACAGAGTATTTTACTTGCAGCCCATCACACCTTTGTTCCTCCCCTCTCTTCACAGAGAGCTAAATTTGGAAATCCTTTTCGAGGGAGATTTGGAGCAAAGAAATACACTCCAGAGGAATCCTTGCAATAGTTTCCACAGATCCAGCCTAAAGCTAAAAATCACCTGTTCGCTTTTCCTAAGGTTGCTTTCCCTAAATGCTGAGATTTGCCACAGATTATATCCTATAGCGAGTAACAGAAAGAAGGTATTTATTGCCAGCAGCAAGGAAATTATATGTTAAATCACTCCCAAGGGGTATGAGGTGTTCTGTTCATGGAAGTTCATATCCATCTGGAAGTGTTGCAGGAGCAGGGTTGTCAGGAGCACTGGACACCCTGGGCCCACTCGTGAAGTCAGAGCAAACTGGGGATTTGTTTGTGGTTTTTGGAGTGTGCTGACAACTTGTTCTCAGGAAAACCTGAATTCCAGGAGCCACGCAGCAGATGTGGAAAGCTTGGACAATGCCATCAGGGTTGTCTGTACAGGAAGGAATGCCTCAGCAGGCTGATGATTATTTTTAAGCTCTAAACCATTCCTAAACCTGGGATTTATTGGAGTGAGGGAGGAATCTTCACCGAGATGTCCTCACATGAAATCAACTTGAGATCAGGAAAATGGTTTTGTAAAATTGCAGTGTTATCGTGCAAGTGTTGTCTCAGGATAGACACCTCTCATCCCACAGAATCATCCAGGTTGGGAAAGGACCTTCAGGATCATCCAGTGCCACCCCAGCACCACCACAGTCACCCCTAATCCATGTCCCCAAGGGCCACATCCAGACACCTCTGGGACACTCCCAGACACAGGGACTCCACCACCTCCCTGGGACACTTATTCCAAGGCCTGACCACTCCTGCAGGGAGAAATTGTTTCTAATCTCCAACCTGACCCTGCCCTGGTGCAGTTTGAGGCCATTTCCTCTCCTCCTTTCCCTCAGGACATGGCAGCAGAGCCCGACCCCCCCTCCCTGCCCCCTCCTGTCAGGGGGTTGCAGAGAGCAATGAGGTCCCCCCTGAGCCTCCTCTTCTCCAGGCTCTGCAGAGACAGCTCAGAACTCAGCTCACAGCTGGATGGACAACCCAGCTCTTAGGCTTCCCTGTGAAACCCAAACTCACGGATCCAGCAGTTGGAAAGTTAAAGATGGAGACTCCTCTTTGCAGCTGCACTTTCTGCTTTAATGAATTCTGGACAAAACCTTTTCAGATGTCTGCAAAAGAAACCTCCCACTTTAACTGATTAGGGTGCTGTCCTGGGAGGAAGTTAAAGATGTCCATGGGAACAAAATAAATAATGGAGTAAGAAACGGGCCACGCTTTATTAGAGCATTTCATGATAGAACTGATCCTTTTTTGAAGTGTTAAACTGTGTCTTTTATTCAGTCCAGCACCGACCAGCACTGGCATCCATCAATCTGCAATTTATTAGCCAGGATCCTCTTTCATCAGAAATCAGTCCTAAATAAATTTGTGTCTGTTTTTTATTTGCCACAACTCACGAGGATTCATCAGAAGGATGACCTGACAGGTGAAAGGGAACGGCAGGAAAAGCTGCCCGAGGTTTTTCAGGCAGGGAATGTCACGGGGTGATGGTGAACACATGGAGGGGCAGCAAGGACCTGGTGCGTGCCAGAGGCTCCAGGTGTTCCCAGCGTTGGCAGCAGGGAGGGACACCTCTTTCCAGCTGGGAAATTCCCAGTGCAGAGCCTGCTGGAGGACCTGGAGAACGTGGAGAGGACAACAGTGAGTTCAGCTTCGTGGGGCAGGTGCAAGAGGAGGTTTGGGGTTAAGGCAAAAGTTGATGCCCTCAGGATTTTCCTGAGCAGCTGAAGTTGTCTCAAGATGTAAAAGCTGCTGCTGGGAAAAGAGCAAAGGCTTGGCCTTCCTGAATCTGTTTTGAACCAGCACCTGACTTTCTGGGAATTGGCCCTCTGGGATAAACCTGATGTAAGGGCAGAAACAGCCACTTGAGGGAACGACCCCAGTTTGAAAACCTCTCCTGGATTTTTCCAGCTGGTGGGTCACCAGTGTTTCTGAGGCATGTGGAAGGAGAAAATCATCTCCAGCTTTGATCTGATACCTCCCAGAACAATCCCAGCCTCCTGCCACTGAGCAGTGTCCTGTTCCCAATTTTTAAATTCCATACTGAACAGATGAGCCTGAGAAAGATCCAGGTACCTCCTGCCTCCTGTATCTTTTCTGGGCTGTCCCTGGAAGGTCTTGCATCCAGCTTTGAAAAAATCCACCCAGTCAGGCAGTTCCTGCATCCTCTGCTTTATGATGGAAGGCAAGTCTGAGAGGGGGAAGGTGAACAACACACAGGAGGTGCATCAAAGTCCCAGTCCAGCTGCTGTGGGAGTGGAGCAGCTGAAGAGGCGTCACACACCATGTGTCTGTTGTAGAACCTGTGGTGGAGGTGCAGGAAGGCCGTGAGTTCCTTTTCCCTGCCCTTTTTGGGTGAATGTCACATCTGAACACCAACATGCCATCACTCTGCCAGTCTCCAGCCTCCACTTATCCTCTTTTCTTGCAAGGAAACCTGTTCAGCATCACCTGGAAGTGGGAGATGCTCCAACAACCCTGGCATCCACCTGGTCCAGCATGGCAGCAAAGCAGGGCTTGCTTTTCCTTCAGAGACCATCCTCAGTTGTCTCCCAGGATTTGGGGGTTGGCTCTGCAGGAAGGACCTGAAATTGGTGTCCCTCACTATGAAATGGGGATGTCCCTCCTGGATGAGGAGAAAACTCCATGGGTCGTGGTCAGCTGGAAAGAAATGAGGGGGAATTAGAAGGAAGGCACTGTAGGAGCAGACAGGATGTGCAAACAGAGAAATGAGGATTTCACTTGTCCAGCTGTGGCACATTTTAGGGTGGAATAGACCCAAAGTCCTCCTGGTGACTGAACATGTCCAGACCACAAGAATTCTTCACTCATGGCCTCAGGCAGTCGTGAGTGTCCTGAGCAGAGGGAACCTCTCACACCATCATCATCCACAGCTTTTGTCCAAACACCAAAAACCATTTTCAGGACTTTTTATGCTCTTCCTTCTCGGGTCCCACCAGAGTGACACCCCTTGATCACATCCCAGTCCTCTGAGGGAGGGGTCCTGGGAGGCTCCGTGGTCAGAGGTGCCCCTGATTCCTTGGTATCAGCACCAGCTAAGTGTAGCTGAGGAAGAGGAATGGGAGCCTGTGCAGGGAATTCTCCCACCAATTCCCTCCAGCCACAGAGGTTTGTAAGATCTGGTGTGAGGAGACTGCCAAATGAAAAGTCAGACCTGTTGCATTGGATAACTCCGGAGGTGCAGGGAAAGGAAATTGGTCTGGACCACAAACCCCATGGAAGCAGAGGCCACAAGGATTTTGGCCTCCCCTTTCACTCCCTCTCTCATCCATCCTCACGGTTTCAGCCCATTTTCAGCTGCTTCCCATTCCTTTTCCTCCTGTTTCTCTCCAGAACTTCCCTCCTGGCTGTAGGGACTGATGGAGAAGGTCTGGCTGCTTTCCAGGCTGAGTCACCTCCTGCTGAAACCCCTCCACCCTCAGGTGCAGAGCATCCAACCCCTGCACCCCTGGAGATCCCAGGAATAAGGCCCAGCACTGGATATATTCCCCACAAGTGGCTGTAAACAGCTCTTTTATTTGGCTGCTACCATCAGACCACCCTGGAGCTTCTTCAAGACAAGAAATCCTCCTTTTAGAGGAGGATTTCTTGATTCAGGGAATCAAGACCTGGATGAAGCTGGGGGTGAGGGGAAACTTGAGGTTTGGCTTCTCGTGGAGAGAAAGATCACCTGAAATTCTGGAGCTGGAGCTGGATGTCAACACAAAATACGAGGTGGGGGGAGAGGGAGGAGGAGGAGGAGGAGGGAGAGGTCTTTGCAGGCCTCCTCTGGGGAGCTGTAATAGATTCCTGCACATTCAATTAGTGGGATGGAGGGCAGATTAAAACCAGATTATTGCTGCTGCGGCTCATGCTGAGCAGAAGCTCAAGATGTTGCTCAGATGTGAACCAGGGTGGCCTTTTACCTTCCCAGGAGTGAGTCAGGGGAGCACCACCTGTCCCACCAGGACGGGGTTTAACCTGCAAATACTCACATCATTTTTGCAAAAGTGGCTTCCTGGGCAAAAAGTGACACTCCAGTTATTTAAAAGGAATTATATTTATCCATTATTCTTTCTTTTATTCTGCCCTGACTGCCGGGTTGCTTTTAATCCATCCTAGAAATTCTGAATTTCCTTAAGCAAAGGGCCCAGGGGTCATTTGCATCCTGCCCATGCAAATACACGTGCAAACATCCTGCTTTCTAACAATACTTTCCTCTTTGCTGGAGTTTGGCTGTGAAATTCTGACCTTTAGTGCATCTGTGTTTGCATCTGAACTCACTGGGCACAGAGAGGAACGGGCTGCACATCCCTATTCATACCCAAAGCACAGCAGCAGGAGCAGCAACAGCTTGGGAAAAGCAATTTCCTCTCTTTTTTTTTGCCTCCATTCCCTCCATAAAAGGTGGGTGAGGTTTTCCTTCTCTCCAACCTTTTCATTTGTTTCTCTTCCTGTAGTCCCTGAGCCCCAGGTGGCACCGGAGGGTTCAGCTCCTGCTGTCGTAGAAGCAAATGAGGTGGAAGAAAAGCTGGAGAAAAAAAAGGGGACATGGACTTTGAAAAAGAACCTGGAAACAGTCAGGACACATTAATTTGTGCTGTAAATGGCTCCAGATCTTGGAAGGCATGGAAGTGAGCGAGGGAAGGGAGGGAGGGAGGAAGGAAAGTGCTGACTAAAAAATGTGGATATTTGGAGGGACAAAAGAGCGTCAAACAAGGTCCAAAAGTGGTGCTGAGAAGCAAGAGGTGACTCAGAGGACAGAGGACACTGATCTGAACTCAGATTTGTGTCAATTAATATGGATTGATCAACAAAACACAAAGATGTTTCCTCCTTCCCGAGCTCCCTGGGCCACGTTTGGGGAAGGTGGGCAGGGAGCAGGAGAGGATTAACATATAGGAATATATATTTATACATACACATCCATATTCCTGGTAGGAACCTTTGCATTGCACGGAACAGACCATTTATGGACATTCCTCCATATTTAAAAACAGTCTCTGGCAATTCCAGGGAATAACAACCCAGACACTTCCACTTTGGCCCAACAACCTCCTTTCTTCTCTTGATTCCCTGTGTCTCCCTATAACAATGTGCTCAGCAGAGCCTGGGGCTTGCCAAAGCCAAGACCTCCAGCACCCCAGGGGCTGGCAAATTCCTGCAGGAAGCAAATTCCAGAGGCAAGAGTTCACCCTTGGAGCAGGTACAGAGGTGGGAATACTCCTGGGCTGCAGGGATTTCAGATCTGTGCTTCCCAGCCCCTGTCTAGGAGGGATAGAGTTGTGTTTTGTATGAGATAACCTTCCTTTTTCATGTGAATCCCTTTCTGGTTGGAGACCAGATCTTCCAAGGGCAAAATGTGCCATGAAAAGGTGGCCTGGAGTTGGTGGGTGATGTGAACCAAAGGCTCCTGCAGGGAACAAGTTGTCCATCCCATAATTTCTCTGCAGTGCTCACTCCAGGCAGTGGTTTTCAGGGAATTGCACAGGGAGAGGAATCTAAAGCCGGGACAGAGAGCAGGGAGGGGAGGAGAGATGCAAACCAGGTCAAAAAAGCAAAGAACTTGGAGGTTGTTTGAACAGAAGATTATAATGAAGGCAAAAATATGACACCAAATGCACAGTAGTGATGGGAAATAAATGGAGGTTTTCCAGCTGGTGGTTCTGACTTTTACAGAGCCAGAAAAAACCTCCCAGATTGGGAGAAGGCTGCAGAGGGACTTTTGACAAGATTATGGAACGACAGCACAAGGGGAATGGCCTTGAGCTGAAGGAGGGCAGGGTTAGATGGGATATTGGGAGGGAATTCCTGGCTGGGAGGGTGGGGAGGCCCTGGCCCAGGTTGCCCAGAGAAGCTGTGGCTGCCCCTGGATCCCTGGAAGTGTCCAAGGCCAGGTTGGACGGGGCTTGGAGCAACCTGGGCTGGTGGAAGTTGTCCCTACCCATGGCAGGGGGTTGGAATGGGATCATCTTTAATGTCCCTTCCAACCCAAACCTTCTGTGGTTCCATGATTCTGTTACACACAGAATTATCTATACATGTGAAAATCTTCCATCTTTTCCAACAGACTTTCTGGAGTCTGCAGCAGATATTTTCCCCCCCCTGCACAACAGGCAGGTTGTATTTGGAGAAGCAACTCATGCCCATGATACTGATGGAATATATTCAAGGAGCAGCTTTAATTAGATGCTTGTGATTGCAGCTTTTAATTAACTACTTAAACTATCAAGGGTAATCTGTGTGCTTTCAGCCTGACTTTCCAGGAGAAACATCCCCAAGCAGCTCCAGAGTTGGAATAATTTGTTCTACTGCCAACAGAGCCAACAGAGCTGGGACAACTCTTTGCAGTTAACTCTGTCCCCACAGTATTTTCCTCTGCTGTAAATATTACATACAGAATATTTAAAAGCAATTACTTGACAAGTAGCACTTTCCAGGTGAATATAAATGTATTTCCTGTACAAAGCAGGAGTGTTTTGCTCTCCTCACCTGAGCTGTGGAGGAACCAAGACAGAGCAGTGGAAAGATTTGCAAGTCAGCACAGCAAGGGCTGTTTTCTGTCTGTCTGGTCAAAAATGCAGATGAGACACTGACACCCCCCAAATCTGAACCTTTGCCTTGTGCACAGTTTTGGGTCTCCCCAAAGTTTGTTCAGGGCTCCAGGGTTGGGCAGGTGGTGGAGGAATGGTCTGGTCAGGGGCCATGTAAGGAAACACAGAGCAGATCAAAAAGCAGAGGCACAGAGTGCAAGTTTTTTGGGAATATTCAAACCCAGTCACATGGAGCATTTGCAGGGGCTGTTGTGCCTCCAGTCTGGTCCTCAAGGCTTTTAGAACACGTGTCTCTGTGCTCCCACATGTCCAGGGGAAAGAAATCTTGCTGTTCCAATGCCCCAATCTCCAGAGGAGTCGCCTTTCCCGTATCTTCATTTCTGCTGCCCTGCTCTGGTTTTATCCCATCTACATTTGGTCAGGGAAGGGATTTAGAGGAATGTAAATAAGCTGAGTGTATGTCTGTAAACATGTGAATGAACTTGGCAGCCCACTGGCAAGTGCTCTGCAGGATGTGTTGATAGATTTAGGAGCCTGCCTGGTTTCCTGCTCTTACTTTCTCTCTCTGTCTCACTCCCACCACAAAAAGACTCAATCACGTGTTAAATGGAACCATCCAGACAAATTAAAACTTATTTGGGGTTTTGGGCACCTTAATTTATGCAGTCACTGTCACACAGATGATTTCTTTGCAGATTGCCAGCTGGGGATCATCAGTTTTCCTGTGGCCTCAGGAAATAACTCAGCCTCACACACTGACAAGATGAATCACAAGCAGATAAGGACATTGCTGTGGGTGTCCCACAGCTTTGTCACCCCCAGGAGCTTTTGAAAGCTGTGAGGACAGTGCTTGGAGTCCCCAGAACCCAGTGCTCCCTCTATCCAAAGTCTATCCAAAGGAAGAACATCTCTGGAGTTCATCTGCTGTCTAATAAATCCTTGGAGAGGAAGTGTAGTCAATTCTCTGCCCATGGTCATCCATCCCACAGGTCAATAATATCAGGTGCTGGAAAAGTCCCTCCATGTAGATTATCCCATTATCCAGATCTTAGACTGGGGTGGGAAACAGAGGGATGTTTGAATTAATCCTCCTGAGCGACATCATCCACGTAACCATGGAATGGTTTGGGTGGGAAGGGACATTAAAGTCCATCCAGTGCCACCCCTGCCATGGGCAGGGACACCTTCCACCAGCCCAGGTTGCTCCAAGCCCCATCCAACCTGGCCTTGGACACTTCCAGGGATGGGATATCCAGAGCTTCCCTTGGCAATCAGCCTCAAACAGGACAGTGACCGCTGTGAAATGCAATGACACGTTCCAGGAAAGCGTGTTCTGCCCAAAAATAAGGAATTTTTACTTAATTCTCCTGAAGAGAGAAGGCAATTTGTCTCTAAGCCAGTCTCATCCAGAGAATGGCCTCAGGGCTGATGGTCTGTCCAGGAGGATCATCCTGGAAGTGAACACAGAGCTCCTGCTGTTTTCCAGGGATGTGATTTTGTTCCAATCATACAAAAAAAAACAAAAAAAAGGAAATGTTCAGTGCTGTCCTACTAATGCAGAGAGAGGTGTGAGCACAGTAGACAAGAGCCAATTTAGTGGGGTTGAGGTTTGTTTTATATATATTTATATATAATTATAATGATATAATTTTAATGAAGAGAGGAACTGTTCTGTGTTGAAGCAAAGGAAGCTGAAGTTGGTTTTGATCTGTTCCACAGGGCCTAGTGAAAAAACCTTTGGTGGGAGTAAAAATTTGTATTTTATAGAATCAGAGAATCACAGAATGGTTTGAGTTGTGAGGGACTTTAAAGATCACCCAGTTCCAGCTTCTTGCCATGGGCTGGGACACCTTCCACCAGCCCAGGTTGCTCCAAGCCACATCCAACCTGGCCTTGGACACTTCCAGGGATCCAGGGGCAGCCACAGCTTCTCTGGGCAACCTGTGCCAGGGCCTCCCCACCCTCTGAACAAAGAATTTCTTCTTAAAATCTGCCCTCTCTCAGTTTAAAACTGTTGCCCTNGTTCAGTGCTGTCCTACTAATGCAGAGAGAGGTGTGAGCACAGTAGACAAGAGCCAATTTAGTGGGGTTGAGGTTTGTTTTATATATATTTATATATAATTATAATGATATAATTTTAATGAAGAGAGGAACTGTTCTGTGTTGAAGCAAAGGAAGCTGAAGTTGGTTTTGATCTGTTCCACAGGGCCTAGTGAAAAAACCTTTGGTGGGAGTAAAAATTTGTATTTTATAGAATCAGAGAATCACAGAATGGTTTGAGTTGTGAGGGACTTTAAAGATCACCCAGTTCCAGCTTCTTGCCATGGGCTGGGACACCTTCCACCAGCCCAGGTTGCTCCAAGCCACATCCAACCTGGCCTTGGACACTTCCAGGGATCCAGGGGCAGCCACAGCTTCTCTGGGCAACCTGTGCCAGGGCCTCCCCACCCTCTGAACAAAGAATTTCTTCTTAAAATCTGCCCTCTCTCAGTTTAAAACTGTTGCCCTCAATGGCTTTCTATTTTTCAATGGTTTTAAAACTTCTCTCAAGCCTCTTTGACCTCAGTGGTTGAATTGCTGCTTTGGTTTGGTTTTTAACGTCGGAGAACCGAGAATTCCCAGCCCTCCTGAGCTGATCCCGTGTGGTTCAAGCCACCAGGAACGTTGTCTGTGAACATTCAGCTTTCACTTTCGGTGTGACCAGCTCGTGTTTGGTGTCAGAGGTGGAGCCGTTGGACGGCTCCTTTTCCTGGAGGAAGCCCTGGGAAGCTGCCGGGGAAGGAGCAGCGCGGTCCCGCAGCTGGAGCCGGTGTTTGCCGAGTGGGAAAATGTCGGGAAGGAGGAGGGGGGAAATGCAAACTAAGCCAGAGTGGTCAAAACCTTCACCACGTGGCTTTCAGGAGATGAACACACAATGCTGGGGTTTTAGCTGACAAGCAGAGAAACTTGGAGGATGTTTTGTTGTCCCGGTGGAACCACAGGATATTCTGAGTTGGGAGGGACCCACAAGATAATCTCAGGTCCTGCATTTCACCTCATAAAAGATGTGGGGTTCAGCTCTGAACCTATGGCCCGTGCCAAAGCTTTCCTTCTCTGCAAGGATGGTGTTTCTGAGGGTTGTGGTTTTTTTTACTTTGTATATTGATGTCTTCAACTAAGTCTCCCAAACCCCCTTGTCCCACCTCATCCCCCTCTCCAGCCTGTGCAGGGCCACGAAAGGCTTGGAACGGGAATATTCCTGCGTCTCTGTAGTGGAAAACACCGGATGCTGGAGATCAGCAGGGCTGACCCTGGATCTGCAGACATGAAAGGAGGGAAATTTCCTTCACAAAGGTTTGCTGGGAGCAGCTCCGTGGAGTCACGCACGCGGCGGCTCCGGCGTTCCCACAGCGATTCCGGAGCGGAGTCACTGCTTTGAAAGCCGTGCAGGGCTCTCCATCCTTCAATCCTTCATGGACAGGGGCCACGAGCAGGACTGGGAGCAATTACCAGCTGAATAAGATGTTCTTCTGCAGAGGGGGGGAGCTTTGCCAGCTGCTGCCCGTGGCCAGCCCACGGAGCGACAGGCACAGTCAATCCCACGCCTCCTTGTTTTCCTTCCCGTCATCGGCTGACTTTGATTACCCTGGCGCCAAATAAATGAAAACATTTCCTAGACATATAATCACCCAGCACTGGGAAGAAAGGCAGAAATGCCTGGCTGTTTGTAAATAATGAAAAAGGGGGATTGCTGGGATTGTTCTTCCCTCCCCGCGCTCGCGCGTCAGAAAAGCCGGCTGCCGCTTCCAGCCCGCCGTGGGTGTGGAGCTGGAAGTGCCATGGAAAGGAGGGGGTTGTGCTGCCCTTTTCCTGCCAGCAGGTCACAGAGGTTGGTGCCCAGGGAGAAGGAAGCGAGGAGAGGTGTGAGGAACACAGCTCGTGTCCATGGACTGCAGAAGAGATGCAGCACCCGGCTGGGAGCAGAGGGAAGGAGGGAAATAAAGTGCAGGCACAGTCTGCTGCAACTTACTTGGCCCTGGGGAGAACCTGACTCAGCTCCCACAGCTTCAGGGGACTTTGGAATCGCCAGGAAAAAGGCAGCAGCAGCCATTGCTAGAAGTAATAAAACAGCCTGAGCGCTGCCCTCGTCTCGGAGGAGCTTCCAGCTCGTCACACGAGCTCTGGGCAGGGGCTCATCCAGAAGTTTTCCTGGTTGTTTTGCGCTGGAATTGCAGACTCATGGAATGGTTTGGGTTGGAACCTCCTCGTTTGCACGTGTTGGTTCATAAAGGACCCAAATATCTCCCCTGCACTGACATGGAAGTGAGCACAGCCTTGTTAAAATCGCTCCTCTGCTCCCAGGAAAGCTGCTCTCGGCTGGGACCAGTGTCAAACCGTGCCTAAGTCTGTAGGCTGAGCAGATAAAACAGGCCATAACTGATCCAGATATGTATAAATGAATATTGCCCTTTATTTAGAACACGGACCAAACTGGGGTTTCTCACATATTCCTCAAGTGAGACAATTCCAGGGCTGCTGTCCAGGCCCTGATATCAAGACAGAACTGGATCCCTGTTCCCCTCTGGAAATGCTATTTGAGGTTTTTCCTGAGATATTATGTCACTGTCCATGGCATAACATTTCAATACCACATAAATTATGTGCATTATGCATTATGACCAAATGGCACAGAAATGCACCGAGTTCTAAGCAATACAGAAGGAAATCTGTTGTTGATCAGTTCCCCTCTGCTTTGATGCGGATCATTTCAATATTTTACTTAATTAGCCTTTATTGTGCCTCCCATACCGCAGCTGTCTTTCCACTGGACGCCACAGAAATGTCTGGACAGAAGAAAAACGAAGCTAAAATCGTGGAATATCTTTTATTTTGCATTTCTGCATAAGACCCAGTTTGCTTTTTTAGGTACAAGGACTTCTCTCAAAGGTTAATACGTTCAACCTCACAGTACATTTATTCTCTGGCTGGAAAGGGAAGAAAGAAATGACCTGCTCTGTACAAGCAAACAAAATTAAATTATTAGGTACAATTCCAGTATTTTACAGCAATTTTTTTGCCCACATTTGGGGAGAACCTCTGCTGTTCTTCTCTCCATTGCCAGACACCAAGGCAGGATTCCCATGGAATTACAGGATGGTTTGGGTTGGAAGGGACCTTAAAGATCATCCAGTTCCAACCCCCTACCAGGGGCAGGAGAATCTTCCACTAGACCAGATTAATCAGAGAGAAGCTTAACTACAATCCTACCAAGCCTGGCAAATCCAGAGCCTTCCCTCTCCTCTGCCTGCCTGGGCAAAGAGATTTCTAGTTCTCCAGTGAGAGATGGATTATTCAGATATCACTTCTCAGTGGCACAGGAAGGAATAGCCCCCAGGAGCTGAGCTGCTCCTGATCATCTGCACCTCAACCCCCTCCCACACCCCACAGAGGAAGGAATTAAAGCAAACCAGGTGACAGCCACTCGTTGGCTTTTAAAGGAATGGAAGAAGCTGCAGCCACTTCCAGTGGCAGTTCTGTGGCTCCCTCTGAGGCACGAAAGCTCCCTCCCCTCCAAGGTGCTCCTTAACTCCCTCTTTGCTCCTTAACTCCCTCTTTGCTCTGGGCAGTTCTGCCATCACACCTTAAACTCGGGTAAAGGGACAGATGAGGAGAGTTCTGGTTCTTAAAGGGACAGAGGGAGACAACGAGATGGGGAGAGACTGTTTCTGAGGGATGGAAGGACAGGACAAGGGGCAATGGATTCAACCTGACAGAGAGTAAGGATAGATGGGATATTGGGCTGGGAGGGTGGGGAGACCCTGGCCCAGGTTGCCCAGAGAAGCTGTGGCTGCCCCTGGATCCCTGGAAGTGTCCAAGGCCAGTTTGGATGGGGCTTGGAGCAACCTGGGCTGGTGGAAGGTGTCCCTGCCCATGGCAGGGGGTTGGAGATGATCTTTAATGTCCCTTCTAACCCAAACCATTCCATGATTCCATGATAATGTGCAGCACAGCCCTGTGAGGGGGTTGATTTGCAGTCCCTGAGTGCCTGGAACATTGTACAATCTCACCCACTTTACCCAGACACCTTTGAGCAGAGGAACCTCTGCCAGCTCTCAAAGACTAAGTAAATAATCCTAAACAAAACATGCCAATTTTAAGACTACAAAACCCACCAGGAGCTCCCTTCCAGTGCCATCCTTCCCACTGGAGGTGTCAGAACCGGCCTTCAGATGTTGGAAGCCCTGATTTCAGTCAGGAGCTCCGTGAGGAATCTCCTTCCCTGGTTTTCCTCCCGCTGGCGTTTCATCCCTCTGTGTGGTCTGTTCTGAAGTTTGCTGTGATCTCTCAGAGGAGATCCAAGGATTCCCCGAGTGCTTTCCCTCCAGGGCTCCTGGCAGGAGACCTTGCCAGGGCAGAAGCACCTTTGAACACTCTTCAACTTTATGTTTTCTGTCAGAGAGCCTGAAATCCCTCTCAGGGATTCAGTTTGGGAAAGGTATCCCTGCCCCATTCCCTGCGAGTCCTCAAACAGAACACACACCCTGGGCTGTTCTGTTACACTGAGGGGCAAACAAATGTGATATAAATTGGCATTAAATGTATTTTATCATTGTTGCACTGGCAAACTGGCCCTGAAAAATGGCAATTCCAAGTGTCCTTGCCCATGGCAGGGGGTTGGAACTGGATGATCTTTAAGGTCCCTTCCATTCTCTGATTCCAATTTGAATTTTTATCCCTAAATTGCCTGGATTACTCTTCTTTCTAAAGTATCTATTTCTCGTTAAATAGATATTTAAATTATACTTTTTTTTACATTTATAGGAAAACAACGAGCTGCTTTGAAATAATACCTCTAAATACAGCCTAAAAAAAATAAACAGTGGAGTAAAAACTCGTTATATATAATAAATATATATATATAATATCAGTGTTCCTGAAACCAGGCAAAAAAAAAGGAAGGGATGGCAAACCTTGCAGAATTTTACCCCACTTGTGAGTAATCCCAGTGATCCCAGTGAAACAACTCACAAAGCACTGAGGGCAGATATTCCATTTTTATCTGTGTTTGGTGACTTTACTGTCAGCAGTTCAAACTGAGGCCTTGCAGATTTAATCCAAGTTCAGTCCCCAGCTCTGGGTTGTATCAGAGATTATTTACCTGCCTCAAGCTCTGTTTCTCTCTTTTATTTGCATCCAATCAGGGGTTTGTTGCTGCAGATATTGGAACAATGGAAAGTGGTGGCTTTGGGTGTTTGTTTGGATTTTTGAGACTTTTCTCCCCTTGTTCCTTCCCCACAAATTTCTTATTATTCCTTTTTTTTTTTTTCCTCTGCTTTTCTACCTTTTTCCCTGCTGGCCACAAGCACTTGCCTCTTTTCAAGCCACCAGCAGAAAACTGATGAAAAACCTTCCAGATTCTATCCCTGAAAATAAATGATTGGAAATAAATAAATAAAATAAAATAAAATAAAATAAAATAAAATAAAATAAAATAAAATAGATT
>VYXB01005443.1:0-47532 GCA_013397135.1 Pachyramphus minor
GGTGGATCCGTCTTTGGGTAATACAATGTTACCAGACTGTTGGAATATGATGCAGGGGCGCTTTGAATCACCTTCCACCACATGGTCATTGCGCAAGAAATATCCTCTGCATCTTTGGGCATGTCATCCCTTCTTAGGTTACTATAGATGATTTCCAGCACTGCTGATTCTCTCAAGTACTGGATACCTTCATCTGCAGAGGCCCACTTCCTTGGGGAGCTCATTGGATCTTCCTTGAATGGATACCTTTCCCTCACGCTTGAGAGGAGCCTTCTCCAAAGTCTGCAAAGTGTTCTCTCTTTTCCAATTCCTTTCTCAATTCCATGATCTCTAAGAAGGGATCCCAGCTCTTGGGCTTCATGACTTCCAATTGCTATCAGCCCTGTTATCCCAGCCAGGTAGGAATCTACTCACTGGCTGTAATCTTTCCTCAAGTCCCAAAGTTCTGATGAGGAACGAGGTAACCTCAGCTTCCTGTTCAATTTGTCTGACTTCCCTTGTTGAAGGACTGGCTTGTTCATCTGCTCCCTCCTCTCCTTCTTCTCCTTCTTCCTTTTCTTCCCTTGCTAATTGCTGATATGGACCTAAAGCTTGTCTTATCCATTTCTTCTTTTTCACTACTGGGGCAATGACTGTAGTTGTTGTGGTTTGAGTCCCCTCAGCCATAGTGTCCTCCATTGCAGTTTGGGTCCCTGCCTCCACTACAGCCTTCTGAGAGTACTGAACTGTGGCTCGATAAGCACAGGCCAGGCCCCAGCATAGGGCAAGAAGCTGCTGGTTTTTATTGGGGTAGGCAAGACACCCTTCCATCTGGTGGCATGTCAGTTTGCTAGGGTCGAATACCTGTTCAGGTGTGAAGTCCCAGGTAATGGGAGGTGTCAACTGCCACAGGAACCTGCCCAAATAATTCCACACACCCTGCCATGCAGGAACTGGGCACCAAATTTTCTATCATCACCTGTTTTCTCCTATACCAGGACAACATCAGATTCCAAGAACTCCAGAATGTGCTGAGAGTATTAGTTATTGACAGTAACAGTACTAAACAACTCACATAAGTATTTAGCAAGCAGAATGGGAGACTTCATTGTAAAGCCATTTATATCAATGTTAGGGAGTGGGAGAAGGGTGTATTTCTCCATCGGTCCCAGACAGCTCCCCAGAAGATAACTCCCCAGCATAACAAGGCCATTAGAGTAAAGGCAAAGTATGGAGCCAGTGCTTATATTAGTATGTTCCTGATACTTAGCAAAATAAAGTGACAAGCAGTGCAGCCAGCAAACTCCATGGCCCGCAAAGGAGTTTGCTATTCAATAACTACTATTACTGTGGCATGCAGTATATATATATATATATATGTATGTATATATATTTGTATTTATGTCTATATATATATTTATATATAAAACTGCCTGTATCTCACATCATGGCTGCCAGAAAGGACTGTGGTGGGTTGACCTTGGCTGGACACCACGTGTTCACCCAGCCGCTCTATCACTCCCCTTCCCAGATGGACAGAGGAGAGAGTAAGATGGAAAACAGTTCATGGATTGGGACAAAGCAGTTTATCAAAGCAAAAGCAGCAATGCCCAGCCACTCCCAAGCAGCAGGGCTTCAGCACGTGTAACAGTTCCTTAGCAGGCAGCCACTGGAGACAATGAATGTCCACCTTCCTGCTCCCTGCCTCAGCTTTTATATCTGAGCTGATGTCATATGGTACAGAATATCCCTTTGGCCAGTTTGGGTCAGCTGGCCTACCTGTGTCCCCTCACAGGATCTTGCCCTCAAGAGAGGAAGGAATGTTACAGTGCTGACACTGTGCTCAGCAGAAGCCAAAACACCAGTGTGTTATCAACACCCTTCTGGCTACCAATGCAAAGTACAGCACTGTGAGGGCTATTGTGGGGAAATGAATTGCAGCTCAGATAGACCCAGTACACCTTGGAAAGGAAAGGGATAGACTTCCCTTTGTCTCTCCTCCCAGATCCCAGTGTGGAATTAATTTGGATCTGTACAAAGAGGCAAGGCAGAAAGAGTAGCTGTTGCTGTATAAATGAGCAATAAGGGCTCTCCAAAACATGTAATTCTTCTGCGTTCCTAACACCATAAAGCACAATTAGGTAACTCAGCTCCCTTGCAAGCCTCAATACCTTTAAAGAACAGCATGGGAATTTCTCTTTTTCTTAATTAATTAAAGGGACCATAAGATAGAATATGTAGCACACTATCCTAAATTATGCTAGAAGATTAATTTAGAGGATTTATCATGTGTAGTTTGCATGTATTCGCAGAATGGAGACCAAAAGTTTCATATTAAATGGGGCATAATTTTTAAGGAGATCCATACTTAGTGTCAGAATCTGATGTCCAGTGCCTACTTAAACTGTCTTGTCTAACCCTTTGTAAATTCCCCTGCCAACATAACCAGGTTTGTGCCACTGCTTCCACTGGCATCTTCAGTTGAGGGAATCCAAGGAGTTTTACCAGATCATTTTATACACTGGCATTGTAATGGATTTATCAAATCCCTTTAAGCCAACGTTAGTTAGAGCAGAACCAAGGATACCCTTGAGTTTTGCTGAGTGTGGATTTGGCCCTTCAAACCAACATTGTCCTGGGAAGCAGCAACATGACTTGATTGTTTTAAATCTCTACTAAGTGGTACCCACCAGAGTTTTGTAAATCATCTGGGTGTCTGGGCCAGTCTCCTTAAGGCAGTCACTGCACAAATGAATCTGACCACAAGCGACACAGTGCTGATGAGTGAGATGATTTTTCACACCTCTTGTGTGACCATTTCTATCAAACAAAGATGGGAGATGATAGTATATAGATAGATATAGTGCCTTCTGTTTTGAATTTTACAAGATGTAATTGATTTACATAACATCATTTTAATTTTTTTAAGACAAGGGTAAATAAGACAAAAATTGATGAACAAAATTTGTTATTCCATATGTTTTTATTTCATGACAGATATTTATAATATTAGCTTTATTAAAGGATATTGAAATATGTAGGCACAAGCCTTTCTCAAGGATTTAAACAATCAACTAAGAGGTTTAAATTTAGTGTCACTACCTCTGAAAACCAAAGTGACCTATGGCACGAGACAGGTAACAAACACTTTCAAGACAGAAAATACAAAGTTTAACTTATTGCAAATGATACAGCACCCTCCTAAGAAGATCACAGACATCACAGGCAAGTACTTGAAAAATTTTGTCAAAAAAGTGAGCTGAATCAGTGTTTCTGACTTCCAGGATTGCTAGAGGAAAATAGTAACAATGTGGGAGATACCAACATGTAGCTCTTGTGTAGGGCTGTGAAATTTGTACTTCTTTGGTTGCCAGAAAAAAAGCTAGGCCAATACCAAGGGTTAACAATCAAGATTCAGCCCATGTGGCTTGTCTAGAAGTTAACTGCTAGAAAGATTTAAGAGCTGATATGCTTCTACCATAGTTTCCAGAGTTGCTAACAAGACTTTCATCTGTTCTCCAGGGAAGAAAAACATGTTTGCTGATATTTCTTGAAGAAATTGTGGTAGCTTTTGAAAAGTTTCTAGCTCTCTAAAATATGTATCTACTAACCAATCTTCAGAAAATGTGTTTTTCATCTGGGGTTTAACATCAGCCATTACTGGAAGTACATTTGAACAAGCTACCTCTCTGAGAGTTAAAGTCAAGGGTGAAGAGAGATTATAAACTGAGCAAAAATTCAGCAGCAGCTTATTAAATAAAATCAAACACAGTTCTCTCTGCTGACTGCAGAAGTCTTGTTCTATGCATTCATAAAAGCTTTCAATGCTCTCTTCTGGGTGAACAAGATTCAAAAGTTCTTCCTTTACTGCTACTGACTCAACACAGTCCAGTGGCAATTGTCCATTGGAGTTTCTCTGCTGTAGAAGGACTGGTCCTGCAGGGAAAATACAAACATTAATAACAACAGCACATTTGATTTGGTAGCCACATAAGATTTTGCATTGGTTTTTGCCAGAAATTAGGAGTCTGTTGAAATTCATTTTCATACTAAGTTATGTTGATGCAACTAATGAGTTACATATTTGCAATACAATCTAGAACATGTAGAGAGATCCTTTGTAATATTTTCTTTAAGACATTGTCTGAACTTCCATACATTCTGTAAAAATGTAATGTTATTACTGTTGCAAAATTCTATTAAGTACTTTGCAGACCAAGTTATTTGCTGACACTGACTTCAAATTGTGATGATCTTTATTTTCCTCTTCAGGAAGGTGTGGCCAATATTGCATTAGGCTGAGCAGCAAGATAAACTATTGAGGTGGGAATCCAAGTCTTCCTCAACAACTGAGTTTCAAACTTTGGTCTTAACAGACTTTTTAAATGCAAAACATAATAGCTCTAATAAATAGAATTAAAGTGAGTAAATGGGACATGTTTAGACTACTCTGCATTCTTTTAGTATTTCCTGTTTATTAGTACAATGGACCTATTAATATTTCAACAGCTTACACATCTCTTGATAAGTTTAAGAAAGGCTGCCTCATCAAGAAAAAAGGAAGGCTGTTAAGACACTACAGGTGTGTTTCAAAGATGAACACATCAGTAAACTACTTACATAAATTTGGGTTACTAGGATAAAGTAATGATGTTCCTTTAACTTGAATACTTCTTCAGAAATATAGTTTATTGACAAAAGGTAAAGCCTCATATGACGTATCCATAGTAGACATTTTAACTTTGCCCTGATTTAAGCTCTAGTATTATTACTGATTATTTAGTATCATTAAATCTTCCGCAAGCTGAAGGTTTATAGAGACAGAAAAAGGAGTAAGTTTTTAAAGAGATATGTTCTAAATTATCAAGCTGAGTAAACTCACACTGAATGGGTAAGATTCTTTCTACCACAGTCTTGTAAATTACTTGCCGGGCCATAACTCAGAGAGTGACAAAGGCAAATATAATATATATTTGCAGCCTTATAGTTGCCAAAAGCCTTGATGAATGCAAGTGCAAGTAGACCTCTTCCCCTAAGACAACAAGATCATCCACTACCAATTTTTAACAATAGCCTAGGAAAAATGTACATCTGCCAGCGCAATGCCATTTCCAATTGAGGAGTGGGGCTTACTGTAACACTGGCTGTTGCATCACTTAGACTGATTGAACCGAGCCCAGGTATTGGCTTGGCATGTCAGATACATGGTTCAGTAAACATATGAAACATCTGGGAACCACAGAACTGAGGCTCCTCCAACACAGAAGTAGAACTGCAGAGGAATGTACTGATTATGATCCGGCTTACACAACAGACACAGACATAGCCTTTAGGGGGCAGGAGAAGACTGTAAATACAGGGGGTCGTATGCCAAGAATGAAATAAAATTTTGTTTCTCTACCTTAATTAATAGGCCATCTCAACACAGTGCACTCTTCTGCCTCATGACTGTACACAGAATGATTTTTATTGAAAAAATCGACTTGGCATGTAAAACTCAGTTTATGCTGACACAGTAGGTCAATGGTACAGATGTCTAAAAATACTCATTTTAGTAAATTAATTAAAAGAAGAAGAGTTGATACCCAAGACCACTCTATGTAGTTGTTCGGTTTTGGTTGTTTTGTTTGGTTGTTTCTTTTTTTAAATATGGTAATATATGGTAAATATATTGATACAATACATACTTCAAACCAAGATACCAATACCCTGAACAAAAAATATTGTTTAAAACATTTGTCCTGTGCCTGCCTAAGGGGCAATGCATCTTTTCTTTAGAAACTAAGGCATCCCTCCCACTATTATCCCTAAACAGCAGTTATCATGATTACAATATAGATTCCTTTCTTAAACTAATTACCAAGCTAATTGTGTTCTTCAAAGACCATCACATTAATTTTCATAAATCCTGAACAAATTTATGTTGAAATACATGATTATATTTGCATTGTGGCAAAAATCAATCAAAACAAAAGAAAATCCTTAGCCTTGCTTGCTGACTAGGTAATCTGTACCTTCATTAATGAGTATGGAGAATATAGTTACAATGCATATGGTGTAAAATGCAGAATAAAAACATCAACGTACTGGAAAAAATGTGAAAATCCTGGTTAATTTCATATTCTGCTGATCAAGATAACTGTGAAAACAGTATTACTTTTATTGTAACCAAACCAGCTTGGCTTAAAAATACTATGAAAGATTTATTTTAAAACAACATTGTATTTTAGACAACTATTAAGAAAAACACTGTGAACTTCACATGGATTTAGAACAGTAGATAATTTCCCTAAACCAGTTTAGCATAAATGCACTCACCCCCATGCTGAAGTAGCAGCTTGCCAATTTCTACATGTCCATTTGACAGCGCATCATGCAAAGGAGTCACCCCATCCACTTGACTGAGCAGGTCTACCTCCGGACAACGCTGCAAAATTTCACGGACACACACTGTGCTGCCATGGTTACAGGCTTCATGCAAAGGCGTCCAGCCAGCATAGTCTGCATTATAAATCAAGGGAAGTTTTAAACCAGCAGAAGTAGTACTGAAATGTTAATAATGTTATTCATTGGACAGCAAAATACTTTCATTTTTAGTGTTCATTATGGCTAGACTGGCAGCTTGTGATTTCAAAACACAAAATTCTACTGAAAAACATCTGAAAAAAATTAAATAGCATTTTTAAAAATCAGGAGAAAATATGATGGTAAAACTCAATTCTGTTATAAATTCATCTTAACTCCATGTTTGCTATAAACATTTGTCCTTTTTGTTTTGTTTAAAATAATAAAGACAGTTTTAGTAGTATAAATACAAACTTTATTACCAAACAGATATTAATAGAGTTCTTTATCTAACTTAATTTCTTAGTTCTCTAGAGAAAATTAATATCTTACCTTTAACATTAATGTCTGTTCCAGGGAAAGAGAGAAGCTGAATCAATCTCTCCACGTTGTTACTTATGCAAGCTTTATGCAGGGCTGTCTCTCCTACCATGAAAAATTAATAGATTACACTAGACTAGGCAAGATAGCAACTAAAGAAAATAATCAAAGTGCCTGGAACTAGGAGACCTGGCTGTGTACCAGAAAACTCAATAATAACTAAGATTTTCCTTTATCCTTTTTAACCATCTTTTAAGGAAAAAAAAAAAACCCACAGAGCTTCTGTTCCACCAGAGATCCAGCAATGAAATTGTATTGCAAACGGTTTAACGCAAGAATTATCTCCCCTTCAGTTCAAGGTTTAAAGCTTCAATCACACTATAAAAGCACCAAGTGATCACAGAACACCAAAAAATACCAGGTTTTGAAGCAATAAAACTTTAGAGTGCAGTTGCCCTCCCTTAAATTTATTCATGAACCTACATTAAAATGTATGGTTCTTTTTACACAGCATTTATAGCTTAATTCAAAATGAATGTTTCTGGCTAAGCATGAGTGCCTCTACACACTCAAGTATAATTCAGAACTTCAAATCCGTTAACAGATGGTTTGCTGTTTCTCAATAGGCTGTCTGACTTGGCTACAGTAGCGAGGGAGGGGAAAAAGAGAGAAATAGTAATAATAATAAAAATAAGAAAACCTTCTGGAAAAAAATCTCTAGCACTAGTACTGAAATAAGCTGAAATAAGTGTGAAAAATTAAACAACAAGCAACTGAGAGCTGATGCTTATACGCAAAGACACCATTAGTTTCTGCATAATAAAAACTTCAGACCCATTTTAAATGCCTTTTTGCTTTCAATAATTGATTAGGTTTGAATAAGAGCCAGAAGAAAATTCTGATGCCAGGTAAAAGATGATGCACCAAACATCTGAGAAATTCAAAATATCTCAGGCTAAATCTCTCAGCCTTTGTGATAAGATTTACATGGAACATTTTGTTACATTAATACCTTCACTATGTAAATCTGTCAGTTCCGTACTAATTCTTTCAACAGAAGACACTACTTTCAATTTTGGCAGAGGAAGAACAGAAAAAAAGCAGGGTTTGTTTCCCCCCTCACCCAGTCCTTCAGCTCACTTCTCTTTGTAAAAGTCAGCACATAATAATTCACACCAATTTTACTTGCAAAAGCAATGGAGAGAAAGGGAACCAATTTTAAAAATGTATGGTCTGGTTCTGTTACAGAAGCTCTCTTAAATAACAAAAGCAGGTGAAGTTTTCTTTTATCCTTCAGTGTTTTGCTACAATTCTGTTTTTATTTTTTGAACAATCCCAGCTTGCTTTTGCCACGTTTTTTTCTGAGCCTTCTCTTGGGTGTCATATTAATATAGTCATAGGTAAATTTCTTATGATGAAGATGACAAAAAGTAGTTCCAGAAAGTAATTCTGTTCAAGCAAAGGCTCATGTAAAGTACAATTTATTAAATTTGTGTAATAAGTAGAAAACAAATTAATTCCTGCAATTCCTGTTTTATTCCTTAGGTACTTGAGTTCCAGTATAGCTAAGACAAAAGCCAAATGCCTTTCATAGTCTGGGCTGAATGCCTGGAAGAAAACGGTCCATATGCTTAACACAGCTACATAGCATACTCCTCAGTCTTTGTTCACAAAATGTCTAGGACTCAGAGATGAAGACTGAATTATACTTTCAAATCAGAAGACGTTGATCCTACCAAGCACAGGTTGAGGTGGATTAGCAAAGTAAGGCAGGCAAGACTGGAATATGCTCACACAAGCTGTACATTGTATTTAATATCTGGGAGGAGGAGGGTAATGAAGAAGGCAAGTTTATTGCACCATATATGTAATTCCACCTTTTAAAAAGACATTGCAAAAAAGAAACATGAACTATAAGAAAATAATTCTTGGGCATAAGCCATCATTTTAGTTCAGCATTCATCAGGATAAGTTTTTAAACCTGAAACTGTCAATTCTAACCATTTTAAAGTTCTTAACATAAATTAGATATATAGAATACCTTTAATATTTCTCTTGTATACTTCTTCAGCCAAAAGATAGCAATTCTCCCTGGTATGTGCAGTCTGAACTTCCGCTTTTGCTGTAAGCTTATTAAAGCTTAGGTCTCTGAAAAGAGAGCAAAGGGGACAGGTTTAAAAGCACAATTTCATATTTAAGATAATGTATATATACCTAATGCTTTTAAACTTGTATATATAGCATACTTAGATCTATCCATTTCAGTGTAATTTTTAAAATGTCTTAGTTACATAATTTCTATGTCCTTTAATTATAACTATTTAAAACAGTAATAAAATTCCATTGTCCATAATTAACTTTCTTAAAAGGTAATTCAATGAACGGTTCAACTTCTCTATGTACCCTATAAATTTAATACTGGGCAAATATAACTACATCAGTCTGCATATACACTGAAACTGAGGATCAAAGAGGAAGGGGGAAACCCCAGCCCAGAGGTGTTACAGGTTTACAATGGAGCTTTCTGTCAGTTGCAGTAATTTGTAGACAACAAAACAGGTCATATAAAGTTCAAGAAATGTGTCAGGTCAGAAGCTGTCCCCCAAAGCAGAATAAAACTGGTGATGTTATAGGTATTACTTACGGTAGATCAGGCAGCACTTTGACTTGGTTCTGCTTATCGCCATTTAGCATCTGTAATGCCCTTTGAGACTCGGGGCATGGCTGTTGCCCTATTTTCTTTTTCTTTGCTTTGTGTATCTTTGTCTCATGCAATGCTATCTCTCTCAAAGCAGGCAAATAGAAACAGACCTGTTGCAGAAGTAGTATTTTTAAAATGAAGTAATTTTCTTTTGTTGTTCTTGCTGCAGTCATCTATGACCAAAAGCTTGCTGCACCTAAGTTTTAAAAAATCCGAGCACTAAATGATTGTACCTATAGATACTTTAAAGCTGTCTTTTGCAATCCTTTTTGATATTCTTGTAATTTACTCTTTACACTGACCTCAGAGGTGAGTGGCTTGGGTCTGAAATTGGGAAATTCTAGACCTCTCTCTTGGATTTCTGGTAGCTGAGAAAATTTGGATCACTTTAGCTGGACACAAGACTGGAGTACAATTAATAGATTTTCATGTATTCAATGAAAGAATTTATAAACTTCCTCCTCCCAATCCAGGGAGCAATTTGATAAAGAAATACAAGAGATGGAGGAGAAGAGTGAGTAAGAGGAAGGGTTGGACAAAGTTTTCGAGCAATCAAAGAAAATTGAAAGTTTCTGCAGTTTGCAAAAACATAGGAAAAAGTCCACTGAGGGGATTCATTCAATGAAAACACAATGACTCTATCTGAAGAAAGGCTTTTAGTATTCAGATTACTTGAGATCACTGTAGATTCTACAGGCAATGTGCTGTGGGTGAGGAACACCTTACTTGCACCTTCACTGCACATTTACCATCAGGGAGTAGGACGTCACTTGTTGAACCCAGAGAAAAGGCCAGCTGATAAGATGCTGTATGAGGAGAAGTCGCAAAACTGTATGACAGTAAATTTTTATTGTATGGAATAAAAAAGGAGACATAGTAATACTAAGGAAAGCCACAAAAAGCACATGAACTTGTTTCAAGCACTATAAAAATTTACATTTCAGTAGTTGTAGAGAGTGATCAGTAGTGATGGCAATACTAAAAATAGCAATCCTGCTACATATGTGATGGTAGTTTACTTAAATATTAGATATACAGTTGTTTTATTTTTAAAATTTTGAGCCTTTTGTTTGAGCACTGTTTAAACATACTGTATAAATAAACAATTACTTCTGTTCACAATAAACTCCTGTGAAATTCAAGAAAACTTATGTATGGTAAATGTATGAAGACGTAAATTTGTTTTTCTGTGACTCTAACTGCAGAATTTTAGGACTTAGAGAAACAGCTATGGATTCCACATTCTGTTTACGCATTGGTACCAAGATTGCTGAAATGACGCTCTAAGTTAGGGCATGTCATTATTGTGTGATCGCCCTGAACCTGCCAGCAGTCATGGTTTTAAGAATTTCCTTCACAGCTTTCATCACAAACTATCACAAATTGTGATTTGAGCGCAGGCAAAGGTTTGTAAGTAGAAGAAAGTTTTTAAGAGGAGAAATTCACAGGAATACACTGTGGTTCAAAATCGTAAAATCTTGTATGTAACAAATGCCTGGACACAGCAGAATAATAGAGTGTCGCCTCTTCAAAAAACCAGAAGGAAAAGGTAGCACAGGAAAATCACACTATTTGGCATTTTCCTTAATTATAAATGTAGTATTGCAATAAATTATGCAGAGATTATTTTTAAAAGCTTTTATTGTGTTCACTGTTGTTTCATTGTTTGACTTTCAAGTTAACTGCATGTAAACAAATTAATCAAGTGTGACAAATTCTCTGGCAAGAAAAATCTTACCATTGTTCTAGACCCAGATCTCAGGCAAAGAGAGATTTATATGCAGTGGAAAACATGGAAGACATTGCATGCAAAAAGCATGACCTTAGACCACAAAGAAAAAATATTTTTCAAGACTTCAATGAAAACAATTACTTGTAAAATATTGAAGTGTGAAAAGTTATTAAGGAGTAGAGGAATTACTTACTATTTTCTGAAGAGAAAGAGGTTCTGTAGGAACAGTTATATTCCTCTGTAAACACATGTGTTTTAAAATTGCTTCTGCAAGAAACATTTGAAGCCAGAGGGATGGTATGGCACAAATAAACATTTTTAACTCACATATAGAAAAATCTGGATAAAAGCAATGGGGGTGAAAAAACATAAAGTGAGTATTAAAATGAGAATGCAAAAATCTATATACCTAGTTATTTAGAAGATAGCTCTTCCAGACTTTTTTTTCTCTTGTTACAGATTTAGAAGCTATTCTCCAGAAGAATTACTAAAAATAATCACATTAAAAAATATTTTATCCATCATCTTAGATAATGACCGGCTACTAAGAGAATGTTTAACGTGTTTTAAAAGAAAAAGCATCAGTTTTTATGTGAAACTTTTTAAAATGCTCTAAATATACTCTTATAAAAGTTATACCTTTATTTTGAGAAAACTATTTATTTGTGAAGTTATGCAAGTGATCCCCTTTTAAATCTCTGACACAAATTCAGATAAGAGTTGTAGCACACAAACAACAAACAATTCTACCTTAAAAGTGACTGTAAGCAAATTGCAACCTCATTCAGATGTATCAAATAGCTTATACTGTTTAAAAAAAGAAAACCACTCAGTGGCAGAAGAAATTATATACCTATATATTTCTCAATATATATCTGGCATATGTCTGGCCTACCTCTCTTTTTTTGGAGAACAAGACAGAATGACTGATTTTTCTTATGGTGATATGAATTTGTATTTTGATTCTAGCAAAATAATTTTGCCAAAATAACAAGTGAAACAGGTAGAGATGAATATCTGCCATGAGGAAGGAAGTCTTTACTGCATTGAGGAAATATTCTGTTCTGCTAAGGAATGCTCATAAATTAACTGATCTGTAGACTTAATCAAAACACAAGATTTGAGAGTACAGATGTTTTGTACTGTAAGAGCAACTGAATTTAGAAAAACTCCACAACAATTTTGCTTTAAGTGCTGCCCATTGTACCCAGTGGTAGAGGTCAAAAAATCTTTATTCTTTATAAACAAACTGTGAATGCTGTTCTTGTTTTCCACTTGTTTATAGGAAAGTAAGAAAGTCTTAGAGAAATATATAACTAAGATTCTCCTTATTCTAGGACAGCTAGAAAATCTGTTGGAGAGGTGGCAATAGCAATACGAACTAAAAGCTCCACTGATTTAAATACTACAAAGTTCCAACTCATTTGGCATTCTAAGATGCAAGGCGGGCTGTAACAGTTCTGATAATTTGCTTTCTGTAAGACTGGAGTGGAAATATTTGTCCCGAGATTAAGATTTTAGTTTAATTTTTTTCAGGATAGTTCTCAAGTGCCCAGGTAGAAGGTAGATACACTTTAAATGAAGCCTACATACACTTGTTACTACAGAAAATGATGACTGAAACCACAACATCCGTATTTCTTAAATTGGGGCATTAGAGGGAGTATGGGTGGGAATTAAGTTTGAAAATGAAACTAAAATAACTAAGGGGGTTTTTTGAGATTAATTTTTTGGTCTTTTGAGTTCTGCAACTCCTAGTTGCTAAAAGTACAGATATCTCAACTGACATTACACGGTAGATGATAATTGCTTATTTGAGTCGTGACGTTTCTTTTTAACCAGTATATTTAACGAGAGGGAACAACAGTCATTCACGGGACTCAACGGAATTTTCCCCAACTCCCTAAATAAAGTCTATTAAGTCTAAGGATTTGGAATGAGAAACTCAAATGTTTCACTTGAAGCCGGTAGGAGTCAATGAGTTTAGTGATTTTGTACTTAAAGCTGAAATGTCTTTAACAAACTATTAGTATTCTGGAGTGACAAAATTGGCCTGAGTTAAGTAAGGTGTCTCCAAGTGCTTCTCTATATTTAAGTTTTACTATGATATGCTTAAAACTTTTCCTAAACTGATAAGAGAGCTCCAAAGATTTTTTTTCTTCCTCACACTGTGCAGTCTTGCTTTCACCTTAATACTTAATGAGATTTATTTAGAGGGATTTTAATACAAAAGCCTGTTCTCTTTGGTTTTTGCTTAACACCAACAGACAAACAATAAAACACTTTATTGCATATGCACACACCACACTACCAGAGTGCACAGCTGCAACAGGACGTAAAAAATAACTTGAAAGGAAACCAAGGATTCTATTAGGACTTAGTGTACCTGGTTAGAAAACTTTTGAGAGACCTTGCTAATACTCACCATCACACGAAATGGCAAGGTACTGTGCCAAATCATCAGCTATTTGATGAAACACGTTTCTGTCCATAAGAAAACCTGAGATGATCCAATACTCCACTACAGTTCCAAGAATTGCATTTAACAGACCAGCAATTTCACATCTGAAAGCCTAAATGGAAAAGAACAAAGAGTATCTATAGACTGTATAACAAATTCACATATATAATGTACAAGCAATAATGTGGTCTATGATAGAGAGGATATCTTTAGATAAAAGCCTACTCTGTCGCCTTGTCCCTCCTTCACTGGCCTTTCTTTTTCTGCTCAAAAGCTAGCTGTTGCAACTAGGGCAACAAAATTAATGTCACTGATGCCACACCAATTAAGATTTCGCACTGGAGAGAAACAAGTTATTTGAAAACACCCTGTCTAAAACAATATGCAAAATGGGATCAAAGCTTACCAGTACAATTATGTGATTTCTTCCTAAGTTAGGTTTTGTTTAACCGCAAGATTTCAGGTACTGGACCTATTCCAGTTAACCTTTTATTTGACAACATGAGGATCTTCTTCTCTCTGCGCTATTAGGATTCTCTTTTCCTAAAGATTTCACCATGAAATTAAAGCTCCTTTTGTGACTAACTATGAATGTCTGTGCCAAAAGGGAAAACAGTGCAAGATGTTAGTGTCCTGCACAGAAAAATCTTTGGCAGCCACTTTGCAAAAGGAAATTCTTCTTCCCGAAGAGACTAGCAGGTGCAAATTTTGAGAAAGACACATGCCTTTGGGTATTGGCCTCACCATTTTCTCCCCACGGCACAAGATAATCATGTGTAAATTAAAAAGCCTAAGTGTATTTTCTTCAGGAAGCATCAAGATAGTATACAGGAATTTAGTATGCTACCCAGACACTACCATGAGATAGACGAAGCATTTGTTCACCCATGTGAGAACTTAACCAGTACTGCTTAGGTAAAGCAGTGTTTCTAGTGTCTGAGTCTGTGCAAAGTGAAGTCATATCTGTCTACTGAATACTTTTCTGTGCCATGTAGAAATACTTCATGCAACAACTCCAAAGTAAGTTATTCCTCTGACTACATCTACAGAAAACTTAGTTATTTATGAAAGCACAACTAGAAAGAATACATGTACCATAGTAGGAACACACAAAATTCATTTGACCAAAGACATCTACATAAGGCTCTACAAAAAAAATCACTACTGTTGCACTAGAGCACCAGTTGATATGTGGCATCTCGTGAAAGAGAATGAGTACTTGAAAATAGACAATTTTGGTTAAGAGGGAAATTGAACTGAATATGTACACACACCTGAGTCAATGGTTTGTTCTGATATTCCTTTGAGAAGAAAGTATGTTCAAGGTTGGTTTAAAATGCTTTAATACTACCTCAGGAGCTGAAAAGCACCAAAACCAATTTGAACACAAGTCAAGCAGACATACATAAGAGCAACAGAGACTCTGACATAGATGTTTTATAATAAGAAGATTATAATTTGTCAAAAAACCTACATAAACACTGTCCCTATAGTTAACAGTTATTCAAAAGAAAAGGAATAAACACAACTACAAATAAATGTGGTGTGGGGTGGCAGCATAACCTCCATCACTGAAGGTTTTTAAGAAGTGGCCAGACAAAATTGGTTAGGAATGTGATCTCCCAGATTGCTTCCAGTCATACTTCCTCTTACTCTGTTAAGCTCTACTTGATTTTGTTTGCCCCTTCCTTTACTGTGTCATAATACTTTGTTGTAGATGAACTGTGCAATCTCACAATTAAAAATCCCTCAGAATATTGACATGGATGTTAAAAACCTGAAAATAACTTTTTTCAACTAAAATTTAAATATTTAGAAGAGTACATTACTCTCTACCTTCTGAAGATTTAGGAACAGAAAGTAAAGAACAATTTAAAACATCTGAAATGCATTTACATTCAGATGTAAAGCACAAGTATTTACATTCTCTTTTTTGTTTCTAAACCACAAGCTTAATCAATTCCTTTATGAAATACTTTCTAGAAAATGGTGGGGGTGAAGGCAGACCTTGAGGCAGAATACTGAAATAATGTCTGTTAATACTGCAATTATTAATAATTTTTCATAGTCAGATATATATAGCCCCATATAAAATGTGGTTGATATACTACTTGCAGCTATGTTTGCCCAGATAAGTATCTCTGCATGCTAATGAGACCAACCAGATACTGCCAAATGGTGGAGGCTGGGTTGACATTTTGCTAAAAAACCAGTAGGACAAACCAAGAGCTTCTCCTTAATATTTTGAAATAAATGGTCCTATGATACAAATGAGGGGAAAATTGCTCTAATTTACTAAAAGGATCATATGTTCTAAAAATATTTAAATATTGACATGTTAAAAATATTTTCAACCACAAAACAACACCAACATAGCAATGAAAATACATGCAATATTTCCATTAAACATGGAATTTGCTACCATGTAGGACAGTGACAAGGCCTTTTTTCCATTAAACATGGAATTTGCTACCATGTAGGACAGTGACAAGGCCTTTTTTCCCACTCTGCCCCTACAACAAGAAGCTAGGAGGGGCCAGAGCTGGCACAGCTGATCCAAAATGACCAAAGGCCTTCTAAACATTGTGCTCAGCAATAAAAGCTGGTGAAAGGAGGAGGAAGAAGCAAGCACGTTCAAAGTTATGGTGTTTGCTTTTCCCAGTAACTACATTGCTGTTCCATTTAATGGTTTGCCAAGTCCAGTTCAGTTCTACAGTGACAGAACTTCCACAGTTTCTTTTAGTACACATAAAAGTGCTTATAGGAAAGCTTTTAAGTTAGAGGAAAATTAATCTTAACTTTTTTATTTTGAATTACAGAGTTATTTTAGAACTGTTCTCTAGTGTTCTTTTTCATGTGGTATAAATGCAGTACTCCAAAAATGCCATACTTCCAAAAAAGCCACTGGAAGTGATCAGAACAGAAAGACATTTACGTCTGCAAATTTACACCACACAAATTCATAATATGCAACTAAAAACCAGAATGAATGCCTTTTTCACTTCTTTGTCAGGCTACACAAGACAGTTCTTTTAAAAAAACCCCCACCAGTATTTTCAGGAATGAAAAGCACTTCTGATACCATCTGTGACATTGTGAAAAGCCATGCAATGCTACTACAAGTGCTATAAGCAATATACACATTCCCTGGTAAATTCTAAAACTTAACTGACAAATTTGATTCAAGGAACTTCGACCAGGAATTCCTGCATCAAGCCTGTTTAAATAATATAAGAAATAATAAACATTATGTATATTAAAATTATATTCAACATTGATTTGAAAAGCTCAAGTGATGGAAAAACTTCCATGTTCTTCAGCAATGTATTTTTAACTACAAAAATACATTTTCAGTTTCATTCCTCCAAGTTGTACCAACAGATTAGATTAACCCAGTGATCATAAGGGCATCCAATTTCCTGTCACAAATTTTATTCTGGTACTTTTATGATACTGTAAGTTCCATCTCACACCAGAAAGCAAACGCATTCATATATGTAACTTGAGTCTTTAAAGTCCCTCATTCTTTGTTTTCCTGGTTTTTTGATTGCTCTTTTCACATGGTGTGTTTACATGCACACATACATAATTTTGCAACAAATCAGCACTAGAAGATAGGAAACAAGTATTTTCCCTGCACTCAAGCACTTATTTGTTGCAATCTCTTTCAATAACAAAGACAGAATCGGATTCTAAAAAGCTAAAAAAATTAATAATTGCCCACTTTTAACACTTAGGAAAGATTAGGTTAGATATGTCTCAAGAAAGAATTTAGTTAAATTATTCATCTGTTTGTATTTACAGGTATTTTCACTGAAGAACTGCATGTAAGTCTGGTATATCACAATTGGCATATATGTTCTTCTCACAAGCTAACACACTGGGAAACATTGTCACCCCTTTAAACTGTGCTACAAATCATGCAATTTCGGTGACCATGCAGATAGTAACAATACTCAGTCATTCCTTTTAGTTAGGTTTCGGAATGGCCCTAAGTCAAGGCGTTTCCTCTTAAACAAACAGCTTTTAAAAACCAAAACTGGTAACAATGACTTACTCTCAAACTGAAGGAAAATTTTGCATTCTGTATGCTACACTTAATGACACAGAAATACTGTGGACTTATTTATGCATCTCTAAAATGATAAAAAAAGGAAGGAGAAAACATAATTCTGCCTGCACAGCTGGGGAGGATCTGCTCTTTTGGCTTTCCAAATGACCTTTCAAACTATGTGATGGAATTTTAAAAGGAGTCTCTGAGTATATATATATAAATCAGTATTATAAGACCGAGAGTGAAGGAAGAGATAATGACAAGTTGGATTATAAAAATACAGTATTTTGGTTTAGAGTTTATCTTTGCCAAAAAAATGTGATGAGAAAGTGCAGTGCAATATATAAATAAGGCTCTTAGAAATGACATAAAAACTCTACAGATATTATGAGGCAACAAGTTCTTTTTAAGGCTAGAATTCATATCTGCGGGGATATTGTACATTACAGTGCATAAGAACAAAGTGAGCAAGCAACAGGCATCTGGGTTTTGTGCTGAAACCACAGTTCTTGCATATGTATATAAAGCAAACAATCTAAACAAGAGGTAGGTCTCTGTGTTTTATGTTATGTTTTATTCTTTTTTTTAAGCTTATTTTTCATATATACAGTCTGACACAAGTGATTACTACGACAATGCAAATAAAGGTTTATGAAAAAGGTATGACTTACAGCGCTGGAACTTGTCAAAAGAAGGAAGAGCAGAAAAAAAGCAAATGGTGCCTATGCCTAAACTGCAGATTCAACACCAGGAAAAATATGAAAGCAGTCACATTTTCCAAAGAAACAGAATGGCCACTGACACCAATTGCATGTAAGCCTGCTTGGTGCTCAGAAACTTTGAAAAGGTAGGTTGTTTAAATATAAATATGAGTATAGAAGCCTAATTTTAGGCACTTTTAAAATATCTTGACCAAGGATAAAAAGGAGCACTGTTTAAGAATGTTTTGCTTTGATAGCCTTGAAAAAAGGTAGGAGGTCTGACTAGGTAAGATGCATGAAGCTCTCATTATGTTTAATCTTTTTGCCTTCATAACATAATGAAGAACTACTAGGCATTATATTGAAAGTGCTTTTTTCCTCCAGAATACTTGATTTTCTATTGTTCTGTTACTGTATTGAAAAAGTGAATGAAGTATCTATTTATTCTGTGCTTTCACAATAATTTAAAAGAGAATGCAGAGACAGCAGTTAAGTTTCTATTTTATGTGAGAATCTAGAAGTCAAAGACGTTTTACAAGGCCTCTTGCTTCTGAAAAGAAAGAGGTGGTATAGAGGACACTCAGTATCTTTCAGGTCAATGTCCTGCTGGTCAGCAGGTCACAGAACAGCAATTAAGTTGCCTTCAATTCCATTTTTATGAAAAGTCCTAGGGAAGATACCAAATGAAACTAAAAGACTTGGGAAGAAAAAAAAAAACTGGGAAGAAAAAGGGCATTTATTAGAGTAAAATAATGTATCTCTGTAGAAAATAGCAAAAAGGTATTAGTTTTGTTAGGTTTCTCTTTCAAACATTTCCTGAATTCTACCACTGTAAAATAAGATAATCACCTCTTTCGTTACACCATATTGTTTGACAGGATGTGTTAAGCTGGTGTCCCTAATAACTACAGTAATACCTGCTGGTAAGGGCATGTGAACATCTGAATGTAGCCAACAAACTACTCATGACTCGTTTCTTCTCCACACATCTATATGAGAATCTTACGGATCAATTCATTTCCTTTAGTGGAGCAAAAACCAGCATGCTTCACAACAAAAGGCAGATATAACAAGCAGCTGTGATACTTACATATAATTCCTCACAAAAGAATGAACAAAGAACATCTCTAAAAAAAAATGTCAGTCTTCATTATTTTAAAGTATAAAATTCATACTCACATCATTTTTTCTGTTCAATTCTCTGTGGGAAAGTATGACCCAATCTGCTAGAATATTTATGTGTTTGGTAAAAAGCACTGAGGTTCCGCTTTCCAGCCAAAATGTCTTCAAAAGAACGGTCTGTGGCATGACTTGCTGATGCTGTGAATTGATCCCTTCAACCAAACTGTAAAAAAAAAAAAAAAAAGGTGAAAAAACCTGAAGCTTTATGCCGTTTTTTTACTACAGTTACCAGACAGAAACCTTGTCTTCTGTCAAAACACATACAGGTTTGGCAATTTTTAAATATGGAAAGATCAGACACAGTTTCTGAATAATAAATACCATAATGATGACTATTACTGTTAGACTGGGGGAATATTGTGACAATATTTACATAAAGTAAAGGCCACCTTTACTATATAATGGCAGAGAAAAAACAAGACTTCTTTTATACTTCATAAACCAAGGAAAGACAACTATCTCCCTAAGATAATAGGAAGATAAGTTAATTGAATTTAAAAAAAAAAAAAAAGACCAAAAACCAACATAAAACCCAGTATGTTCAAAATGCTGCTTGTCTTCCTTAAAGGATGAATACCGAAGCTTTGCAAAGCTAAAAATACATGAGCAAAATCAAGTGCTTACTGAAACTTGTAATACAGTGAAATAACAGGCTTGGAAAAGTAAGAGGCCTTAAAATACGATTAGAAAACTTCTATACAAATTACAATAAACAAACTAGGAACTGAGAAATATAAAAGGAAATGGTAACCTGCCATCTCTGTAGAACAGTATCTTATTAGGGATATACTAAAATCAAGACACAAGCTGCTGTAGGTAAAGAAATGCACGTGAAATTGTGAAAAATAAGGAAATATTATCCTATAAACCCCACCTTTTTTTCAGAAACTCTACTTCAGCTTTTACTAAATCAAAGAAAAACTTCAATAATGTTTTGTGAACTATCTTCTGTTCATCTTCTCTCCCTGAAACTGGTTCCACATGACAAACGGTTTTGCAATAAAGGCAAGACCTGAAAAATAAAACCCAAAAAATCCATTTGTATGACAGCAATCATAGTCTTATCTAGCAGCAAAAAAGTTGGCTTTGAATTTTTACTGTTTTGACAAGGAAATAGTTTGCTCCCCAGCAACATTCAACATTTTAAAGCCTAATTTTCTGGTTTTAAAGCTCTTTTCAGAAAAACAAAACAAAACAAAAAACATGTTTGTGACTGAGCTTCTCTGTTCCAGATAACGATTTTGTATTACAGTGTAAACTAAATAATTCCCACTGTATTTCATTTGCCTGTCTCTATTCAATTTATTGTACAATTAATACATTTAACAGAACTTTTTTTAAATCCTTCAAATACAAGATAATCTTGTAATATTCTATAGACATTGTAACATTTGTAATATCCTACAAACTTTAGTTCAGATAACAGTTCACACATCCCATTCGACAGGACTACAGACTATCACGTATGATGGAGCTAATTCTTAAGTAACACGCAAACACATTTTTTGGCTAGAATTTTGAGTACTAACACCACTGGGTATACAACTGCTGGGTATTGACATTCTGCAGTAAGTATTAAAAGACAAAATACTTCATCTAAAAGACAAATTCTCTTCCGTTACATGTGACGTGTTCCTAATAAAAACTATTAAATGTCCAATTATAGTGATTCAATGCCCTTCAAGACATGTTTACAATTATACACATTCATATGTGTGTAATCACAGTTGTATCAATGTACTTAAATGTTAGTTAAGATTTTATGACAGCAATAAAGAGGTATAGTTTCTCTTCCAAATGAACAGAATACTTAAATTCTATTGGTGCAAATTTCAAACAATGAGTTCTTAAGATAAAGCAGAGACTAACTACCCAAACAACTCCTAAGCACTGTCTTGCATTTGTAGAGGTATAAGATACAATCAGACTTCTCAATAAGACGGTGGAGGTTTATAATTAAAATCAAAATACAACATGAAATTTCACGTTTGGTAAGATAAAGCTTGAAGTTTCTTTATAACTGCAGACATATATATGTGTCTGTGTCTATACACATACATACCATAGCAATAATACATAGATTATTATAACCTCCAGAGGCATAAAAAGTAAAATAAAACACTTTTTAAAAAGGAAGAAGGCTAAGAAAATGTACAAATTTTTGTTTCAACATAAATCCATCTGACCGTGAACTAATACTTTGCGAAATGTTAAGTGAAATGTCCAAATCTGTTACAATTCTAGACTTTCACGTACAGGTTACTTGTTCTGTTGAAAATGTGACTTTGATGCAATGGAATGTCAATTCTCCTCCCACGTCCCAGAGTTTGGAGTAACATAACAACTATTGCATTCAGCATCTCATTAAACTTTCTTACCTTACAAGCATCTCTATCAAAGACCATGTACCTTTCTTACAGATAGGACACTGAAGAAGATCCAAATAATACTTTAACATAGATAGGGACTTCCAGGGAGGATCATGTTGGAGAATAAGGTACAAAACATGACAAAGTTTGGCAAAAAATATTGCATCAGTATTTCCCTGTAATAAAATGAGAAAATAATAACGGCTCCATACCAGCCAAAGATCCATATTCATTAAGAGTTTATTTATTTTCTTTATTCTTAACAATACCAAAAGACTGTATTTAAACACTGAAGTAACATGTAATTTAATGTATAATTATAAGCAGAAAAATTCATAGTTTAAAAAGAAAGGAAGGAAAAAAGAACTTGCCCTAGAGTGATATTCCAGATGAATGCACTGTTTAGAACAAACCTTCTCAATTAATGTCTCTACCTGTGCCCTACTAACATAGCTGTTTCTAAATGTAACAAAAAATATTTGTGGCCAAGCCTTCCACAATACTTACGGTACTACATTCATATGGCTGCAAATAAATAGTAATTGAAAAAATAAAATCTTTAAGTATTGAATTCTTTTTTTTTTTGGTAACACAAGCACATTGATGAACACAAAGAGAGAACACATCACTACAAAATACTAAATACAATGTCAGGAGCAAAGATCATAATATTTCCATTTATTGCTTTAATTTTTAAAATACTTTAGTCTTCAGCTCTCACCAATAGGAAATATTCTAGAAGAGAATGAAGAAGTTGCACGGGAGGTATACGGTACTTCTGACCAGCAGCAAGTTCGGTGATTACATCAGGATATAAATGCTCTTCCACTAATCCTTGAAGTATATACCAACTGCCCCTGGACAAATCAGTACTTTTAACCTAGAAATGAGAAATATTTGTAAATAAAATAACAGCTTAAATAAAAAACACCCCTTACCTAACTGACTAAGGCAACAGGAAATTTCTAAGTAAAATGTTGCTAATATATGTCCTGATTCTGGTCAGGACTAGGGTAGTTTTTTCATTTTTGCAGTAGCCAGGAGCGGGCATGGCTAAGACACAGAGGTTATTCTGGAAGTTATTCTCATGTTACTGCCAGGGGCAGGGGGAAGGGACTCTTGCTTCTGAGAAGAGAGTTGTTCCAAGAAAATGCAGCAGGGGAGCTGTCCAGTAGTTTATTGTTGCAGGCTTTCCATATGAATCCTTTTTTCTTACACCTTTTGCTATTAATATTGTTGCACTTCCTGTTCATTTTCTTACATCATTGCTGTTTTCAGTAAATTGTTCTTATCTCAGCCCATGATCTTTGCCTTTTGTGTCTCCAGCTGGTGAGGAGGGAGAGGAAGTGGCACATGATTTTAGTGGGAGTACTAAACTGGAGAATATAATTCCAAAACCACAAAAATGTAACAGGAATAATTACAACTAAATTAGAAAAATTACTTATTTTCTGGCCCAGTCTAGATCATTTTGTTCTAGAAAGGCCCTCCCTCTTCCTGAACTAGGCTTTCATTGAAAATATAGTAGGTTTCAGAATGTGCTTCTGTTCTTAGATCAGATTACATCTACACTTTTAGAAAACAAATTACAGTCCACACATTCGATAATTTGTCTATAATTTGTTCTGGAAAGGTACGAAAAGGAGTTCTAGTATTTCAAAAAGTGCACTGTACATCCCACAACACACGGCTGAAGCAGTAAGATAGTGAGTAGCATGGAACAGCTAAGAAAGTCAGAGAAGAGTGTAAAACCATGAAATACATAATTTAAGGGTACACATCATCAAACCATAAACAATGTAACTCTTTTATCTCCCTAGTTCTTCTATTCCCATATAGAATGTCAGAGAAGCATCTAACACTACAGATTGCACAGGTAGTAGCCCCAGTGGATTTCAAAACTCCGGAGATCTTAATGGCACAGGGTTTCCTGCTTGTTCTCTGCCACTCGTGACACTGCAAAACACTTTGCAAGCTTTCACAGAACCCACACAGATGTAATGGCTTTCATGAGATGCTGTCTCTGCTCTGCAATTTCCCTGTTACTGTCTGTACTTTCAGCTTTCCAAAACCCACAAATAATGCTATTGAAGACCTCAGCTACATTGCTATTTATACCTTTCCTCTAGTCCAGGTTCAAGCCAAAGTAGATTCACAAATTAATTGCAGAAATATCACTAATTGAAGCACAGCTTTCCTATACCCAATAACTTCTCTTTTGAAATCCTGCTTTTTCGTTTGACCACACAGCCTGACGCTCTGGTAAATTCAAAGAAACTTGGATAAGGAGTCAAAACTGAAGAAGCAGAGTCAGTAAGATGACCGATTGGACTGCTGGGAATTAAACAGTTACATAAATTTATTGTTGCTTTAGTCCCTGTCAACTTGTAGACTTCATGATCTCTGCCAAAACCCCTGCCTTTCAATGTATATTAGAGAACCATAGTTTAGGTTGGGAAACAGAACGAAATCATAAACATTATCACAACTAGAGTCTCAGTGAATGAACTCCACCTTAGCATTAGATATTTAGTTTCTCTAATGCTTCATTTATAATTCCTAATGCATGCATTATTATATGAGCAATAACTAATAACTAATATAGATGCTCATCTATACAATTTTCTTTTAATCAAGATCTTGTAAATATGGTGTTTGCGACTCACTTTTACTTCAATTTTTTCATTCATATACACACCATTAAAACCTGCACTAAAATTTCTTTTGGAAATAATAGTTGCATTGATACTTTGGTAAAATGCAACAGGGGAGCTGTCCAGGAGTTTATTGTTGCAGGCTTTCCATATGAATCCTTCTTTCTTACACCTTTTGTTATTAACTAGTTATATGCAAACAGCACATCTAAAGAGCAATCATAAACTGTTTAATGACAATCAAAGAACACCTTCTCTGCCACCTAGATTTAAGATGCGTGAAGATGACTCTCTATATTGTGCAAGTATAAGCATGTTACCACTGGTCTGCATCTGGTTGATGGCACCAGCATGCAACTTTTTATATTGTGATGGAAACCTTTATCTCTTGAAAATTCTGGTACTAGAAGAAGTAGCAACATTGATGCATTATTTTGAAAGTACACTAAAACAGAGATGTTTTGGAAACAGTGTGAGGCCTTTAGCATTGCATTCAAGACCATGAGGAACTGGAGGAGTGGCTTTCAGCACATTTCTAAGAGGTAAAGAAGGATGATACAAAACTGAGGGAACAATTTTTTTTTTAAATAAGGAGACAGCTATTATGAAAGTGACTGAATAGTCAATAAGCTCACGAAGTTGTAATGGCTTGCATTCTGACTAATGATGAATCAGCAGTATCTTTTGAAACACTGCTGGTACAATCGTTAACTCTTTGAGCAGAAACAAACGAAAAATTAAGGTCCACACACAATAAGTTGTCTTTTACTTTGCATAATGTGGAAGAAAAGCTGACAAAAGAGATATTTTGGGATGATGAGATAACAGAACACTTAGCTAAGTTACACCTTCCTAGCAGTTGCAAGCTGAGATGATGGAATATAGTAGGTAGTTCTAACACATGAATTTAGTTTGTAGGTTTGATTTTACTTCATTAGTATTATTGGAAATGTTTATTGGAGTTGTTTCTAAAAGCTGTAAATATGGCTTTTTATACTGCCTATAAAAGTCTAGTATCAGATGCAAAATCTACCAATGAATATTCTACAAAGCAATAAAACAGTGATAGGTCATGCATTAGAAAAGTATTATAATTAGTCTTAAAATTTCCAAACAAAAAATTATATTATTCTAAAGAATAGAGAAAACCAATTCTGGTGTACAAGAAAGATAAATTTTTTCCCCATTATTTAACATACTAAACGCTAAGATTAAATTTCAATGCAAATCTGTTCAGGGGCAGAAATGGACACAGCATTTTGCTGATCAGTGGTGGTGTTGGACCATGACAAAGCATTGTACTGCTCATGTTTTAAAAGTATTTTTCTCCTCCCTTCCTTATTATGTCAAAAAAAAGAAATCAGAAAAAAAGAGACTTGCAGTAACTATTTATATAGTATCGCCCATAAAGGTAACAAATCTTCAGCTACCAAGAAATAAAAGAAGCTAATAGATACTTTGTTTCCCTTTTTAACTAACAGAAGTTACCATAAAAAGTACACTACCACTAGCTCATGGTTACTATGTAAAATGCTTTTTGAGTACTACAAAGCAATGTTTTAACATGTTTGAAGATTTGTTCTTAGTATTAGAGATAAAAAAGGTAAAATTTATTTTCTTCAAATATATGTAAAAAAGACTTAATAAAACCTATTGCTGACCTTTACCTGATTTATGGCATATATTTGGCTTAATGGAAATAAAAAAGAGAAATTAAACAGTACAAAAAAAAAAAAGAAATTAAGTCAAGTAATTATTAAACAGGATTGAAAACCAAAGTATTCTTCTTGCAATCTGTGCTTCAGTTGACCCTGAAACCCACATGATGGTGTTTCAGGCATGTGCTGAAAGAACAACTACTGTGTCTTTCTACAGTGAGACAACCTTTGCCTAAAATCTGTCCCTTCTAGCAAAAACAGGTGAGCAGTGCTAAAAGTTGTGTATGATTTCACTTTATTGCCGCTGCATAAATACTATGCTTGGATAATTAAAAAAGATGCTCTAAATCACAGTAGGGCATCTCTGCTTTTTTTCTACATTAATAGGTAAGGTTCTCTTAACCAGCATGATTAAAGGGCTTTGTAGTAACAGGTACAGTACTGAAAGTATTGCAAGAACAAAAAACATTCACCATGCAATGATGTTCTTTAATGCTTCAATAATTTTATTAGAGTTTGGATAACAAAAAAAATTTAAAATGTTTCTTTGATAGCCAATTTTACAATGAAAATGTTTGTTTGCCTAATTTCATAACAAAATTCTATATATGCAACATGCCCTCTTTGTTAGAATTCTTACCTGTAGATTGCATTTGTTCAGCTGGTCTCTTTGAGCTAACCTATGGATAACAGTCTGTAAAACAGGATATAGTCAACCTATACACCAGATACCGGTCAACCTACTCAATAAATACTACATAAAACTCCCCAAATAACAACTTTTATTAAACATCACTTAAGCACAACATTCAACATAACAATCTATTTATATTTGCCTTTTTAATATTTGGATGGTAAAATTACAAAATAGAGGATTAGAGACTCAAAAGGAATAAAATATGGCAATTTTTTCTTCAATTTTTTCCTTTTATTGCCTATTTGTTGTTATGTGTTGCTATGAAAGGACATCGTTCCTAGATAAGACATTAAACACTAAGTGGTTTCATGCAAACTTTGGATTCCTCTTCCAGGTCACCTATAATTTAAAGATATGGCAGTAGGTGCAAGAGTGTATTATTATTATTGCTATATTTAGTTATCACCTAGTGTTACAACATTATTAAAAGATGTTACAAAACAGTCTTTAGGAGAGACCGTCTTTGGGATTACCGTTACTCCATCTGCACATTGCTACATAATGTATAGCACCTACGTACAACCTAATAATTTGAACAAGCACACTTCTTATGTGTAATATACATGAAAAGTCAACAACAAACTTATTTTTTAAATGCCTGGGGGTTATAGCATCGCAGATAAAAGATGCAGCATTTGAAGCTGCACAGATTTAAGCAGCATGAATGTTCTATTTGCTGATTTTCTGTTTAAAAATTGCATACCTTGAGTATGGAAACATTCTAATTCTTTTGCTACTAAGAACATACAGTACTTCATGTAAACAAGCTCCTACAAAAGTACTTACACACCATCATCTGCATCACTGTCACTTACCAAGATAATAGATCCTAACTCAGAGTAATTAGTTGGGTTTTTTCTACATATGAAATAGTGGTTTTAATTACTAATTTAGCATTCTTATCAGGATTAGATATTTGACAATATAGAACCAAAAGGAGTGCATTACCTCCATTTTTGACTTATTATAAAAAACATTCATATGAATCAACAAAATACCAACTCTATGATATGATTGGTTTGAAAAAATAAGAGGAAAGTCACAGAAACACTGTAACTCAATTTTGTTGAACATTTGCTCCTATTTATCTCATATATTATACCAAGATTTCAAGTAGTTCACTGTGTCTTCTACACAGCCATGTCAACAAATTACCATTACCAAATTATAATTTAACTAATTTAACTAGATATAGTAAATATAGTATTATTAAACATTGCAGGTTCAAAGGTAGCATTACTATTTCAAAACGTTTTAAACTACCTACTTTATTAGCTCAGTACTATAATGAAAGATACAGTCAATAATAAACATTTTATGCTAAGAAAGCATTAACTGTTACTTACCACTGCAAAAAACATATGTTTTATAATGGCAATTTTCATTTTAGTAAGTTGCATTTTAGACATGACTTGGTCTGTTTCTTGTGCAGACAGCAAATAGTTCATTTGGATATCTTCAGTATTTTGTATTTCATTCTGTGCAGAGCAAAAAAAAAACAAACAACTTTCTTTGTTTCAAAGCTAATCATCTAACTGACTCCTACGTGCTAAGTCTATCTTTATGTTGTATTCTAAACCCTCTATGCCTATGTATATTTCTACAATTGTTTAAGGCATGTACCAGATAAACAGTGGGGGGTTTGGAAACAAACCACTGATGCTGTAGGAAGCAGTAGCATAAGAACTATCATTGTAAGCTTCCCCATATTTATTTTTCCTAACTGACTTTTAACTCAGTCACAATCCCTGTGGCTGAAGCAAGAGCTATGTTTCCACAATGGATTCTCTTTCAGAACTTTTAAAAAACTAAAACCAGAAGATAATTTTGTTAGTAAAAAATAGCTACAAAAATATTTAAAATTTAGTTCATGGATTAAGAACAAGACATTTCAGTAAGAGTTTCAACGTACACTTTTCTTCAAAGATACAGAGATTAGCTATACAACACCATTTTATTTTAAGGTAAGTTAAACCAGACTGCTCTTGCAGTGTGATGAGTTAAGATACATGTGAAGTGTTCCCTTGGTCATTGAATGATGGCCATTTTTTATTGTGAGCAGGTGTGGAAGGCTTGGTGTAACTTGCCTTCTAATTCAAACATCTAAATCCAATGGACAAATTGAGTATGGGAAACATGGGAAACAACAGTATGCAAAAAACACATTAGTGCATGCAATGACAAGATGCAACCAGTTTATACTTCTGAGTTTTAAAAATAAAGTTTCAAAAGTTACATGTCTCATCTTATTTTCAGATTTTCCCTTAAATGTATAGTTCAAAATAAATGTATTTGGCATGTGCATAACTGTATTTTTAATCAAACACTGAGCTGGTTGCACATTTAGAAGATGAAGTATTTTTGGTAAAGAGTCTAAAAAGAGTCTCTTTTGATGAGCCAGGGATAACTGAACTCTGATGCATTAACTATTCTTTACTTCTTACAAAACTTTCTGCACATGATTTTCAATGTGCTCATAAAAATAGTTACATTCAAACAATTTATGTACAATCATGGCAAAAATTTATGAACTCCAGCATGCATCCAACAAAGCATTTAAAGTCCCTGAGACTAGCTCCTTAAAATCATGCAAGTGTTCTAATGTCCTAAACCAATAAATTTGACACCTTGAAGAATCAAATCATCAATGACAATCCCACAGCATATTTTAACAGTTGATACTAGGCTGACATAATAAGAATAGATACTGAAATACAAACATGAAGCAAAGACTTGGTTAAAAAAATTCACACTGAGAACGGTCTGAACATAAGTGCAGTTCCACTGAAAAAAAGAATATAATAATGCTATTTTGCTGAATTCATCATCTGGACACATATATGGATGGGGGGGAAGAGGATTTATATTTGCTAGAAGTAGCAGTCAAATAGTATGAATACAAATTTACAAAGCTGGAACAATCTAATGAATTATATGCCAAGTACTTCTGGGACAAAGAGAAAAGAGCATGTCCATTAATATTCTTTGATAAAGCCTAATACATTTGGACAAGTGCTGCTATTTGATTGCCTATGTCTTATTCTTTTCCTTTTAAGAGACTAGGAGGCTTAGCAGTTTTCTCAGTTCTTCAGATTCACTTAAATAGAAAACCAATGTTCTCTTGGCCTGTGAGGTGAGTTATTTTTATGAAATCTGGGAAAAAGAAGTTATGTGCAAGTTAATGTACTGGTTAAGATGGAAAGCTGTTATCAGACATGAGGGGAATTCAGGGTACATAGCAAGAAACACTTGATTTTGATAGAGATCAATAAAAAGTGAAGTAGCCATAAAAACTTGACACTCATTCATGTATTAATGTACATGTCTATCTTAGCTGAAAGATTTAAATGAGAACAGTTTCCCTGAACAAGTTTCACTAAGAGAGCAAGCGCTAGAGTAAGAGCCCACACTGATGTGTTTTATTCAGGATATATATATTAAGACCTTCCAAACTTCTTCTCGCTCTTCTGTAACAGCTTTACTAGAGGGAGCACAAAGGGTTTTGATCTGAAGAATCCAAAGGGTTTTCAAACATAGTTTTAGCTCCTACTTGGTTGCAAAGGTAGTATTTTCAATTAGCAGTTGAATAAAGTCACCCCAGAGACTTTTTAGTCCCTTTTAGTCTGAGGAACAGACTAGAAAGGAGGAACATACTAAAAGAATACTCTGAGGCCTTTGAGTAGTTTCAGATCAAAATACTAAGAAGTTCTGAACGATGCACCTGGTAAGCAAACAACTATGAATCATTGGGATCTCTCTTAAAGGAAATAGTAACAAAAAATTCTAGTGAATTCTGCAATGCCCCAAGACCATGTCCAGATGGCATTCTGTTAGTGTTTCATCACCCTCACAGTAAAACAAACATGTGGTTCCTGACTTTCAGACAGTGCCCCTGGTGCTTCTGTTTGTACTCATTGCCTCCTGTCCTGTCACAGGGCACCACAGACAACAGCCTGGCTCTGATTACTTTGCACCCTCCCTTCAGGTATTTGTATGCATTCACGAGCCCTCATACCTCTTGGATACACAATCCCCAAATCAGAAAGTTGTCTAACTTTTAATCAAATTACAAAACTTCTCTATTATTAACACTGCATTGTTTACAGTAACCAGTAAATTAATTCACTCACCTCAAAAAGGTAATGTCCTAGATATTGCAAAGGGTAGTACCAAGCTTCTGAGAGACATTTTTTGTTTTGCATAGGACAAATGTCATTATCAACGAATATATGAGTTATACTGTGCTCTGCATTATGAGATGAACATACGGTTGCCTTTCCAGCTCGAAGAACTCTAAATAAACATAATTGGAAAGACGTATTTACTGCATTATATTAATACTGCCCCTAAAGCTACAATATAATTCACAACTGTAATATGATACTTTCATAATACAAATAACATGTTTCCATAACACATTTACAGCATTGGTGCTGTCCAATATCATATATAGAGAAGAGATTTGTTTGTCTTTGGGACACCATTAAACAGAATTTTCACAGGGACAATTTCCAGAGCTGTACTACTGCAAGTACTCCCATGTTTTAGAGAAAATGTCAGAAAAAAAAAAGGCTGGAAAAAATAAGGTCTCGTGACATTCTGGATATATGTTTTATTTTTCATAATCCAGCTGTGTAAAAGAAAAGGCTGCTGGTCTCGTGCACTTACCCATCCATCAGCTAGGCTCTAAAAGCAGGACGAGCATAGAAAGAGGAAAAAAAGGCACAGTATTGTTAAATATTAGAGAAAAATCGGTCTTTCCCCAAAGGTACAGTGGCCCTTATGACTGAAAAGAGTATTTGCTGAAGACAAAAAATATCTACCTGTCAGTTTTTTTCTTACTAAGTAAAAGGATTCCCATGTCGAGTATATGGGAAACAGTCTGGAAAAAAAGAGACATCTTCCACAAAACTGCTTGTTCACCTCTCTTGCTGATGTAGTCCCTGTAAAAGGTTATTTCTATTGCAAACAGACAGCTGTGCAAGACACCATTTCAACAGTATTATTGTGAAGATCTGCATAAGCAGTTTTTATGGGAAAAGAAGCAGCGTTTTTCACAAGTGTGGCAGGACATAATAAACTCTTCCACTCAGCCAGGAAAACAGCATACTTAGAATGCATTCAGTTGGCAAAATCAGAAGATGGTAACTTCAGCTACATCTTGCTTCATCTCTGTGAACTACAAAGAGACAGGCACCTGTGATGTAGCATACAGTCCCATACTATTATTCAACAAACTGCACTTCCCTTGTTGCCTGTGCCTCTGTGCCACACCCAGACCTGAGCACTCCTAACTAACTGGGATTTCAACAGAGAGCAGGACAGTTTTTGATTGAACAGAAAGCTCTAAAACAGTGTCAGAAGGTGTCACCAGTGACAGATGCAAACACTATTTAAATATGCCCTACTTGTACTTGCATGCAGTATTTAAACGAATGAATCCAAATGTGTAAGAAGAGTATGGAAAAGAAAAACACAGTCCCAGAATTCCTGCACTTCAATCGTTTCCCTTTCCTCTTCTTTTCATTTCTACTTTTGTCCTTCCCTTCCAAAACATATGTATTTACAACATATCAGAAATACCTGATAAGTGCAAATCAGATCTTAAGAAGTACAAGAAGCTGTTACACAGATGTGACACAAAGACCGATCAGGTAGTAACAGTGTGGCCCAGACTCATAAGACACAGTCTCGGGTCACCCAGCCAAGTAAAATAAGGTAAGGTATCCTATTCCAGTTACTATTTGCATCTAACACCCACACAAAATAAACACTCATAAAAACTGTAAGCCTGTATTTCTTGCCTCATGAAAAAAGTTTCTCTTAGCAACTTACTTGATAAAAACACACAAATGCATGTTATTTTTGACACTAGACGAAAAGAAAGCAAAAAAAGCAGTGATTTTACAGATTTAAAGTCATTATAAAAATATGGAAATATATTAATGAAAATAATTCAGAGTTTGGAGAGCTGAGGTTATTGTGGGCCAAATTAACTGGAATGAAAGAACAAAAACATGCTCAACCATACAATAAGTGCTCCATTGTGCAGTACTTAAGCTTTAAGACATATACTCCTACCTTCTAATAGATGCCATTCGTTTATCACCTTCCTTAACAGGGAGGACAACTTTCCATCTGTGGAAGGCCCCTGGAGCACTAGAGGATGTCAGTTCTTCGCGCCATCTTTTAGGTGCAGATTGCATTTGAGGTGAATAATGGGTGTCTTTTTCAATTTCATATCCCCATTCGTACGTTGTTTCATCAAGCCATCTGCCACTTTCAGCACTATTAATTATGTACTCCTTAGTTAGTACCCACTTTCCTAAAAAGCAAATGAACTGTCAACCACAAGAGATTTTTTTTGAGCAGACAAATGACAATCAGTTGAAGAACTACTATAAAATTAACTTAAACCTATCTTGTGCAAATAAAAGCTGAAATTATAAGTACCAATTTAAAAACTTCTTCCTGTTACAAGAGTTCTCCACTTCAGACTTTAGAATCAAAATTCTCACAATGCCACTGAAATGATCATTCTGTTTTCTTTTAACGATGAAGTGCCTTTTTACCCTTCTTAGGTAAAATAATTGTCTATCTCCTCAAAAATCTCCACATACATCTTTTCAGCTTCCCAGATTTTCTTCTTATGAATTTCACAGAACCCTGGCAAACACTTTATTTTTAATACCATTTGACACTTACACAAATGTACTAAAACAAAAAAATATTTTACTCCCAATGATTTAAAAGAAGAATTAAACTTTTAGCATGTAAGCTCTTTCTCTTATATATTCTCAAAATTACTGGCACTGCTAGTGTAGTGAATATCAATATTAGGGGGACACAGTTTTAGACTTTTTTCTTTCCCCTTTCTTCTTTTCACATCCTTTTCTCTCATCCCTTGGCTCCACCTCCTCCGCCTCTCCTCTTTCATCTTCCACATGTATGCTTTTGATACAGTATGTAATGATCTTTCGCTTTTCCCTGTCTCTCTCTTCTTACAGGTTCAGGTCAAGAGCAGTGGTTAGTATCCTACTCCTGTATTGGAACACTACCTACAGAAGACACTGTAAGAGAAATTGACTTGAACTGTGCGAACCTAATTGGTTTCACAGAACAGCAGTGTTGACTGGCAAAATGTCTCCATGCAAGAGCACAGATGGTACTTTTACAAAACCTAGCATAGGTATCAGTAGACTTATGACTGGAAAAGGTACGTTGTGCACAACCTGTGTGTTAAAACCACTTCCACTTGAAGTTTCCACGTCAAAACTTCTGTCAGCACGACAACTGGCATCCTTTAGTATTACTGTTCAAACCTACAGAACCCTAAATGTGTTTAAACATTATCTTTCTTCATTATTTGCAGTAGGAATGAATACACTGTCTCTGCTATCAACAATTGTGCAAAAGTACCTCTTCAGGATTAAAAACTGCTAGATATTATTGGGAAAGATTTGTAAGTAGAGAAACATGATAGAGTTTTGTATTGGCATGTGACCACTACATGTACCACTTCCACTCTGTTCAAGAAAACATCTCCACATGTTTTAAATTCCAAAAAGTAAGATAACATTAACTCAAAGGTTTAGAATTTTTAAAATGAAGTGCTATGCCAGAAATGTATAGGCATTGTAATATTGTTTCTCTCATGGAAACTTTTTGTCATTTCCTTTTTGATAAGAGTGAGAAAAATTTTACATTTGTACAAGGTATCATCTGTATATATATATACACCCCTACATACAAGCATAAAATCAAGAAATTTACATATATCTTTAAACCCAAATACATGTTTAATTATTTATATTATCTCTTAATTTAAGATTATTCATTCTAAAAACTACTTTAACAGTATGTTATAATACCATATAGGGAAAATAAAGATCATGTTAAAATCGGTATTGTGACATTTCATAACTACAAGATAGTTTAAAGTCATCACAGAATCCTCACCTGTTATCAGTCTATAATGAAATATAATATATATATAATATATAATGAAATAATAATATAATATAATATATATTAATAATACAATATGTATTAATAATAATATAATATAATATATATATAATATATAATGAAATGAAAATCAGTCTATAATGAAATCTCAAAATACAGAATTCTCATTCTGAAAGCATTTTAGTTGCTTATGTATGGGACTGCAGCATCAGGCCTCAGTTAAAGGGCAAGCAAGAGGAAAGATCAGAGGCTTGTGTCAGAACAGCAGAATTTTTTCTTGCTGAATAAACAGGAAATTAGAGACTGAGCTTTATCAGTGAATGTTGAGTATAAATTTGGTGTCAAAAATCCACTCTGACTATGGGTGTCCATACTCTCCCTGCCCTCTTTTAAGCAATCCATTTTTAAGTGTCCATGTAATTTGCTTATGACTGCAAGATCTAATATACAACATTGCTTTCTGTTTGGTAACAGGTGCAGATCCAACAAAGCAAGAGAGCAGGAACACAATTTAGGGAAAAAATCAAAACAGAAAGAGTAAATCATAACTTAAAACATAATACTACGTTACAAATCGAGGTTAATGCAAGAAGAATGAGGATTTTTAAGACAGTTCACTCACAAAATGAAAACAGATAAACCTTTTAAGGCTCCTTTCCAGACCCAGCTGCAATGCTATGAAATTTAACAGCAAACCTTTTACTCACCAGCAGCACAGGCAGCTAAGATCTTTTCACTCTTGCACAGCTTTTTTGCTACAAGGTGTGTACAATTTCTGTATTTCTAACAAAACAAAAACAAAACAAAACTCTTGTATCACTGGAAACAGTTTGAATTCCTTGTCTATTTATACACAACTAAACTACAGCACAGTCATTTCTTTTAACGCTTGCATTTCTACTTTCTGCTCTAACCCTCTTTTCTGTACTTTAGTGAACAATACCTTACTATCTATAAAAACACAGTTCAGTTTAAACAGCCATTTGAGCAGGGCCTTTTTCTCTCTTTTTTTAAATCCAGTTATTTGGATTATCCGTTTCTGGCTGCCGCTTGCCACCTGTTGAAAGAAAGAACGAAAAGGAAATGTTAACACACAAAACATATACTATTGCTTCCAAGGTCTGACTAGTATTTCCTACTTCTTTTCCATTAAAATGGGAAGACACACCGAGAAAAAAGAAAGCTGCCTGCCTGATGCAGTACACCATATTTTAAGCTCTCACTGCCTGCCACTGTTAACAAATCTGAAAGGCAGTAACGGGTAGGCCTGAGACGCCCAAACTGCGGCCTGCAATGGGCCGAGCCCCGCGGGTCTGGCATCTTGGCTCTGCACCGGGACTCCCGTAGGCTCCGCCATTCAAACCCTTGCTCCGCTGCTGCGGGGGCCCCGAAGGTGCGGGGAGGTTCTTCACCGCCCGCCGTGGGGGGAAACCCACCGCCCCCTCTCTCACGAAAGCGCCACCGAGGTGCGGCGGGCTGGCGACGCTTCCGGGCAAGATCTGAGGAGCGAGCCCCCATCGCTGCGGCGGGGAAGCCCCGCGGCGATCACGTACACAGGCCATGGGCGTGGGGAGCGGGCGCTGTGCTGGAGGAGCCCTACAGCCCCTCGACCCGGCCCGGACCTCGCTGGGCGCCGCGCCCCGCGTTCAAACCCCGGCGCGATCTCGCCTTCCCCCGCCCCGCCCCCGGATGTGGCGGAGCGGCCGTTCCGGGACGTTGTTACGGACGCTCCGCGGTCGCCGGGGCTGTCGGCGCGGAGCCGCTGGGTAAGTGGCTCCGGCGGGGCTGCCTTTCCCCTCCACTTACCGTGCGACCCGAGCGGGACAGGGGTGGGATCAGCTGCAGAGCTCCGCAGAGCTCTGGGGTTTCCCGCGGCCGCCTTCTCTCCTCCGCGGCCTGGCCGGGTGCTGCGCAGTTCCCAGGCTCCTCGGGCGGCCGAGGCGCCGGTGGGTGCCCGCCCCTGCAGCGGGAAGGCGGCGCTGGTGTCCCTCTGGGGCGGCCCTGGTGGCGCGGCGCTGCGGGCCCGCCTTCGCACCTCACCGCGGAGCGGGAAGCGACGGTCTGCCCTCAGACCGAGAGGAGGGGGTCCCCCCAGGGCTGAAGGAGGCGGGGACACACTGGGGGCGAGTGGCAGAGGGCGAGCTGGGAAACGCGCCGGCGCTGCCTCGGAGTCTGAAAATCGCTGTTGCTCGGCGGAATTAAAATTGTGGAAGGCGGTCTGATAGGGGTGTGCTGGATGACGGAGGAGACCTCGCAGAGTAGAGAAAGCTGACAGATGAACCGTGCGGAATTCTGTCCAGATGCAAGCTGAAGTGTTTCTTCTGGAACAGGCTGGCTATGAGAGTCAGGAAAGGGGCCAGGGATTTCTGAGCTTCGATATTATTTTCTCAGTATCTCGGAGAAACTTTCAAAGTGCCTTGTGCCTTATGATGGTTGGTCTTCAGGGAAAATGACCAGATATTGCTACAGTCGTATCAAACTACGTACCAGGATTTCTGTCACGTTAGTGAAGGGATTCCTGCCTCACTGAGAGAGTGGGTGCAGACTCTTCATTATGAGAGTCAGGGTTTGATTTTTTAAAATTACAAAGCAATACGAAGAGCTCAAATTAATATTCAGCTTGTATTTCAAGCTCTCAGTATAGAATTTAGAAATGTAGAAATGCCAAGATGGTGATTGTTTGTCAGACTTTGTTTTGGTGTTCACACTTTATTTTGGTCTTTTCTGTGTTTGAGAGATGACTGACTATTCCTGTGTCATGTAATGCAGTGAATGGATAGTGCACAAGAAATCTGTCAGTGCTTTGTAGAGAATAAAAGTAGCTTTTTAGATCACTTTTATTCCTCTTCTGCAATTTGAGACTAGAAGACACACATCCAAATTCAAATGGAATCAGGAAGAAACTTGCCTTAAAGCAAAACTTTCACAACTACTGAGTTTTTGTCACTGCAGCTTAAATCAATAGGTGCAATGCTTTGAACTCACCATTGCAAAAAGAAATAGGTACATAGGTATTCCTTTGGAAAGAAAAGCCAAAGCCACCGAACTGCAGACATGTAAAATTTGGCAGCAGTTTGGACACTTGATTTTAAATCTGAGTTTCCCAAATATCACAACAGAAGAACAGTTTTTCCAAGCCTCAGATGAGCCCTGTGTTGCTGTTTATGAGGTATTCTGGTATCCTGAATGCTTACTGAAGTTTTTCCTATCTTTTTTTCTTTAACATTGCAGTTATATTTTTGTATGCAAGCATGAAGAAATAATCATCAACAACCTTTGTCATTAGTTTATTTGTATAAATGACACTGAAAGAAAATCTTAAGTATTCAGAGTTAAATGACTACACTTATCGCTTGCATTTCTTGGTTGACAGTGAAGATTAGTTGCATTTTCTATTTGGTACCTGTTGCATCTTTATACCTTCACTATTGGTTTGTCAGGACTGTAAAGGCTGTTAATTTAATTCTTGTAAACTTTATTTTAAACAGTTTAATTCTTGCTAACTAGGACTAGCTACTAATCATTACTGAACCGAAAACTATTATTTTTTTGCCACAGGACTGTGTTAGACACACAGTCAGGGTCACACATAGGGTCAGAACCACCTTGTGGGGACTGCGTGTGTGTGTGTGTGTGGAGGGGGAAGGGATGGGTCAAACTTCACAGAGGCGAGGTGGGGTTGTATCCCTATGGCAGGCACACCACACCTCCTGGAGCCCCTAACCCAGCCTCAGACTGGCAGGAACAGTGAGAACACTGCCCCTCACCCTGGCCTGGACCCCCAGAGTGGCTGGTGGGTCAGAGACCCCACCTGGAGGGTTTGGCCATAGAGACCAGAGCAGATAAACGCACAGGCATGTGTTTGCCTTGTGTTGCAGCCCTGCCACTTGGACTTGTGAGAGCTGGTCTTCTACAAGGTTCCAGTGGTAGCTGTCTCTTTCTCTTTCTCCTACTCTCTTCCTTCTCCCTCTGCTTCTCTTTCTTTGCTCCTTTCTTGATGTTTTGGGTGGCTTGGAGCTGGAGGGATTGGATTCCATGTGGAGGGATTGGATTCTGTGTTGTGGAATAGTATTTGCTGGGTCAGTATGGCACTGGAACATTTTTGTCTAGCTTGTGTGGTGCACTTTTAAACTTTTTGCGAAGTTCTTTTATTTTCTCCCCTAAATGAAAAAAGATAGTTCTTGGGAACAAGTCCGTGGGTTTTTCTCTTAATGCTATTTTCAGGTATTAAAGAATCCTATATATATATATTTATAAAAGCAAAACTCTTGGCTAAGCCCACAAGCCTGCAGCTCCAGGACTGGAGTGTTACAGACTGGAGGAGTCTTCAGCATATAATCCTGTAAACTAACTCCTAGTGAAGAAGTTGCATAAAATTGTGAAGCTGTGTCGGGGGAGGTTTAGGTTAGACACGAAGAAAAGGTTCTTTCCCCAGAGGTGGTTGGGCACCGGAACAGGCTCCTCAGGGAAGTGGTCACAGCACCAAACCTGACAGAATTCAAGAAGTGTTTGGACGCTTTCAGGCACATGGTGTGACTCTTGGGGTTGGTACTGTGGAAGGCCAGGAGTTGGACTTGATGATCCTTGCAGATCCCTTCAAACTCAGGATATTCTATGATTCTGTGATGACGACCATTTGTTACCTGTAAGAATTAGGTATTTTTTCTTTGTCTCTGACACAAGAGTGTGGAATCAAAATAACTGAGGCCTCAAGCATTTTGTATCTATTTTCACTTTAAAATACATTTTTACTAAAGTGTAGCTGTAAGAAATTAAGTTTTTAAGCTGCATTTTAGGGTTGTCTGGTAAGTTTAGATTTCACTTACTCTCTGATTCTATTAATTTTTTCATAAAAAGCCTAAAATATTTTCTTCTTTACGGTCCTTGTTGTGATCTCATTATAGCAGCTAACTATCTCTTAATATTATGTTGCATAGGTTCTAGGGAGTAGGCTTTTTAACTGATGTACTTTTAAGTACCTCTAGGTTTGTTCCTTTAATGCGTTTGTCAAATATATGATTCAATTGCTCAGTATCATACACTGTATTTAAGAGTCTGTCTCTGGGTTTTAGATGGTATCCACTTCTACACATTCTCTTCTACACTGCATATGACATCTTGTAAATTGAGAAGTGATTTTCAGTGCTACACAAATTATATTTCACTTATAAAACTTCCAATTGCATTTTAAGGACTATCAAAATGGCTGTACAGCTCTCATGTCCTCAGTTCATTAAGAAGCCAAATCAGAGAAATAAATATTCCTTTTACTCTTTCACAAAAAGAGTTTACTTCTAGTGTATCAGGTTCCCATCTCTTTCAGGCTTTCTTTCTTAATTTAATTACCTAGAGAGACAAAAGAGAAATTTCACTATCATTGCACTGTTCTAGCTTTCTACCTTAGATTCTTTGTTTCCTATATATTCTAGACATAATTGTATTACCATTATGTCTTTTGCCTTGAAATTTCACTTCTTACAATTCCCAGGGATAGCTAGTTTACTTCACGTAATATGTGCAGTTACCTTTCTCCAGGCCTCATTGGTGCTGCTGCTGTTAATGGGATCATTATTGATCCTTGATCCTTGTCTGTTAATTTCACAGCCTTCTTTCTGCAAGCCTCTTTTTTGTTTTGTTTTGTTTTGTGGGTTTTTTTGGTTTGGTTTTTTTTTGTTTGTTTGTTTGTTTTTGGTTGGTTGGTGTTTTTTTTGGTTTTTTTTTTTTTTGGTTTTGTTTGTTTTGGGTTTTTTGTTTTGTTTTGGGTTGGGGAGTTTTTGTGTGTGTGTGTGCATGCATGTGTTTTCTGTCTCTCACAAAACTTTTGACTTCCTGTCTTGAAACTTTTATGTAATTACTTGCAGCAATTGTGACAGTGATAGTCCATGCATAAGCATCTCTTCCATTGTGAAATATAGTCTGTCAGAAGATATTTTGCATTATGTGCTTAAAATATTTTTCATCATGCAAACAAGTTTATCAGTTGACTGATTACAATTTCAGAGTTTAATAAAATTATTCATTGGAGCTTTTTTTCTTCTGTTGTCTAAACATAACATGTATATTTTTAAAAACAGGATCATTTGACAAAACAAAACTCACAATGCCATAGGCAAATTTTGGTGAAACTAGTCATCATTGCTTTGTAAAAAAAAACAACAACCCTGAAACTACACTGAAAAATCAGTCATAAAAACTAAAACGGTATGAAGTGTCTCCACACTGCCTTCATGTGGAGAAAAGTCTAACTTTGTGCCACTTTAAGTCCACTTTGTAGGTCTGTCTTCAGTATGAAGTACTGCCTCTGCCTTTGTTGAAATTGAAGGAATTTAAATTTTCTTCTGTAGTGTTAAGGGATTACAAGAATTAGAAATAATGTAAGTCCACAGAAGCTAGAATATCTTCTTAATAGTAGTAATCATCTTTCTATAAATGTACCTGTAGTTTATTTCATGAATATAGGAAAGGCGGAACAAACATTGTGAAATTTCCTGGCTTTCTTCAAGCCTTACTGATTATATAAACTCTCAGTTATCATAACTTTGTACTTCTGTATGTAACCATTTTTGTTCCAAAGAATGTTTATTTTTCTGATCATTATTAAAGCTCAGCTTGTTTTCTCATCTCCTTGCATTCATCTGCCCTTCTGCCAACTCATATTCCGTTAATGTGGGTCAGGGAATCAATGTTGATGGACAAGTGAAGGGAGCACAGTGTTCAGCAACTTGTTCAACAACTCTTCTGTACATGAGGCCAATCTATATACTTTATGTGTATTAGTTCACTCATTACTGAAATAGTGACTTGTGTGCTTTCAGTCACTCATGACTTGGACTAAGGCTTTGTTTGTTTCTTTCTTTTAAAATACAGGTAGTGAATGGTTTAATTTTGCATTTAAGACTTAACTTTCCTACCACATAAAGTTCACATGAAGTTCAAATTTCTTTTCTTTGCCTGACATGAGTTAGTCCCTCGCTGCTTGGGCCTTCTTAATCTTATTACTGTTCTTCTGCCCTGTCCTAAATCCTCTATACCTGCTTGGAATACTTAATTGACCTAATTCCCACACTGACCTTCTACTATTTTTTCCTACATAGGAGATCCATTTTGATATGATCAGCAATTTTTCATTCGTTGAAGTCCTTTAGCCTTTTTTTTTTTTTTTTGAGAATGCCCGTGAGCTTGTTCGGATTGTGTTTACTGATGATTTTGGTTTTTGAGTGTGTTGGAAAATGCATTTTCATTGCCTTTTGGTTGTTTTTTCTTGTCTATGTAACTGCAGTTAAAATGGCAAATGTAGTTAATGCTAGCAGATACTGTAATTTTTTCTTAATATTTGTATGTTGTTAAATAGCAGTATATATACTATGAATGTTTCAGAATGGTTTTTGCTCTGCAATAACACCTCTCTCTCTGCAGTTTTATTTCTGACTAGGCAACTGCCAACAGCTTGATCGATGCCCAGAATGCAGATAAATATGAACCCTGGCTCACAGACATTAGAAAATTAAATTAGTATAACCAGTGGGGTAATGTGTTGCATGTACACTTTCTTCCTTCTCTGTAGTTCACTGTACTTGAGCTCAGTACAGAGGGTAGGGAAAAGATATAGATGATTGTGGATGGAAGGAGGAAAAAAAATACTAAAAAGAAGGTAGGAGAAAGTGTGATGTAAATTATTATAGGGAAGATAATGAAGGTGCAATGAGTGCAAGAAAGTAGCAAATACCCTACCCTAGGCGTATTTTGTCCATATGTGACTGGAAGATTATATAAAGTTGTGACATACAGCTGTCAGACATAGATTTGTTACTTAAGGTGAGGTTCACAAAATGGATTGGGTTGGGAGAGACCTTAAAGATCACTTAATATCAACCCTCTGTAAACCCCCTTTTAAGTTTTGAAAGGCTACTGTGGGGTTTCCCCAGAGCCTTCTCTTCTCCACGCTGAACAGCCCCGATGTATCCATAGCACAGTGTGATCGTCTTTGTTACCCTCCTCTAGAATTGTTCCAGCAGGTCCACGCCCTTCTTACGCTTGGGGCCCCAGAACTGGACACAGTGCTCCAGGTGGTGTCTCACCACAGCAGAGCAGAAGCTTGAGCAGTTAACAGAGTATCACAGAGGTTCCTTGTCATTGTTTAGTTGTCCCTTAAAGTGAAACCCCTGTTATCAGCAGATCTTGCAAATATCTATTGTATTCTTACCACTTAGTCATCCACCCCTAAGATTTCCAGGCTACCACCGAAGGCAACTTCCTCTGTCTCATGAATTTTGTAGTAGAAGCATTCAGAACTAACATGATTAGTGTGCATTGGTGTGGTTTTGGTTTTTTGTTTTTTTTTTTGTTTTTTTTAATATTATCAGAAATAACTATCTACTAGACTCAAAAAGCAGACAGCATTTACCAAAGAATAAATCTGAAATTGACTGTAATCACAAAAATTAGGTCTTCTTAATGTAGTAATGTATTGCCATAAGAAAGTGGGTTTTTCTTCAGATAGGCGTTTAATGCAAAATAAGTTGAACATCAATAATTTTAATTTTTCTTACTGGACCTTGTTTAAGTTGGATGAACAGGAAATTTTGTATAATGACTGTTTTCCATCACACTTTTGGAGTTTGGTTATTGAGGGCATTACTCTATGATTCAGCTTGGCTTTGGCATACACAGATATGACATATAAAGTTGTCCTCCCATACCACTCTATGATGTGAGGAAAATGTTCCCCCTTGTAAAGAGACAGCAGTGTCTTTTTCTGGTCTGTAGTCCCAAGACCTTTTTGAGGATTGTTGAGTTTCTCCAAGTAGCAGCTGCCTCAAAAATCTGAGGATTGCAGAAAAAATGGCTAGACCCCTTGCAGAGGGCGTGCTTCTGCAGTCACGTATGCACAGAAGAATAAAAAGCTTCCTTTGAAACAATGGCATAAATAAGGACTCTACCTCTTTTCTTCCACTTTCCCAAATGAAGTAATGACATTTATTAGTGTAGAAGGTTTTTGCTGTCAGTGATTTCTCCCATCTGGAGTGCCAGTATTGACAGAAGAGTTGTGTGGTTAGCAATATTATTGCTTATAAAGATCATCAGAAAGGGTTGAAGTAAGAGCAGGACTGAAATCCTTGACTGGGAACACTGAATCCTTCAGGAATTGTTAGTAGGATGAAAGATTTCTTTGGGAAGGCATTATGGGCTTTTCTGTATAAGAGTAAACTCTCTAAGGGTGCCAGTCCTTTTCTTCTCCTTTTCCTGCTTCCCCATTCCCAGCAGCATCTTCAAAAGATTTATTAGTGGAGTTGAATTTAGGTACCCAAAGTCCTACTTCCCAGTTGCTTGGATGTAAACAGAAGCCCCCTTTACAGGGCCTAAGAAATGCCTTTGAAAGAAGAGTAAATAGGATATGAATCTTTTCAGTAATAAGTATGTTCTAAGTGGAATGATTCTGAATTCAGTTCATGAAGGGATTCTGGGCAGAGATAGCCTTTGAGATTTGTCTCCTGGAGTGGGGACGCCACAGTACATTTGTCCATCTTCAGGTCATCTTCCCATGTATTGCTGGTGGAAGGCTTAAACAAAAATGATGTATATATTTCATAAATGAAGTGTAAAGACTGTATGGCAGGAAAGAGAACGAAATGAAAAAAAGGGCATGATGAGGATTAATGAGGAAACTAGTTAGGAGAATTATACGTGTAGCATGTTGGTGATGCATGTTAATTTTCTGAGGTAAATGTTAGATGCTGATTGAAATGTGGTAAATGTGACCCAATGAAAAATAGTCGGGTTTTCTTGTGCAGTTCCCTTCTCTTCTCCCCTCCAACACAAGCACTTCCTCCCTTGTGGTTGTCTCTGATACGCAATATGATTTGTCTTAAGATAAGAACACTGGGTGGGAATCGTCCTAAGGTAAGAACAGGAGGTGGGAATTGCAGGAGGAACTGTCTGGATGCACACATAATTGATGTATTCCAGAGATGGGGGATCTCTGATGATTGTGGTTGACTTTGGTGTCCTGCTGGATAATGGGCAAACTAGTCTCCCAGACTTGAGACAGCTCCCCACACCTCCCAGCAGGGATGCCTACAGGGTACATCAAGACCCAAAAGCAGGGAACACTCACTTTTGATGGGTGAGTATAAAAGCATGAGGATCCAGTGACACATGGCGATAAAATCATAAAGTAGGTCCAGAGGTACTTTAGTTGCTTTGTGGTTGTGCATTCTGTGACATCAAATACTGTAAACCTGTATATTTCTAGCTGAACCTACTGATATTATAACCCTTTATTGTCAATACTGTGTTTAGATACTGTATTAGCAATAAACGTAATTATAGTCATCCACATAATCAATGTCATATTTCTTGCACCTGACCAAGAGTCTTCTCTTTGCTACTCTGCTAAGTTGGCATAGTTAACAGGATGCTCTAATCAGGCATATTGAGGTTTGGCTAGGAACTTTAGAAGGAAATTTGTGTATTCAAACAGAGAAGACTAGAAATTGACAGTGTGTTGTCTCTCATAGAACTTTTACAGTAAATTATTCTGTTGGGTTTTATTCTAAATATTTAGAGTTACTTCCAAATACTGATTTGCTGCAATCTATGAAGGCATAAAGTAGACCTTGATGAATTATTTTTGGAATTGTTTCCATATTTAAGGTACTTATAAGCTGATTTTTTCATAGGAAGACATTCATCTCTTAAATTTTCACACTGTGTTGTATTAGAATGACTTTGTCTTTGCAAGAGACAGTAAAGCATTAATCTGAGACACTTTAGCTACTTAAAAATGTATACGTGTACATGTATCTGTCTAGAAGTATGTAGGATGGTGTAATCTGCTATTCATGGGCTTTTCTGGAAATATTCTTTGCTAATCCAGCTAATTAATTAGAAAATATTTGTACAGGGTATTGATGTACTGAAGTATTACTATGCATTCTATGCAAAAATTTCCTTTTTTTTTTTTTTTGTTGGTTGGTTTTGGCTTTGTTTGTTTTGTTTGTTTGTTTATTTGAGGTTTTTTCCCAGTGAATAGATTTATGTCCCTTTATAAGGGACTAAAAGGAAAATTATGTTATGTAAAAAATCCTTGATTAAGAAACTTTGATTTTTTTTGTTTTCAGTTTCTGTGTGTACAATGTAGTTTAGCATTTTGTTGAATATGTGATTGGTGGAATTTAGTCATACCTTGTGTATGTTTGGTCCTCAAAAGTATGCTTTTTCACTTTACTCTTTAGTGATTCAGTTCTTTCACTGGTTTGGGTTTTAAAGACCACAGTACTTAATTCTTTCTGATCTGAAAATAAGAATTTAAATGTCCTCACAGGCAATGATATTCTAAGATGAAATTTGATCAGGTTTTGACTAGTTATATTTTTTAGCTGTTGGAAGGCTGCTCTGATGGGCTATACTTCAAATACCAGCTTAACTTTATTTATGGACCATTCTATAGACTTTAGTTACTGTACAAATATTGATCTTTACCTAAAAATCCAAGTAATGTAATTCCTTTTATAAATAAATATGTCAGCTAGACTTCAGCTGTCTAATGTGCTTGATCTTCTCTCTTGCAGAATTCAATTCAATATCAAATCCAAGTTATCTGAATAGCAATGTAAAATGCTGCCACAATGTTACTGTGTTGTACTGTGTAATTTCTTCCTCTCTTCATCTTTGAATTTTGTATTTGATAAACCTGAAAGTCCCAGTGTACTGAAAGGCGAGATGGCAGGGAAAACAGCCAGCCTGGCTGAACAGGGAGATTTTAAAGGAAACTAGGGGGGAAAAGAGAGCTTACCGACTACGGAAAAAAGGGCTGGTTACTCATGAACAGTTAAGGAATATAGTTAGGTCATGTAGAAAGAAAATTAGAGAGACAAAGGCACAGTTCGAACTCAGTCTAGCCACTTCTGTTAGGAATAACAAGAAGTGCTTCTACAAATACATCAATAGCAAAAGGAGGGGCAAGGAAAACCGCCATTCTTTGTTGGACATGGGGGGTAACATAGACATCAAAGATGAGGAAAAGACTGAGGTACTTAACACCTCCTTTGCCTCAGTTTTCAACACTAAGACGGGTTGTCCTCAGGAGCTGTCTCTGGAGCTGGTAGACAGAGACAGGAAGCTGCATAGTCTCCTGTAATCCAGGAGGAAACAGTGACCTGCTGAGCCACTTGGATCTTCACAAGTCTATAGGACCAGATAGATCCATCCTAGAGTGATGAGGGAGCTGGTGGAAGAGCTCGCCAAGCCGTTCTTCATCGTTTACCAACAGTCCTGGCTCACTGGGGAGGTCCCAGATGATTGGAAGTTGGCAAATGTCACGCCAATCCACAAAAAGGGCCAGAAGGAGGACCTGGGAAACTATAGGCCTGTCAGCCTGACCTCAGTGCCTGGCAAGGTTATGGAGCAGATCATCCTACAGCACCTACAGGATGGGCAAGGGATCAGACTCAGCCAGCACGGGTTTAGGAGGGGCAGGTCCTGTCAGACAA
>VYXB01005443.1:62464-78429 GCA_013397135.1 Pachyramphus minor
CCATCTTGGGCATAGTGATCACAAAATTATAGAGTTTTTGACTCTGGATGAAGTAAGGAAGGGGGCGAACAAAGTCTCTGTCTTGAACTTCTGAAGGGCAGACTTTGGCCTGTTTAGGACACTGGTTCTGAGAGTCCTTTGGGAAACAGTCCTTAATAACAAAGGGGTCCAGGAAGGCTGGAAAGACAGAAATCTTAAAGGTGCAGGAGCAGGCCATTCCTATGTGCTGAAAACCAAGCCATTGGGGAAGAAGACTGCCCTAGCTGAACAGGGAGATTTTGGTGGAACTTGGGGGGAAAAAAGAGAGTTTATGATATTTGGAAGAAGGGGCAGGCGACTCAGGATGTCATTAGGTCATGTAAAGAGGAGAGGCAAAAGCTCAGCTAGAACACAATCTGGCAACTGCTGTGAAAGATAATAAAAAGTATTTTTATAAATACATTAATGAGAGAAGGAGAATCTCCATCCTTTATTGGACAAGGGGATGAAACATTGTCAGCAAGGATGAGGAAAAGGCTGAGGTACTTAATGCCTTCTTTGCCTCAGTCTTCAACAGAAAGAACTGTCATCCTCAGGGCAGTGAGTCCCTTGATGTGGTAGATATAGGGATGTGGAGCAGAATAGGCCCCCTGCAGTTCAGGACAAAGTAGTTGGTGACAGGCTGTGCCACTTAGATACCCACAAGTCTATAGGGCCAGACGGGATTCACCCAAGGGTACTGAGGGAGTTGGCAAAAGAGCTTGCCAAGCCACTGTCTGTCATTTACCATTAGTCCTGGTTAATGAGGAAGGTCCCAGACAACTGGAGGTTGGCCAATATAACGCACATCTACAAGAAGAGTTGGAAGGAGAAACTGGGGAAATAAAGTCCTGTCAGCGTGACCTCAGTAACCGAGTGGGTTATGGAACAGATTATGTTGAGTGTTATCATGTGACACATACAGAACAACCAGGGAATCAGGCCCAGGCAGCATGGGTTTAAGAAAGGCAGGTTCTGCTTGACCAACCCAATCACCTTTTATGACCAGGTGATGTGCCTGGTAAATTACGGAAAGGCTGTGGATGTGTCTACCTGGACTTCAGTAGAGCCTTTGACACTGTCTCCTGTGACATTCTGCTGGAGAAGCTGGCAGCTCCTAGCTTGGACAGGTGCACTCTCCACTGGATTAAAAACCGGCTGGATGGCCGGGCCCAGAGAGTAGTATCAGATTGCTGCATCCAGTTGGCAGCTGGTCACTAGTGGGATTCCCCAAGGCTCAGTTGTGGGCCCAATCCTGTTATATACCTTAATTATGACGTGGTCAAGTCTGCCCTCCAGAATGTTGCAGATGACACTGAATTGGGCTGGAGGATAAGAAGGCTCTGTAGAAGCATCTGGACAGATTGGATCAATGGGCCAAGGTCAGTTGTATGAGATTCAGTAAGACAGAGTGCTGGTTCCTGCACTTGGATCCCATCAACCCCATTGCAGTGCTACAGGCTGGGGGAAGAGTAGCTAGAAAGCAGCCTAGTAGAAGAGGACCTGGATGTGGTTGTTGACAGCTGGCTGAACATGAGCCAGCAGGATGAGTACATGACCAAGAAGGCCAATGGCATTTTGGCCTGCATCAAAGATAAGTTACATGTGGAATAGCATTGTCTTCCATTTGTTGAACAGTTATTCCTGTTATTTTTGATTGAATATAAAAGTATGTGATTGTCTGTGAAAAATCTTGAGTTCAGTCATACAGCAGCTACTGCAAGGTCGAAATACCAGCTGGATGTTTAGAGAGCTAATAAATCCACAGGTTTGCTAAGATCTCATGCTCTATTTTCTGTTAGTCATCTATTTGAAATAATCTGCCAAGAACATAGACAAGAATATGAACATGACACTGATGCTTTTATAAAATAGTTTAAACCAAATCAGTGCTGCAAAATTTCATTTCTTTGGATCTAAAACTTAGTTTAAGAAAGTGTGTATAAGTTTAAGGAAGTGTGTGTTTGTAAACTATTAATGTTTACTCTCTTACCCTCCTAAAAACTATGTAATGGTTCTTTGAAGTTATCTAATTTTTCTTTATTCTTACTGCTTTCTTAATAATCGTTGTACCCAGATTATGTCTGATTGAACTTTGGATATTTGGAAGTCCGGCAGAGAAACATTTGGCCTTAGGTCTCATGATCTATAAAATTTGCCATCTTTTATACCGTAGGAATCGTAGTCTGTTGTCATACTATCTATACTTGGGCTAACACACAGGCCTAGGCAATCATGTTTTGTGGTAGTTGAGAATAAAATGGAAACTGTGTATTTGAGGATTTGCTTGCCCATTGAGCCTGCTGTATTCAATAGAGTGGCAGCTGGATGTGAGGAACACAGCCAGTGAAAAACATGGTATAATTTAAAAGACTCTGTAACCCTGGGGAGTGTTGACAACTGGTGTAATTGGGTATTTATGTCAGTGTGACAGCATTTGGTTATGAAGAGAGAAAGCAATGACATTTCTAAAATGTTTATTTTTTTAAAAAAAGGTTGATAAACATGTACAAAATATTTATTTGCAAAATTTTTACGACAGTGAATTTTTTTTATAGAAGTGAACTATTTCGTATGAATATAGGAGTTCTGAAGAAAAAAAATCTCTTATGTGAAGAATTACTCTCAGTGCCTTACTTTATCTTTTCCAGAAAAAGTGAAAAAAAAAGAAAAAAGGTAGAGAATATTTGAATATTTAAAATTGAATATTTAAACTAATTTTATATGCAAAGTACTAGATGAAACATTCCCAGTATAATCAATACTGCATTCAGTATAATTGAAGGTGACAAAATGTAGCCTTTATGCTATGATTTTAAACTAGGCTTTAAGAATTTTGTTAACTAAAAGGGTAAAAGAATGAAAGCAACACAAACAAATCAGAAGGCTGTACAGCTGTGTCCTGGTTCAGGCTGGGACAGAATTAATTTTTTACAGTAGCTGTGAGGGGGTCAGGCTAAGGTCCAGATGTTATCCCATACCACCTCACCTCATTGCCAGGGGTGGAGCAAAGGGAGTCTTCTGGTTGGGTGTAGTGTGGCGGTGGTTTGCATATTGCATATTGCTCACCGTGTGGTGAGCTTTCTCATGTGTGCATTGTTTGCCTTTCTTGTACACCCTTTTATTACTATTGTTCCTGTAACTGTTCATTTTTCTTATCTCATTGCTGTTTCCAGTAAATTTTTCTTATCTGAACCCATAATTTTTACCTTTTGTACCTCCAATTCTCCTCTCCACCCAGCTGCATGGGACTGATCCTGTATTTCATGATTGGGAGTGGTTTCAGTGGAAACACTAAATTGGGAACACCATTCCTAAACCATGACAACATGGTAAAAGCATTCAGTGTTATAATTTTACTTATGGGGTGGTTTTTTTCAAGGAGAGAGAAACAGAAGCTTAACAGTCCTTTTGAAGGTGAAAACCTAAAGAAGAAGCATTATATGATTGCATTATGCTTTAGAGTCTGAGTGATGTATTGGACAATAGGTAATATTGCATGAAACTTTACAAGGTGAGTTATGCCAGAAAAAAAAAATTAAACATTTCATTTAAGAAATGAAAAATGAAAAAAAGAATTATATTTAATGGACATTTACAGTCATCAGTGGAATGTTTCATATGACCCTATGTAGAATTTAGTAATAATGTAATAATAGTATTTGGGAAAAAACCCAAATCCATTACATTTATAGTACTAAACAAGCTTTTAGGACTGAGACTATAAACGTGGACCAACTTAAGAAACATCTCTGTGGAGGACTTCTGTATTTCATTTTTTTATAATGGACATCTTTCAAGCTCTCAGGTTTAAATTGAGTAGTAATGAAAGAAAATAGAATGTGTGGCAATGAAAGGACTGATACAGCCTACCTTTTAAAAGCTGTGGTCACAGACTTTTTTTGTATTTCTTTTTAAATATCATAGTTTCATTGGAAGGCTATTTCCTGTTCACATTCTAACAACTCTGTATATGATGTACTGAACTACAAGACCTTAAAGGTCTTGATATTTCTCTCTTTAAATACCATAGTCCTTAAAGAGTATTGTCTCAAGATGGAGGATTTTTCCAATAAACAAGAAAAGAAAAGGCTTTTGTGGTCTAGTATACAGTAGCTAGTATGGATTGGTAAGGTTTTTAGTTGAAAATTATATACTTTTGGTTCTTTACCAGTGTGTTAAAAGATAAGTTCTTTCAGTACAGTTCTTATAAATCTGTATAGTTTTAGACATTAATATCAAGCAAGATAGGAGTCCTGTAGCAGTTGCTTTTCCAAGCATAGTTCTGTGAAGGACTTGCCTCTTCTTTCTGAGTTTCTAAAGTGACACAAAAGGAGAAAGCTCAAATATTATTCCCTAAATAGCGTTTCTTATTGCCACAATTAAAAAGGCAGCTCTGCAGAGGATGCTCCATACATACCTTATGCTCCTGTTCATCAGGAAAAAACCACAACGACACGCAGTCTTTCTGGGGAAAGTAATTGTTGTTCTCACACATTTTCTCATACCACTATGCAAATTTGACTCATACATATGATCCTTGTCTAGAGCAGTTGAAAATTAATTAGATACTATAGTCTATTTTGAAATTCTATATATTTTCTAAGTATTTTATATATAGAAATTCTATATATTGTCTATATATTTTATATTTTCTTGACTAAGAAGATTCTAAGAAAACACAGTAGGTATTTTTAATTAGGCTTCTAAGAATCTTTTTTCTATGCTTTAGTAATTTGTCTACTGATTGGTAATTATTGTTGTAACTGAAAAGTATTTCTAAAATATCCATCATTCATAAAACATATTAATTTAACAATTATATTGAGTTATGTAGTCTTAACTGGGGACAATTCCAGACTATTTCTGTCCTGTGTGTGTATGGCAATGGCAGAAAAGTTGATTAATGAAATTTTTTTGGTAAGGCCATAAACCATAAGTAAAGAAGACATAATTGCACCAGGTTTATCCTTCTTTAAAAAAACTTATTAAATGTAATAGAACTGCAGGCACAAAAAAGATTCTGAGAAGAGGCCTCTTGAATCTTGAAAACCAGAAAAGGAAAAAAAAACCTTGCACTTGTATACAGACAGTTGTCACACTTACATGTTTAGTACCTGTAAGACTAGTAAGGATGTAGGGAAAGCCACTAGATTTAGCGGATGGATTCCGAATGTGGACTTCTTGTCTAAGGGTGGTTTGTTTATAAATATTGAATCTTCGATGTTGGGATCACTTTAGGATTCCTGCTTCAGGATAACCAACGGAGAGACAAAGATAAATAGGATTGTTTCACTCAAGAGCTACTCAGAAAATGGCCATTTGAAGGTTATGCAATCACGTTATCCATTATTCCTTTCTTCTGCCATAACTACTCAGGAGTTTCATTGCAACTCCAGATGGAGTGTTCTTCTTTTGAAGTCACTGCCTTTGACCGATAGTGTTTGATTAAGTTTATGTAAATGAGAATTCTCTCCTTGTCTTTGAACATCTCTTACCAGTCCCAAGTACCAGCAAATCCAAAAAAGCAGTGCTGATTCCTTTGCTTTCTGTTCTCAACATTTCACTTTCTGTGGCTCAAACAATTGGGGAGAGACAATAGGGAGAACTTGTGATTTTAGTTTTAAAGTCTTGTGCCTAGAAATGCCTAGAAAACAGGACTAAGCTACATAGTTTGAAAAACCCACAGATACTGAAAATAGTAGTATATATTATTTGTCAAAAATGTATATTTTCACAGTTCTTTTTCAAGGCTTTTGACAGTAATATGATTCAATGGCTGTATAGCTGCATTAGAGCACTGCATTCTGATTACAGCTTTAGATGGAAGGAACAACTTTCTCTTTCATCCACAGTGAGGACTGTGTTTCTTCAGTTATATTTAATTCCCGCTCTCTTATTTGATGACTGTTATAATGGCAGAGTTTGGGAGAAAAACTATTTTCAAGAGGGTTACAAATTTAATTAGAGATACTTAGAATTTCTCTTTGAAAAATATAAACATATCTTAAGTGTGTGGTGGATAATAATTGATGACTATAAAAGTAACATTTAAATATAAGTTTGTAACAACAGCAAATGTGGGAAGTCTGCAGGGAAAACAATGCAAGATAATTTTAATAAAACTTATTTCAAAGTTCTTTGTGGCATTCAAAATATTTAGTAAGTAAAAACATTATGAAGACTGTTTTGGTTTTGGGGGTTTTTTTGTGTGCAATAAATATCTTTTTTTACTGGAAGAATATAATATTCTTTTTGTAAATCTGTGTATGCTTCAGCAAAGTGTGGGAAGTAGGTGAAAGGTAACTTGGAAAATTTAAAGATGTTAAATACATATTAAAATAAACAAATATGGGTTATGTTCTTTTATTGAGAGAATTTTTAATTTCTTCCTTTTCTTTGATAAGTCTTTATTTTAAACAGTAATACAATTTTAAAGGATTTTTACCACAGAAAACTGGGTAAAAAGGTTTTACTGTGTCAGAGTAGAGTAGAGCTCAAGAAATTATAGTTTTCAAATGGATTTCTTGTATAAGCTCTATGTGGTTTGCAAAAAAAATTAAATATTCAGACTACTTATACCTTCAAAACAGTAGGAATTTCAGATCGAATAGTAGTATCTCAGGCCATTGCCATCTCTGTTGCTGCCTGCTGTGTGATTACAGATGACATCTTCTGTGCTGTAAAGCAGCTGGAAACAGTTATGCAACTAAAGATAGATAAAGGAAATCATTGTTAAGGTGATGGTTTGAAAGTGTAAGCTGAGTTATGAAAGATCTTACCAATTCTCTCGTCCCCTTTTAGCTTTGCTAGGGCAATAAAGAGATATATTCTGTAAGATAAGAAGCAATATCAGAAAAAAGCTTAAATGATTTGGCTAATTTTCTGTACTTATGGTGCTGCAGTTTGACATATGCCTGTTTTCAAATTATGGATACATTGACATCCTTTTTTTAAAGTAGCGCCTAGTGGCAACAATTTTCTTTTATTGTCCTCTATATATTACCTCCAGAGGTAAAACTCATATAATGTTAGAGGACATTCTCAAATATTTAGATTGACTGTAAAATAATCCAGAAAATTTGATTGCCATGGTGCTTTAATTGTGCCTAGTCAAAGCATTTTGTGCTTTGTGGAATATTATATATGAAAAATATTTGTGGAATATTATGTATGAAAAAAGGTTGTTAAATTAAGAAATATATTAGGTTATAGTTTCTAAATATTTTATATGTGCAAGTTACTATTTAACTCTTAAATAAAAATTTATATTTTTATCTAGAAACATGCTAAAGGTAATATTTGAAGTATTTGAAAATAAGGTCTCATACAAGAATTAAAATAGTACATTGGCATTAACTGAAATTAATAATAGGTCACGAGTTCTTTAACTCTAGAATGACTTTACAGACTGAATTGTGAAGTTGTAAAATAAGGAGAGTAGTTTTTACAAATCTTCATTTAGAAATCAGTGATTTGAACAAAAAATATGTCTGCTAGTTTTTTATCCACTAAAGAGGCTTGTTTACTTAGTGTTACATGGCATAGGTTGTGGGTTCCATTAAATATCTGCCAGTACATAAGAAGTAGATTCTGTTTAGGATTGGAAAATTTCTTTGGATTATTTCATACACAGTAACGTGGGTATGAAAGTCTACCTTTGGATTTTATTGAAATGGTTTCTTTTGTGTATTTTTTCTGAAAACCTAATGTGTGTTTTATTCAAGTAGGTACTGTAGTGCTTAAAGACAGATCTCCTCAGATCTGCATCATATGAAATGTTATACTGCCTAACACTTTGTATTTTACTTAGCATTTGCATAAATGTATACAGGGCATTTGGAAACACATGAAAGATTAACATTTAGTTTTAAGCTTACCGAAGTGCTATCAATCCTTGTGAGAAACCATGTCTAACTTTACACTTACTGCTTTAGTTCTGGTATCATTTTCTTCCTTTTTCAAAGGGCCCAACAGCCCAGCTGATTAATTTTCTTCTAGAGTTAAACAATTGATTCAGAGAAAACTCCAAGTAAGCTGAAGTTTAAAACTGTATTTGGATTTTTTTTTTTTTGGCCCCCAAGGTGCTCTGTGCAACTCTAATCCAAAATTTGCCTGACATTCTCTATAAGTGATGCTGTCTTGTCATATCTGAAACCCACTGAAGTCATAGCAAGAATCTTAACTGGCTGAAGTGCATATGGAAATGAAGGAGTAACAGTGATGAGTATTTACCAATAACTGACTCGGTCAACACAATGATTCTCAAAATGCTGCAATGAGTTTGTATGCTATGAATATGACCTATTAATGTTTTACCCAGTCTAATGAAGGACTCATATCTTGTATTTAAAAAAAATTAGTGTATGTGTCAAAGATTGGGATATGTCTATTAGCTGCATTTCTACAATATGTTAGTCTATGAATCTATAGTTAAACATCGTGATTTATACGTACATAGAGGTAGAGTAGATGTGCATATTCAACAGAAGTGCTCATAAAAAAATCTATTCAAGATTTAGTTCCACACTGCTTTTACAAACTGTAGGTCTGAGAACAAATGCTTATTATAGTAAATATAAACATTACAAGGTAATCTTAGAAATCCCATGGAGTTTCTGATATGTGTTTGTACCGGAAGGTTTTCACAATTATGTTTATTGAATTGTTTTATCAGAATGAAGAAATATCCAATTGTAACTAAGTATAATTTTATATTCCACTTCTGTGAGTAGATTTCTTCCTTTTGATTGACACTGAAAAAGAAAACATACATGCAAAAGTGCTCTTCAATTGTAAACATTATATGAATAGGAAAAGCAAGAATATCTGTTGTATCAACTCAACTGTTACATAATATTTTTTCTAATAGGCCTAATGTTTTTTGGTAAAAATCGTTTCTTAACATTACACTCACTAGAAGTTGGAAATTGTTACAGTGGGTTAAAACATGGGTTAAAATAAGAGACCTGAAAAATATTTCTTCATAAGCTAAATTGTACATAGGTTAAATTTCTTGAGTAGCTACTAAAGAGATTGATAGCTACATCATTTTCGTGTTGATGAATGGTCCTCTAATATGTTTTGAAAAGAACTGGGCCTATTAAGATAGGGACTTATAGATTTGCTCCTGAAGCAGGTTCTCTAGGACTGTTTGTCTCAAAATTTCACTGTAATAATAAATAGAAATATAAAGGAATGATACTTTTTATACAGCTTAATAACAAGTATTTAATCTTCTTTACAGAAAAAATGGCTTATTAGTATCTAAAATACTTTGACAGAATTTGGAGTTTCATGACAGAGTTCTTTTCCCATGTTATTCCTAATATTAAAAATTCTAAGAAATCAATTTCTTTCTTAATAAACATTAGCTTTTTTGCAGTCAGAGGAGGCCTATGTCATACTAGCTGTCAGAGAGCAGCAATGACTCTCTGCTTTTTGGAGCACCAGGAGTGAAGGGGGAAAAGCCAAATGGCAGGGAAGGAACCTTGCTGATGCTCATCATGCTGCCTCCAAGGGAGGCAAGTGGGGCAGGCACCAGACTGGTAGTCTAGTTCTGCTTAGAGTCCGGGTCATCAGACAGTTAAAGTCTCTTAGCTCACTGAAGGCCCTGACACTGGTTCCACTAAGTAACAGCAAAATTTCTGCTCAATTGTGCTAATTTTTATCTTGATGTTCCTTTTTCTTCTGAAACATTTTTATGTTTTACTTCTTCCTATGATTAGAGGAAGTCTTGTATTAGATAAATTCTTAGATTTCTTAAGAAGAAATTAATATTAACCATCTAAAACAGTATTTAAAGATTGAATAATCAAATGTTGCTTTTTTTCCCAAAAAACAAGACTGAAAGAAATAATTGCTCTATTTTGACAAGTGAACCAAAGACGTATGACATAGGAGTCTTGCAGGAATGCATGCATGAAAATAAGGCTGTCATGTTTACAAAATGATTTTTTTCATATGGTGAATTTCTCAAACAGGAAACTATACTGATATTTTTCTGAGGAACACAAACTTCTTTTGGCTATCCTTTAAGGAAAAGAGTTAGGAATAAATATAAATACACAAATTTGATTGTGCAGCTATTTTATGAAAACTCTAAATTACTGTTACTATTTTAGCATTAACGTGTATCTGTTATACAGTTCATTTTACACCAGTCATACTGTTCTGCAAGAATAATCGAATAAAGGATGGATTTAAGCTATAGGTATTGAATGGAGTTAGCATCACATTCTGTGGAAACTCTTTGAGATCTTTCTGAAGGGAAAAGGGATATGTTACCACATCTATGATAAGTAGTATCATACATGGAGAAAGAGCTTTATTTTCAGTATTCCTTTTATTTCAGTTCTGTAAAGCACTTTTTAATGTCTTCCATTTAAATTCTATTTTAATTACGGTGTCTTTTATTGCAGTAACATCTGTTAAGTCTTACATTCAAAGGCTGATCTTTCCTTGATATTTTATAAGATGTATTTGGTTTACATCCAAGCTTTTTTACCAGCAAGATGACTGAGTTTTAGCTACATCCCAAAATGTCAAAAGTCTTTGAATTGTTATTTGCGAAGGGGTATTCTGTAGTTTCTGAGAATTTAAGAAAACAGTGTATCCATGAAATATTTCATAGTGTTGTGCTGCTAATTGAGAAGTGCAAGATATTAGACTTTAAAGGACCTTCATGTTTGTTTTGGAAGAGCAAAACCAGAGATGTGCAGTTCTGATACTTGTAGGTCTACACTCCTGTATGACCAAAAACTACCAGGAAAAACTCAATCTGCTTTTCTCGTAGTGCCTCTCGATAAATTACCAATGAACACTGTAGTTGCTTTATAAAAAAATATTGCTTGCAAGAAAAATAATGGATTTACTAATTTATTTAGTTGCCCAAACATTGTGTGCATCTGAATATTATGTTTGTTCCACATGTAGTTGCTGCAATTTGAATAGTATTATTAAATACTAAATAGTAGACATTAGATATACTGGATAATAAGAAGTTTCCGCTTTTTATATAATTTTTTTCTTTAATTTTGTTAATAAGTTGTCACTGCTTGTAAAAGTGACCTCATTATTTCTCAAAAAAGACGATGCAGAAAAAAACAGAAAACATGTAAAAATAACTCTACTAATGCTTTGCTTCCGATATAAAGACTCATGGGATTTAGTGTATTAGTATGAGTAGGCCAGTGGATTTAACCTGTATTTTAGCAACACATTTGTTGAGTAAAATAAGTACAAGGCAAGATGACACTGGGTTTATGGTACATGTTTTACTCTCAATTTTTATGTTCTAGGTATTTGCAATGATGTGCTGAATTTCCAGAAAGTAGTTACAGAAATTATAAGTACACAGGAAATAATTTTACCCTATAATGTATGTATTTTTAGTTTCCATTTATAATCGTGAGAATTTTTCTTTTAAATTAAAAAAAAAAAAGAAAGCTACTACTGTGATTAAGGTAAAAGAACTGATTTCTTTAAACTGAAGAAATGCAAGATACTATGAAATTTATCTCAGCATTTATTTTACTGGTTTCCTTCTGTATCAATCTCCTCAGAAGCAGGCATAAGGTGTACTATGCAACACTAATTTTATAATTCCATACATAAATGATTCCCTTGTTAATCTAATATTTCCAGGGAACAAAATGTTTTTTGGTACTTCTAGTCTGCATTTTTTCATTATTTAACCATTTTGATGTATCTGTTTTACAGATTCTAAAAATGGAATGGGGAGGAGAGTATTCACTTGATTCTTCCAATTTAGACTGTTTGTTAAATGTCCTTCCTGGAGAATTGGAATTCCAACAAATCCTGAGTGATGTTGATGAGAAAATAAAGAAGAACTCTTCCAGGTAAAGAGTATTTTATTTGTATCCAAAATATTAATGTAAGTCATTAGGAAGAAATGTGGATTGTCTTTTCTAGTTGTAGATTAAAATTCTGATAAATATTTTAACAGTAATTTTATCTAAACCACTTGAGCATTTAACAGATTTTTAATGCCATATAATTATTGTGCTATAGTCTTTCTCTTTATGGTACTTTTAACAGTTGAATCATCTTAATCTTAGGTTTTATTGCAGTAGGTGTGATAGTGAAGGAAGAAAATGTGAATTCACATGACAGTTGTGTTTCCTACAACTATGAGACAGAATTTTTATTCTATAAAAGAGCTACAGAATTTGACAAAAAGCAACATTTGAACTCAGTATGTTCTTTAAGCATTTGTAATGGAAGTAGAACAAGGAAGTAAGTTAATATATGTAGAATTTCTTATGTACTCTGTCATTTTACCTATTTCAGTTAAAACTCTTGTGCTGCAATGGAAAGTTTTCTAACTAGAATTTGAAATATATTCACTTCTTTGTAACATACTGATTTCCGATAATCAGTGCTGTAGAAACAGTGGACTTCTGAAAGAATTCATTGGTGAAGCAAGTTTTTTGCATGACTACAAAATAACCAGCTCAACGTTCTGTGCCTTATTTGTGGCTTGATTCTTTAGTACCTTTTAATACTTTGATTGTGAAAGATGATCTTAAGCATATAGACTTATTGTCCATTAAAAAAAAAAAGTGTACATTCAGAGATACAACACATGACATAATTTGATACTGAATTTTGAAAATGCTTGCCCTTGGATAAGAGCACATCTTACGTAGTTTTCTGATTTGTGACGTGTTTTAAGATTGCATAATTTTAATGTCGCCCACATTTGTGAGAGGTTTTTGCTGTTTCCAAGCAGGTTCCTGAAGGATGGAAGTAAACCATTGCCTTATCATGCTGAAAATTGATTTAGATAATTTCTGAGTTATTGTTATATTGGTTATGCCAGGCTGAGAGATTGTCTGGGAGGGGGGTTATTTATATTACTCTCATCTCATATTTTCATTTAAAACTTAGTGTTTACTAAAGTACTTACAAGATTAGTAATCCCAGGGTAAAAAAGATATTGAAGATCTGGGAAATACGCTGTTGTGGGCCACTGCGTACTACAGTTTCACATTACAGTTTTTCAGCAGTTGACATGAGTGAAATGTAGACACTTACTAGAGTTTAGTTAATGTCATAATGCAGTTAATTACACAGGTAATTAAGCTTTGAGTGTCTATGGTCTTGTGTATCTGGAAAAAAAATGCATCAGCATTTTTTGCAGAACTGTTGTCACCTCTTCAACTATGAAGTAAAAGCGATTTTGTTGTCATTATGCAGAGATAGCCTGAGAGTTAGGAAGATTATTATCAAGATAAATCTTTAGAATTAATGCTTTACTACTATTTTCGGTTTTAGTGTGTGTGACGTACTTTATATCACTTACCATTTTATGTTACATTTTAAATTAACATCATCACAGTGGAACTGTTCTGAAGAAAGCTGATTGTTCTTGTACCTAGCCCTACCAATTAGAACAACCTTTTATTGTAAGTTCTGTAAGATCCTAATGATATTTTATCAAAGGAGAGCATGAAACTGGATTGTCAGGAAAAGTTTTTTATTTCTGCTGAATTGACACCTAAACTAGTTTTTAATTCAATTTTCACAAGGAAAACAAAAAGTAGCTCTGTAGTTACCAGATGATATTTTGCTCTTCTAATACGTCAGTTTCAGAAATGGAGAAAAGTTTAAAAGAAGATGGTGACAGCAGCTGATGTGACTTTTAAATTAAAAAGAGTCCTTTTATTGCTAATATCTGAGAGGTATCATGGAATTAAATAATTTTCAAGTTATCATTGATCTTTGTGAGTGGTATGATAAGAGCAGATATATGTGCTATGGTAATATAGTTGGAATACAATCCATTTTTCATCAGATAGATTTATGCTTTTATTAAATCACAGAGAATGAACACAATAGTATACACCATATATATATTTTTAAAAATGAAACATTGTGTAAAAAATTGCGAGGCAAAAGTTTATAAATCACTTAAATAGTCATTTATTGCCTTCCTACTGAATAGGTTTTATTAAATTGTGTGACATGGCAAATCAGATATGCTTTTCAGCAGTTGAATTACCTTCCATGTTTTTCTATTGTACCAATTCTATTTGGTGCTATAACAAAACAAAGTCTGTCTGTGTAAAATTGTTTTATTTGTAAATTTGAAGGTAGTAAGTGGTTCATTCATTCACTGTTATGTAACAGAACCCTTACTACACTTGAATGTTAACTTTATTTTTACAGCAGTTTATAGAAGCAGGTAAACATGAACTCTCAAAACTATTGTCATTGCTGGCCAGTTTTATGTAAAGTGATAGTCTCAGGTTATTCTCAAGCATGTATTCATCAGGATGGCCTTTTGTCTTCATTCTTCCCCTTCACATTGGCTTTGACTTTTAATGTTTATCAAAACTGAGTATTTGGATAATTTCTCCTAATTGGTAGTTTAAGAATTACTAAGAGTTAATTTTTGAGCAATCCACAGAACCAGACTTTCAGCTGATATTTAATACTTCTAAGCAGGAAATACAGTACAGAGCTTGAAACTAAGCTTATAGGTGATTGAAGTGATTGTAAGCATGAAATCTCTTCAGTGCAGTGGTTGATTTTGTGTATTCAATTTTTTCTTCAGTGAATGAGTGGCTGCCTTTTAGTGGTGATAAAGCAGCAATAGATTTTATGAGGCTGTAGGAGAGTGTGAGGTATTCTGGGTCTTCATCAACAGAACAATTGCTCAGAATTCAACAAAATTATTTACTAATAATTGTATCTCCACAATACACTGGACACTGTAACTTCAATCTGTTAAACTTTCACCTGACCCTATGTCTAATTAGTAGTAATTTAGTCATTGAGGGTTTTGAAGAAGGTCTTTTTTGCAGGGCTTCAGTGAGGTCAATACTAAGAAGTGCTTACAGGTTAGTTAGCTGCCACAGAGATCTGCAGAATCAGATCTTTGACTACACTGCATTGCATCTTTTTCCGTAACTGTTCAATATAAATTGTAACAATTATTTGAGAACTAACAAGATCTTTACCTTCTGAATCATAGACTATCTGGAAAGTACCTTACTAAGGATGTTAGTATGACATGCTCCAGCTGTTGATCATAACTTTGCTGATTTGCCAAGAGATGCTTCCCACTTACATTACAAATAAGGGATGGAGGAGTTTCAAACAGGAAGTCAAGCCATTTCATTCCATTTTCCTGTATCAGAACTGGAGTGTGCATGGGCTTACGTGTTTTTAAACTGAGATGTGCTGCAAGAGTTACCTTTTTCTTTTATTTTGAAGAAATTCTTGGCTTGGTGTCCTCTGGAGTTTTCAGGAAGCAGCTTACCTCACATTCCGATTATTCTTAGCAAAGTTTTGGAACCTCCAACCAAAATCCCATGAGTGATTGAGAATTTCTGACTAGTACTAATTGTACAGGAATAAAAATTATTATTTTATCAGTTTTACTCAGACTTACTATTTATCACAGCTCTTGAAAAGATTTTTACTCTTTTGAGTAAACATAACCTGATGTACAAATGTATTACTTTGGTGTTTACCTGATGTCTCAGTTTAACAAGGTTACAACTTTGAAATTAAGAAAAGGTGAAAGTGTGGAAAAGGAAAAGAACACCTCTTTATTAACAAAATCCAAATAAACAACAAATGATGCCATCAAAACTTTCACAAAAGAAACCAAACAAAGTCCCAATTCCCCAGGTGTGCGTGTGGGGGGCAAGGGCTGAAAGCAGAACGGTTCCCGGCAGCTGAACAGCTGCTCACACCCACGAGAACGGCCTGGCTTCGCAGCCAGCAATGAAAGAGTTTTTCCACGGGGACAGTTTCAGGTCAGGCAGCTCTGATAATGCAGCGTCGCCCCAAGTGCAGAATACCTCGCTCCGAGATGCGTCGCTCTGTCTCTGTCGTCCTCCACGCAGTGTCCGGTGGGGAAAAAAATCTTCCCTCCAGAGGCGGCCGGACGAAAAAGAAAAAAAAAAAGGAAA